>CM053753.1:93937387-94045821 GCA_028658305.1 Pachyuromys duprasi | reverse complement strand
CCAGCCCTGAGGAGACAGGATAAGCTGGGGTTGGATGGAAGGGAAGGAGGTCCTCCCCTGTTGGTGGACTTGGAGGGGGCGGGGAAGAAGGAGATGAGGGAGGGAGTGGGAGGGTAGGAGGGAATGGGGGAGGGGGCTATGCCTGGGATTCAAAGTACCTAACCTGTGATTGAGATAAAAATAAATAAATTAAAAAATAAAAAAAAGTCATTACTGTATCTTCCAAGAAAAGAAAAACTTTATTGTTTAGGAGTTTAATATATTAGTCTACCGTTTGATATGAATCATTATTTAAATAAAGCCTATATTAAGCTAAATGTTTGCAGTAAAACATGCTTTAAAATAATATTGATTTTTTTCAAAAACAGTTAATTATATGTCTTAGGGAGTAATTCATCATGATAAAATTAACTACAGATATGTCCTACAAAGCATTCAAGCAAAAATTCAGCTTTCTTAAAGTGCTATAAATACCAATTCATACTAATAGCTTGTATCTGTAAACTGAACACAAAATTAACTTACTGTCAGAAAATTACTATATTCTGAAAGTTATCCAATGTATAAACCATATAATTGTCCTGCTTTTAAGACAGTCTGTCTTCCAAATAGAGGCAATGAAGATAGCTAGAGATGTAATGCAGGGGGAAAATGTTATCTGTTGATTGAAATGCACTTTACAGGTAGCTGGCTTGAAAATTAGCAGGTCCTATTTTCTCTGATAATAAATTATAATATTGGAAGATAGCAAGTGCAGATAAAATTACTAGTCCATTGTCACATGCCACCGTACTATGAAGACATAATCTTTATGCTGGGCAATTCAATTTTTATAGTCTCAGTATAGTGACATTTTAATATAGAATAACTTCATTCTGTTTATAATGTTGGTATCATGCTTGTTCAGAGTTTTACACAGTGAAGTTACTGGCATTTTAGATGAAGGTGTAGCTCTAAATAATGGAAATGGTGTTGGTATGGCAGTCATGTAAACGGTTTTTAAAAGTATAAAATAAATTAAGAACGTTAAGTATGTTTCTACTACATCGACATGAAAAACCGTAGAAATAACATAAAAGGCAATGTTGTCTGTTCTAAGACAAACTGTTTTATGGATGCTGCTTATTTGGGAAAATGAGGAATTATTCTGCGAATTCTGCCTTAAGTTATAAAATTGTCTTACCCAGTTGACCATCTCAAGAACTTCAATACTAAAATCATTTTAATTTTTAAAGCAGATATGTATATTCAAATAGTTTTAGCCTACACTTTCTATTGAAATCAGTTTTTTTTTAAATGGCAAAATTTTCATCATTAAAGATACAAAATAATTAATCCCAGTAGAGATTAGAACAAAATGATGGTGGAGTCGCAGGGAATATTACATATTTAGAAACACTACACTTTGTAAAGAAGATGAAGGTTGATTTTCTTTTCTGAAGATGTTTTTTGTTTATACAATCAGTTTTTTAAACAATATGTACCACATGCAGATATTTCCCTTCATTATTCCACAGATAATATTAATTCGTCTAAAGCTAGTGATAAACCATGACATTCCGCTCGTGCAATCCCTTCCAGAGATCAATGAACACCCATCTGTTTCCCAGTATCTCTCTCTGCATTTGTATCTCTGTCCCTCTCTCCTGGCCTCATTTTTCACCCTCTGTTCTCATTTTTTATTTCTTCCAGTTTCTCTGACATTTTCTTCTTCCTTCCGTGTTGACTTTCCCAATGTATTTCTTTTACTTCTTAAATCTTCCAGATCATCTCTCTATCAGCAATGGTTTTTTTTTTCAAAGAATCTTTTCTCACCTTCTAAACAATGATACTTGATGTCTCTTTCATCTTTCAGTCCTTACATCTTTTGTCATTCACATACTGCTACCATCTGCTTTGCTCATACATCTCAGGACATCTGCTGCCTATCAGATTCTTTGTTTTTGGCTTTGAGTTTTGTTTTTATTTCTAGCCCATTGTGTAAGGAATTATGGAAATCTATTCTATAACACCACTAAAAATATAGACTCAAAGTGCTCAGTGTTCTGGCCCACAGGATGATCAGCTTCTCTGTCTCTATCTTTGCAACACAGATGTTGGATTACTTGGTTTCAGTATTGTTTCTTTATCAAGTGACTTAATCAGTTCAGCATTTTGATTGACAAAAACATGGTTTCATTTATGCTTAGAACCTATCATTTTTTGTAAATGCAGAAAACATCTTTAAATAACCCTTCATATATTCCTTACTGTGAAGCATAGAGTTTCTATGAAGAGTGATTTTTTTGTGTATATTCTAGCTCTGCTTATCTTTGTTTGCTTTATTTCATTTTCTGGTTTTGTTTAGCTATTGTTTCTGTTTTCCTTTTATTTTGTTTTTTGGTACCTTTCCAAATTCACTTGGTTAGTAGTTTCATTAATTTTTTTTTTTTGGTATTGTGATATTCCTAATAATTCTTTAAAGAACCTAAGATGGGTTTTGTTAAACTTGAAATTTTTTATTTGTTCTCATCTGTTGTGGACTAAAATCCATAGAGCAATTTTTTTCATTGAAACTGTGTTGTTTAATGCTTGTACCGTCATGTTTTGAAAACAGATATCATGTCATTTATTTTAAAGAATGCACTCATTGATGGCACATCAGCTGTCAGTCACAGCCCTCTGGCTCAGGGTGGTAATGAGAGATTGTTATGATACTGTTGTCCTTGCAAATCACATTTTCAAACCAATATTCCATGGTTCATCTAATGCTCTTTAGGTGATCATCACATGAAGGGCAGTGAGGAACAAGAAGATTGTCTATACAGTAATCATACAATATGTGCAGGAAATATAACAGGATTCAAGTTACTTTGAAATTCAAGCCTAATAACTTTTATACTGTTGCCATTGTTCGGGGCTTTTCTTTCATTCTTCACAATTTTACTGTGAGAAATTTATTTTTTCAGAAGTATTCTTAGATAGAAAAGTCAAGTTGAAAAAATTGAAGGTGGGCATGATGGCTCACAGGTTTAACTCCAATATCTGGACTGAATCAGAAAGATCTTGGGAGATTGATTCCAGCTTCATTTACACAGTGCAAACTCTACCTAAAGCCCCAAAATAACCAAGAAATTAACAGTTAAGAACAGAGTAAATACAAACATAAATATGATATTTTCTCCTTTAGAAAGTCAATATTGAGCACCTAAAATTCAAAGTGTCTTCATTATTGGTCAGCACCAGCCTTGAGTACTATTCTGAATTGGCTATGGAGAGAAAGCATAAGGGGGGAATTGCATCAGCTTCTATGTCACATGTTACTATATTAAAAGCAAGTCCTGATGAGACCTGATAAGCTAGGGTCAGGGGAAGGGGAGGAGGACCTACAGGATCAGTGGACTTGGAGAGGGGCATGGGAGAATGGGAGAAGATGAGGGAAGTAGGGAGAGTTTGGGAGGGAATGAGAGAGGGGACTATAGCTGGGATACAAAGTGAATAAATTGTAATAATATAAAAAATAAAAATTTGAGCATCTTTTGGATATATGCCTAGGAGTGGTATAGCTGGGTCTTGAGGAATGACTATTCCTAATTGTCTAAGAAAGTGCCAAATTGAATTCCAGAGTGGTTGTACAAGTTTGCATTCCCACCAGCAATGAAGAATGGTTCCCCTTTCTCCACAACCTCTCCAGCATGTGTTGTCACTTGAGTTTTTGATCTTAGCCATTGTGACAGGTGTAAGGTGAAATCTCAAGGTCATTTTGATTTGCATCTCCCTGATGGCTAAGGACATTGAGCATTCCTTTAAGTGTTTTTCTGCCATCTTACAATAGAATACTACTCAGCAATTTTAAAAATGAAGAAATCATGAAATTCGCAGGCAAATGGTGGGACCTGGAAACAATCATCCTGAGTGAGGTATCCCAAAAACAGAAAGAAACACTTTGTATATAATCACTTATATTGACCTATAGGATAGGATGGACATGCTGAACTCTATAGACCTAGGGAAGATAAGCAAGAAGGAGGACCCAGGATGGGATGATCAAGCCTTACTTAGATGGACAAACAGGACAGACATTGAATGTAGGAGAAAACAAGCAACAGGACAGGAGCTTTCCACAGAGGGCCTCTGAAAGACTCTAACTAGCAATGTATCAAAGCAGATATCAAGACTCACAACTAAGCCTTCGACAGAGTGCAGGTAATCATATGAAAAAAGGGGGAGTTAGTAAGACTTGGCGAGGACAAGAGCTCCACAAAGACCAAACAGATCAGGGCACAGGAGTCTTCTATGAGACTGTTTCTCCAACCAAGACCATGTCTGGATATAACTAGAACCCCTGCTCAGATGTAGCCCATGGTAGCTCAGTATCCAACTGGGTACCGTAGTAAGGGGAACAGGAACTCTTTCTGTCATAAACTCAATGGCTGGCTTGTTGACCTGTTCCCCTCCTTCCCCCCCCGCCACCACGCTCCCTCCCCCCCCCCCGCCCAGAGGGAGGAGCAGCCTAGCTAGATCCCAGAAGAGGACATTGCAGCCATCCCTGAAGAGTCATGATAAGCTAGGGTCAGATGGAATGGGGGGAAAGTAGTCCCCTATCAGTGGACTTGGAGGGGGTCAGGGAGGAGATGAGGGAGGGATGGGGAAAGTGGGAGGGAATGAGGGAGGGGGCTATTGCTGGGATACAAAGTATATAACCTGTGATTAACATAAAAATAAATAAATTACTTTTAAAATTTTAACAGGAAGAGACAAACAGTCTGCACAAAGAAAAAATTTCATTAAAAAGCTTGTATTTAAAAAGGACACTTTATATTATTCATTTTAATATTAGTATTTGTTTTATGAACATGAGTGCTTTGCTAAGATTTATGTCTGTGGACTGCATGAGCACACCAGCTGAAGAGTGCTGAAGATGCCATTGTTTTTCTCAGGAACTGGAAGTAAAGCATGTTAGAGCCATGTGGGGGCTAGGAAGCAAACACAGCTTCAATGGAAAAGTAACCTGTGCTCTTAACTGCTGAGTAGCTCTGTAGCCCCCGAAAGAATAATTATGAACAATAATAATCACAGAAGTTGTATTTCAACGTTTTACTTAGTTTTGAGACTCTCATGCATGTGTTCAATAAAACATTATTACAACTGTTCCCATTAAATAACTTACATGTTTTCCTGGAACTACACTTATAAGCAATTGCCAGAATCCTGGGTGAGAGGAATTAAATAACAGATTGTAATATGTATATCTTATACATATACATAAACATGTACAGGGACATATATAGATATGATATAGATAATATATATGTATATATAGAGAGAGATATAGATATTATAGACATAGATATATAGTTATAAATATGATATGGATATATATATAGGGACAGGGAAGACAGAGATAGATGGATAGATAGACAGATAAATAGATAGCAGATGGACATATACATGGAGAGATATAGATAGATACATCTATAGATAGAGATAGACATAAAGAGATAGAGACAGAGATAGAGAGTTAGAGAGAGAGAG
The DNA here is from genome assembly GCA_028658305.1 of Pachyuromys duprasi. Classification (NCBI taxonomy): domain Eukaryota; kingdom Metazoa; phylum Chordata; class Mammalia; order Rodentia; family Muridae; genus Pachyuromys; species Pachyuromys duprasi. The sequence continues at coordinate 94,040,307 of CM053753.1, read as the reverse complement.
AGAAAGATAATGAGATAGAGAAAGATAGCAATAGAGATAGAGAGAGAAAGAGAGAAAGAGTTAGAGATAGAAATGAGGTGAGACTGTTTCTCCAACCAAGGACCATGTATAGAACCCCTGCTCAGATATAGCTCATGGTGGCTCAGTATCCAACTGGGTACCCTAGTAAGGGGAACAGGGACTATTTTGGACAAGAACTCAATGACTGGCTCTTAGACACTCTCCCTACACCCTCCCGAAGGAGGAGCAGCCTTGCTAGACTCCAGAAGAGGATATTGCAGCCAGCCTTGAAGAGACCTGATAAGCTAGGGTTAGATGGAAGGGGAGGAGATCCTCCCCTATCATTGGACTTGGAAAGGGTCAGGAATGAGATGAAAGAGGGATGGGGAGAGCAAGAGGGAATGAGGGAGGGTACTACACCTGGGATACAAAGTACATAACCTGTGAATGATATAAAAATAAATTTAAAAAAAAAGAAACAGAAATGAGGTGAGAGACAGAGAGAAACTGGAGTGTTGCTAGTCACTGACACCAGAGTGGCAACCTCAGTCACACCAGTCAAATATTTTGTCTTTGAGGTCTACCCCTAGTCATATATGTATTATTTTGCCTGAAAAAATACTGATAATATTTTACATAAAAATATATTTTTTATTTCATAGTGAACATGATACTAAGCCAAAACTATAAAGCCATATCCTGTTTCAAAATGTCTTCCTCTTCTCTCCCTCTCCTGTCTCTCTCTTTCACTGAATTTAGATATAAATAAAAGTTTTACATACTTGAAAATATGGCTTTACTATTATATTCCTTAAAATGCAAATTTTTATATACTGGATTTTTTTTTAATATTTTTTCTTTTTTTGTTTTGTTTTTCTTTTTGGTTTTATTCAAGAAAGGGTTTCTCTGTTTAGACGTGGCTGTCCCAGACTCGCTTTGTAGACCAGGCTGGCCTTGAACCCATAGTGATCTGCCTGCTTCTGCCTCCCCAAAGTGCCTGGATTTCAGGTCTGCACCACAGCGGCAAAACCCCTCCCCAATTTAAAATTGACTAAGGTGTTTGCCAATGATTTAGAAATTACCACAATTTTTTTTTGAAAATTCACTTTGCATTCCACACAATATTACAAATTTTAATTGAAATATCTAAATATTTTGTAACTGCTTATTTTTTCTTGCAGCAGTTACTACATTTTACATAAATGCACTAAATTAAAAACTCACATAATTTTTTTCTACAAAAATAAAGTAAATGTGAATTTCTTAGCTAGGGTGAAAAAATACTGGCTAACGCTTTTTTTTTTTTCATCTGGATTTGTTTAGTCATTGTTTGAGAAGAAACAACACTGGGAACAGTTTAAGTATTTAAACTACAGAGAGAAATTATTTGAGAATTCTTTTCTTCAAAATTTGTTTCTTGAAAATTGAAAATACAAATAAAGCCAAATGGTTTACTTGCCATAATATTTTAGCTGAACTGTTGATATTACAAACTTTTAAAATTTAGTAAAAGCTATATCCTCTGGCAGAGTTCTCTCAGAAAGTACCAGATGTCGGGAATTCCTCAGAGAATAATTTTTCAATTATATTTGTTATTCTACAGACAAAGAAATCAGTTAAGTGGAATCATTTGAAACTATTCACCATGAAACTGTAACTTTGGCACAGACTGTAGAAAATTTTATGAAAACAAAATAAAGTACCTTATTTTTAGTATGCCATTCCTCAAAAAGTAGCAATGATATGCTAATACCAACATATATACATTAGTGACAGAAAAGGTAAGAAAATAATTCTCAGATAATTTCTCTCTGTAGTTTAAATAGTTAGCCAAAGAAGTATTCTTGCAATTGTTGCCAGTGTTGTTTCTTCTCAAACAATGAATCCAAATAAAAAAGGAGCCTTAAACAGTATTTTTCTACCCTAAGCTAAGAAATTCATTTTTCCATTAATATGTATGTGTATGTTAATCATGATACATTTGAAATAATTAAGCAATGCTTGTATTATCATTTTTCTAAACATGCATATATATTTATGGAAGTTTAGTCTTAAAATCATTCAACTTTATATTTATCTAAAATAATTATTTATAAAGAACCAGTATTTCCTTTAAAAATTAATAGAGGGCTAATATCCAGAATATGTAAAGAACTTAAAAGCTAAACACAAACAAACCAAGTAATCCAATTAAAAAATGGGGTACAGAGCTAAACAGAGAATTCTCAATTGAGGAACATCGAGTGTCAGAAAACACTTAAATGTTCAGCATCCTTGGTCACCAGGGAGATGCAAATCAAACAACCCTGAGATTTCACCTTACTCCCAACAGAATGCTTAAGATAAAAAAAAAAAAAAACACTTAAGTGACAACACATGCTGGAGAGGATATGGAGAAAGGAGAACCCTCCTCAATTGCTGGTGGGAATGTAGACTTGTACAACCACTTTAGAAATCAATCTGGCCCTTTCTCCAACAATTTGGAATAGCGCTTCCTCAGAATCGAGCTATTCCACTCCTAGACATATATCTAAAATATGCTCAACTATACAACAAGGACATTTGCTCAACCATGCTCGTGGCAGATTTATTCGTAATATCCAGAACCTGGAAACAACCTAGATGCCCCTCAATGGAGGAATGGATACAAAAATTGTTGCACATTTACACAATGGAATTCTACTCAGCAATTAAAAACAAGGAAATCATGAAAATTGCAGGTAAGTGGTAAGAACTAGAAAAGATCATCTTGGGTGAGGTAACCCAGAAACAGAAAGACATACATGTTATGTACTCATTCATAAGCAGTTATTAGACATATAATATAGGATAAACATACTAAAATCTAAAGAAGCTAAGCAAGGAGGAGAACCCTAAGAAAGTGCTCAGTCCTCATTCAGAAGACAAGTGGAAGCAGGAGAATATAGAACAGAACAAGAGCCTACCACAGAAGGCCTCTGAAAGACTCTACTGATATAGGCATCGAAGCAGATGCTGGGACTCATAGCCAAACTTTGGGCAGAATACATGGAATCTTATGAAAGAAGTGGGAGCTACAAAGTCCTTGAGAATGAGAGAGGAGCTCCAAAAAGGAGACCAACAGAGACAAACAAACAAACAAACACAAACTGGGCTCCAGGGGCCCTGCAGAGACTAACAGCCCAACCAAGGACTACGCGTGGGGAAGACCTAAAATCCCTGCTCAGATGTTGCTCATAGATTCGGTCTCCAAGTGGGGGGCCTAGTAAGGGAAACAGGGATAGTCTCTGACATGAACTCAGTGTTTGGCTCTCTGTTCACCTCCCCCGGTGGGGACTGTAGCCTTACCAGGCCACAAAGGAAGATGATGCAGGCAGTCCAGATGTGTCCTGATAGGGTAGGGTCAGATGAAAGGGGAGGAAGGCCTTCCCTATCAGTAGACTAGGGGAGGGACATAGGGGGAGAAGAGGGAGGAAGGGTGGGATTGGAAGGAGACAAGGGAGGGGGACACAGCTGGGATACAAAGTGAATAATTTGTAATAAATAATAAAAATTTAATATATATCAGGAGCACATTATTATTGAATGAGTGTCAGTGTTTTGTTATATTGTTTTCATCTTGTTCTACTATTTAATATTTTCACATGTATTTACTACATTTTAAAATTATTTAAAATTTTTCATTAAATATATATTGATCATAAGTCTTCACTAAGTCTCAAGTGATCCCATGACTTCTGTCCTCTCTACCCACTCAACACCATGTTACTCTTCTCACTCAAATCAAAGATCAACCAAGGACTATGTATGGATATAACCTAGAATCCTTGCTTGAGTGTAGCAAATGGTAGCTCAATATCCAAGTGGGTACCCTAGTAAGGGTAACAGGGACTATTTCGGACATGAACTCAATGGCTGGCTCTTCGACCCCCACCTCCCTAGGGAGGAGTAGCCTTGCTAGGCCACAGAAGAGAACATTGCAGCCAGTCCTGAAATGCCTGATAAGCTAGAGTTAGAAGGAAGAGGAGGAGGACCTCTACTATCAACGGACTTGGAAAGGGGCAGGGAGGAGATAAGGGATGGATGGGAGGGATAGGGAGGGAATTGGGGAGGGGGCTACAGCTGGGATACAAAGTACATAACCTGTGAATAATATAAAATAAAAATGTAAAAAAAAAACATCAAGAAAAATAATTAAAAAACAAAAGGAAAAACAAGACAAACAAAAAAAAATACCTCCCCTTAATAACATAAATGAAAGACGGAGTGGTTTTTTTGTTTGCAATGTCTCTTGACCTTGTGTTGTATCTTGGAGGAGGGTAGATAGACACCCAGAATCATTCTCTTTGAGAAAACTGATTTTCCCCCTCCTAATAACTAATAGTTGTAAATATCTTCTTCTTGTGATCAGGAGTAGGAGGACTCTATCCCCACTTCCCTTTATTCAGGCTGGGGTTTTGTTTGGTTCAAATCTGTGCATGTCTTGTAATTGTGCCTGTATGCATATTTTAATCACATTATCTTAATACATGTTTTATCTATTCTTTGGAAACTTTGGAATTTTCTATATGAAAAAAAATGTTTTGTCTCATACTTTATGCATCTTTGTCTCCTAATTCATACCTAGGTTACTATAGTCTTTCTCCTCACATTGCTTGAACTTATCCCTTGAAAGTCTTTTCTAAGAACTGTATCCAGAATATTACTTTGTAATCATAAACATTTCTGGGAAGATGTTTGAGACCATCATGAATGTACGTACACTGAACACACAAGAAAGAACAGTAAGAGGCTTGAAGGCAGTTTAGATATAACTGTTGCAATTGCAATGTTCAAGAAAACATTAAAATGGTTTCATGTTCAATGTTAAGATATTTGCACATATAATAAACCTTTTCTTGAACATATTTACACACAGACTCACATAAATCAGATTTTCTTCTTCTACAGTGTCTTTTGTTAGTACAATCTATTTTAAGAGCCATTTTTTTTAGTTATTCCCTTTCCAGACTGGGACGTAACGACTACCTTCAATATATCCTGAGCAAGAGGTATGTTTTAAAGTGTGTAGCAAGTGCTAATTGGTCATTTCAGAGAGCTACAAGCATTGTGTTCTCATTAGAAGACAGTTTCAGCTTTCCCAAGTGCATACTAATCTCAGGGCGGTCTCTCACTTGTCCTCTGGCATTAAAAAAATAATCCTCTTAATGATACCAATTAAGAGGTGTGAATGTCATTTCTACATCTCTGCTCTGTTTCAGGTCAGTAAGTCCAGGCCTCAGAACAAAGTCAAACCTGTTTGAAGAATACATACTATTGTAACATTACATTTAAAAGGCAGTTACTCCAAAACACCTAACATAATTTATAATATTCTCAATATGAATTCACATTGTTTGCATGCAATTTTAAATTAATTGGTATGTCCTTCCTGTTCAACTAAGTATGATTTTTTTCTCAAATCATCTTTCACTGATGTCTTATAGTTAGAATCACTTGTAAGTCTAGTGTTAAGGTATTAAATATTCTTAAATCCATTTGAACAGGCATGTCATTCTTGAGCAGTTTTTGATTAATCTTGTAAAGGATGCCATGGACACCCATTTTTTTTTTGTACTTTCCTTTTGACCTCCCTTCTAGAAGTGTTGATTCCCTCCTGTTTAATGTTTGCATGTGCTCATTCAGCAATAGTTTGTCACCTATATTTGGATTAGCTTCCTCCACAGTGTCATTCACAGTCAGTCCTGCTCAATGAGGCAGTAAAGATCTATGTCTGGGGAGTGTGCTGCAGCTGAGAGCTGGGCTGCGGTCTGTAGCATCAGAAGCATGGTCCTTCTTAGGAGGTGTTTCAGTCCTGCGATATCAGAAAGATATGTGTTCTCCTGCTGGGAGCTTCCATTTTCCCTTAAGCATAAAGTTAGTGTTCTAATGATGCTTAAACATGACTATATAGTGTAGATTTTTACAACTAGTGTTTATTAGCTTGCATTGTTAAATTTCATAACAATTTTGTTAGTTAAAAAACTACCATATCTTCACACAAATGTGAAGTTTACTTAATAGTTTAAAATTTGCTCATTTAGGGTTTACCTGTGTAGGCCTGGCCACACCTGCCACAGTACAGATGTGGATTTTTGTGCTTGGTAGAATTAATTCTTGTCTTCTGCCATGTGGTTTCTGGGATCTGTTGAACCATCCTGTTAGCCCCTATTCAAATGTTTTAAAGAAGAAATTGATAGTAAGAAGAAATTGCATTAAGCTTCATGTTTATTTTATGTTGCTTTAAATTTATTAAACTCATTAAATTGTATGATTGGTAGCAAGTATAAAATTAACTGTTACATACACTGCTGAATCTAAACTTAGTTCTCTCACTCAGTTCTTCCTTGTAGTTAGTTCTTTAAAGTAGTTTTAAAATTGAGTTGAGCAGAAAATCAACCTTTCAATACTTTTAACTACCTTAGGTTATATTTCCAATTTTATACAGAAGCAGTTGAAATTCCAAAAATTTTTCATTTTTTACTGTAACCACTAAGAAATGAAGAAACAATGTTGGAGCCTCCCAAAATCTCAGAGGCATTTTCACACTCTGGGTCTTGCATGCTTCAAAATATAATGATCAATTTAAATACAAACAAATTCTTCAATACCTGTCTAGTAAGCCACTGTAATTTAGTCATATCAAGTTGCAAATGAAATTTCACATACAATGTTTTGTTTTTAATTTATATTATTATTAATTATTTTGTAAGCAGGCTCTCATGCAAGCATGGATGGAGGACAGACTATCTGCAATCTCCAGGTATCTGTTGTTTTTTTTTTTTCCTTCTGGTGTTTAAGGCCTCAGGTAGAGATTAGGTATAATGGTAAGTACCATCTTTATCCTTTGAGCCATCTCACTATCTCATATTTAATATTATTAGCAGAATAAATTAGAAGTGTAATGTATTTCCTAAAGACATTAGCTTGCTTTTCCATTATTAAACTCATATCTTGGGTCCCAGAAAGATGGCCCAGTTATTAAAAATATATGCTATTCTTGCAGATGAGCCATATTTAATTACCAAGACCCACTCTGGGTAACCTTCAAGTACTTATAACTCTAGATCCAAAGGATCAACATCCACTTCTAGCTTCCCCAGGCACCTGTACTCATGCACAAACCCTCATAGAGAGATGCAGATGTAAAAACAACTAAAAATAAATCTTAAAGCTATTCTATTTAAGGCAGGAATCTCCAAAGTGTCTCAAACAGCTTTTGAGATCATGGCCTCAGAGCAGGTTTGGAGGATGGCAACTGACCTTCTCATGATCAGGCCTGCCAACAGTCAAGCATGGCTTAAGAAGGAGTCAAAGGAAGTTAGCCCTCCTTGCCTAATAAGGGCTACTTACGGATTCTTAGGGAAGGTCAGTTATTAACATCGAGTATATATCTGGTAATACAACTATGGACTAAAACTGATGGTGCCAGACCCACAGTAACAGGGATGAACTGTGGCTAAAAACAACGAATTCCATCACAAAACAAAAAAGGTATGAATTTGAAGGAAAAAGTACTGATAGGAAGAAGGGAAGGTTGACATGAGTGGAAGAGAATAACAAAGAGTCAAGAGGCCAGGAGTAATCGGAATGTATTATGAATATATGAAACTGTCAAAATCCAATTTCATTTATTAAAAAGTTAATAGAAATTTATGATTTTTTTTGTTCAAGGCTTTGGTCTAATCATATGTCTTTTGTTGAAACACTCATCACTGGAAATTTTTGTGGTTTCTCTCCAGCACGCCATCTTTTTATAAATTCCACAGAAAACAAAGACTAGAAACCATTCAGGTCTCTTAATTTACCCTTCCCGATATTGCCTTATGCTGAAACCCAAAAGAAGACCAATGCTTGGAGCTGTCCCTGCCCCTGCATGAGCTGGTGTTGTATTTCAGAATTCGTTGTTTAGATAAATTTCAATAGATTATTTTATAAACCATCATGTTAGTTTATGCATCTTTACACCACCACAGACTTTATAAATTTAACCATATTTCCTGTTTAAATACTGGTAGGATAGCTGAATCCTAAGAAACATTAGAAGACAATTCTGCAGCTCCCTTCCCATCACAATGTCAGCATATATTATCATACTTTACTGTTTGAATCTTAGCAAAAAATTTACTGTATTAAATACAACCAGAATGTCCCTACGCGAGCTAAGTAACTAAGGAGAAAAAGCACCATTGAAAGTAAATTGCATTTCTATTTTTTCAATTATTTATAACTACAGTCAATGTCTCTGATTTCTTCCTCTCTCTTTTTCCCTTCTTCACTCAACTTCTCTTTCTCTCTCATTCGAAACTCTCTATATATGTATTCATATATATAAATATATAATACTTATAATAAAATAATAATAATTCAATTCTATATCTATATATACAAATCTGTATCCATATATAACATACCATAATAAGCAATAATACTAAACTATTGAGATTTTTGACATTGTAAGATCTTATTTGCATTTTGAATTAATTAGTAAAAAAGGTGCATGTGGACTAAATCTCTCTATCTCACTTACTCTCACTTCTGCACTGTCTCTGTCTGTCACACTAGTGAGTGAATAAAAGGCTTCATGCATGCTAAGCTGATTATCTGCCATTGAGTTATATCTCTATTAATTTTAAAATTCCGTGATAGGTTTTCTGTTAGTTTGCTTGATTGTTTGTTAAGTTATTCAGGTTACCTGAAAGTGACAGCATGGTTTCAGGAAGGCCTTGAAATTTCTGAGTCTTCTATCTTAGACTGCCGTGTACCTGTAATCAAAGACTTGCTCTAAGCCAGATTTTATTGTCTCTAATATTTAATTTTTAAGAGCATGTGTGTGCATGTTGTTGCTGTTGTTTTCATGTGTGTATTATATGAGTGTGGTACAAACATGAGACTGTGAACATATGAAAACCAGTCCATTCAGTGGTCACTGCAGCTCAATTAGTAGCTCATCATTACTGCTAGACTGTTTCACCAGAGAGGTCTCTGAATCACCTATTTTTGTTTCCTGTATACCAAGTTTGCAGAAATACTGCTGCTATGACTAGTAATCTTATGCAGGTGCTTAAGGGTTGAGATACGCAGTTTCTGTTCCTCGAACAAGCTCTAATATTCAATGAGCCTTCTCTTATTCTATTGTTTTTACCATTTTTAAAAAACAGAAAGGCCTCTTGCTATAACCCTAAAATTGGGGAAATAGTTTAGACATTTTTTCTTTTATCTTCCATATTATGTACGACTCTTGATGAAATTTTTGTTTCTGTAATTATGAAAATAAAATTATAATTCATATTTTAATTTTCTTATAAAGTCGAGCAAAATCCAACATCATTGGATTTTAAGATAAAATTTCTTTAATTTGTGAGACAAAGATATCTAGTGACACTTCATGAAATTTTTTTTTGCTGTAATTTATTTTCTAAAAATTTTTTTGAAGATTACTTCATTTATGTTCATTGGGATTTTTAAAAATAATACCTCTAGAAAAATCTAAATGTTAGGTTTATTTTCAGTGTTCTACAAGTTTTATAATTATTAATTGTGGCATACTTTCTCCTTTTATTAATTGAAAGAACTTTCAAAAATTATAATATGTTCTTCAAAAATGTGTTACCAAGATATAAAATTATAGGCCAGATAAGGTAGAATAATTCATTTCACTTCTTACCTTCCAAGTAAGGAAGGAAAAGAAGTCGCCCCAGCTCCTGAGATCCCAGATCAAAGTGAACTCCAACCAATAACGCTAAGTGAGCCTGGCAGCATTAAAAGGAGAAAGAAATCAATACTCTTCTAACATATTCAAACACAGGAAGTACTGACTTTTTCCCCAAGGACTGTCTCTGCTTTTATCCCCAAGGAAGCACTGGCATCAGATGTCACCAGCAAAATCCATCACAAACACCTTGAGTGCTGGGCTAGGGGATTAGGGTATGTGTCCACAACTGACCAGTGACATACAGATACAAAAAATAAAATAACAAAATAAAATAAAAACAAAAAAGTCTTCACCTCCCTGAGAATATTAGTGGGCAAAATGTACAAATAGAGAAAATCTCAACAAGGGATTCTGTTTCAGGAGTAGATTTTCTCCTTGGCCAGGGCCAGGCACTTGCATCCCCATCGCTGCCTCCACTGGGTGAATTGTGTATCCTCCCAAATAGAATTAGAAAAGGCCCATGGAAATCTCACTAGAAATAAACAACCGTAAGAGGCCAAACTAGCTCATCAAGTGCTCTAAATATAAAGAGCTGCAGCTTGTAATCACAAACCGGAACCTCTGAGGGAAACTCAAACATTATTTACATCTGCTAAACTAAAAGGCCCATGGGTAATGAATACAGTAAAATGAGCATGAAGTGTTGAAACAGAAAAAAGTAAACCCCAAGAAATAAAAGTTCACACATAAAGCTTCAACAGTCAAGTTCAAGTTCTCTTAAAACCAATAAAAAATAGAAAACATTATAAATATTACTAGTTAAAAGTAGATTAAAAACTCAAATTACAGAAATATAAAAAGTACAATGGCAGAAGTAGAAAAATCCATGGTAGGACTGTGTGGAAAAGTGGAGGTAACAGAAGACTGAATAGCTGAACCTTAGACAGAAAATGAAAAGAATGGAAAGGTGAAAAGAAAGAAGAAAACTGAGAAATAAAGACTTGTTTTAAAATCGATTAAGATTTAATGATCTCCCCATGCATGTCTAAGTGGGAAAATTTATTATGGTTCGTGGACACAAAAGTTACATGATGAATCTCTATATCAAAAAGTTATACCTTGCTCTTCCAAACAGAGAGTGTACAGAATTTTGGAAGTATCACATATTCATCTTGATTACAAGGTCCTCTTTCAAACGTATCAATGGGTATATTGTTGTCACACAATTTCACTTGTTTCCTTCCATGACAGCTTATTTCTACTTAGCTTCCAAGCAATAGAGCCATCTCTTGTCCACACATTGAAATTTCTGAATCCATGATCCATCCATTCATTTTCTTCAAATTCTTTGAAGTACTTTTCACAACAACTGATAAGCAGCAATGACAAAAAACTTGGCTAACAATACAATTATGCCTTTCTAATAATTTATTATTATAAAATATCTTATTTCTCATTCATTGCTAAAGTCTGAATACTTATCATAATACTACTGCAAACTGCTGTCTTCATGTTTAAGCAGTGATGCTTCAGTGCTAATGCAGGCTGCTTGCATATCGTTTCTATTCCTAAATCACAGCATTTGTATCGTGTCTAATGCCATGATCTGGAGATTTATGAGCTTCATTCTGGATAAACATATACCTCTGATGTCCTGCAGGTCTGTTTCACCTCTCCTTACTGTTCCTTTTCAGCAATTATTCTTGTATAAGTATCATAAAATCCAGACCCCATTCACAGGACAGACACTCGCAATCGGAAGCCTTTCCTTTACCACTATGACTTCCTGGTGTCCTTTCCTGAAAATTTCATGATATGGTCTCAACACTAATCTCTGTCCCTGAGGCTCTAACACCAATATGTTCTGCAAAACCCTTGCTTGCTGTGTTATACTTTACGAGCTTTGAAGCTAAGAAGTCAGGATGACCTTGAGATTTATATGTTTAGTGTACTGTCTCTGTTAGTTCTTTTTTGCATGTTTTTATTGAACTAAAATGGTTGCTTCTTTACTGTGTTGTGAAATTTTACTGTTTGTTAAGATCTTAGAACTTATCCTCCCTGGGGAGCCGAAGCTTTAACCTCTACAAACAACACACCCGGCTTTCTGAGATTCCAGTGACCTTGAGGCAATTATAGACAAAATCTTACTAGGACCTGTCTTAGCTTTTCTTCTTAGTTGACCATACTTTAGACTTTCACCTGGATGAGAAGATGCCTTTACTCAAAAGGAGAGAGCATCAGAAAGATGACCATCTTCGGAAAAATCACCACTTGGAAGATAATATACAGCTTCAATAAAATCCAAAGCCTCATATTTTAAAATGAATCTATTGTCACTTAAACATAAATAATGGAAATGCATTATTTAATTAGGTCTTTCAGTTCAGTGGAGGCCATGGGTTTATAGGTTTTCTTGGAATGGTTCTTACAATACAACATAGACAAGGTAAAAACATGTCAAGTGTGTACATTTTGTGCCTGGTTCTTTTTATTAGTTTAGTATATTTGATCAGAGTTCTTTGGGGATTTAATTTATTTACCTTGACTCAATTACACTTTTGCTTTTTAAACTGCTAATCACTTTCAATGCTTTATTGATACCCCATTTCAGTCTTTATAGGTTTGTTTTTATTTATGCTTTTGTTAGCTTAGAATTTTTTTATTACACATTGGCTATATGTTTCTGCACTTTAGCTTCAATGTAATTATAAACACAAATTAAATAAAAATATTAAAATCTGAGCATATTGAAAGCTGCACAATGAGCTAGCATAATTGACTCTGCTCTGAATGGCAGATGAGGTCTCCACAATGCTAATTTGAGTTCCTTTTAATTCACATTCTGTATTTCTCCCAAGTGCTCATTCTAAATGCAATGCTACTCAAGTTTTTCTCCTGGATGAAATTCGTCAGTTGCTGACCATAACATAAAGTTCAAAGATAAGTTTCCAGCAGTATATGATGGAACCCTTGTGTATCCATTAACCTTATCTCTCATATTCTGTTCTTAGTGCTCTGGGCATTTTGGGAAGTAAGTTAAATTGCCAATCATCTGTTTTCTCATAACTTCATGACTTTGCTCATATTCCTCCTTAGTCTATAATTCCACCTTTAGCCACCTCCATCAGTAAAGTCCTATTTCTCTTTATATTACTTTTTGTCAGCTCTCATTTTTAAAACAGCATTGACCCTACTTCATCCCCCAAGCAGTATATAACTCTCCTTTGCTATTCCCAGGTGTACTCTGTAGGAATTTGTCATACAGTAAAGAAGGTATTTTTAGTGTATTACTATATTTTCCTTACACTATATGATTTTTCTATATGAACAGACATTTTATAATTCTCAACATGTAGGAAATAATTTTTATTATTCACATGTCCCTAAAATGTTTCGGATTGGCTTAACTCACATCTGAGAATTAAACATCGTCCAAATTTTAAGTCTAGTAGAGCAAACTAAACAACAACAACAAAAAAAGGTTATTTAACAACTCATGACTTTCTTCTCGTGTATAACAAGAAACGTGAGAAAATAGACATATGCTGAAGAAAATAAATGTAATGGCCCTTGGCATAGTTAGGTTTATATTGCTGTGATTAACACCCTGACTGAATGCAAGTTGGTGAGAGAAGGGTTGATCTCATCGCACAATTGTAGTCAACCCTGAAGGGAAGTCAGCACAGAATCTCAAGGCAGGAGATCAGAGGCAGGAGCTGACTCCAAAATCATGGAACAATGCTGCTCTTTGTCTTTCTTCTCTATGGTTTGGGTGGCTTGCTTTTTTACATTATCCAGGATCACCTTACATGATGGCATGACTCAGAGAAAATGGCAATGCACCATCAATCATTAATCAAGAATACAGAGTTGCCTACAGGCCACTGTGATGGAGGAAATTTCTCAATTGTGATTCCTTCTTCCCAGATGATTCAAACTTTGTGGAAGACAGTTTCATCTCCACAAGCAGTTGAGCAGAGGCATATATTTCTCCGTGAAGCTAAAACTTTCTGCCTTAAGATAACTTTAAATTAGCAGCTTGTTCCAGCAAGGCCAAACTTTCCCCAAAGCATTCTTTTATAAGTGTGCTTCTTGCTATGTGGATTCCTGGGAACTGATTGTGAGCCAGAGAATTTCTTGTTCCTCAGAATAAAGAATTAGCTAGTATTTCTTGATTTACACTGAAAATAGCAGCAAGCGATGGCAATAGAATCAGCTATCTTGCATTTTGGGCCAAACATGCAACTCTAAACTGAAATGTTGATAAAAATTTATTTTAGGGCAACTCTGCTCATCTTAACTGTGGAGTAATAACTACTGAGATCATAAACAATGTGCTTTGCCACTGTTTACAATTCTCACTTCATAAAATCCAACATGTTTGCATGGTTTAGAAACAAACAAACAAACAAACTGATAGTGTGCTTTAGTCCCACAGAGCACATTTGTCTGTCTGTGCCAAATTGTATTATCTTGGTGCTATTTGTTATTGATGTTTATTTTGAGCTTTGTTTGGGGGTTTAAAACTGATAGAATTTTTTGTTTATTACCTATTTATTATTACTACTATTATTAGTATTTACTTTTTATCCCCACTGTAGCCCCTCCCTTGTCTCTTCCTAGTCCCACCTACCCCGCCTCTTAACCTCTTCTCCCTTTATACCTTTTCCCTAGTCCCCTGATAGTGGAGGTCCTCCTCCACTTCTATTTGATCCTAGCCTATCAGGTCTTGTCAGGGCTGGCATCATCATCTTCCTCTGTGGTCTGGAAAGGCTTGCCCTCCAGGGGGAGGTCAACAATGAGCCAGCCACTGAGTTCATGTCAGAGACAGCCCCTCATGTCTTCACTAGGGAACCCACTTGGAAACTGAGAAGCATATGGGTTTCCTCTGAGCAGGGGGTCTAGGTCCTCTCCATACATGGTCCTTGGTTGGAGTATCCATCTCTGCAGGACACCCTGGGCCCAGGTATTTTGGCTCTGTTTTTCTCTTTGTGGAGTTCCTGTCTCCTCCAGGTCTTTCTGTCTCCCTCTTCTCCCATAAGGTTTCTGGCACTTTCCTCAATGTTTGGCTTTGAATCTCAGTATCTCCTTTGATACCCTGGTGGGTAGAGACTTTCAGAGGTCCTCTGTTGAAGGCTCCTGTCCTGTTCCTTGTCATCTCTGTCTTCTGATATCTATCCTGTTTATCCTTCTGAGTGAGGTTTCAGCCTCTTTGTGAGGGTCCTCCTTGATGACTAGCTTCTTTAAGGCTATAGATCCTAGTATGTTTATCCTATGTTATATAGCTAATATCCACTTATAAGTGAGTGTATACCATATGTATCATTCTGCTTCTGGGTTGTCTTACTCATGATGATCTTTTCTAGTTCCCACCATTTGCCTGCAAATTTCATGATTTCTTGTTTTTAATTGCTGAATAATATTCCATTGCATGAATGTACCACACTTTCTATATCCATTCCTCAGTTGAGGGACATCTAGGTTGTTTCCAGATTCTGTCTATTACAAATAAAGCTGCTATGAACATAGTTGAGCAACTGTCCTAACTGAATGGTGGGGCATCTTCTGGGTATATGCCCAGAAGTGATATAGCTGGAGCTTGAGGTAGCACTATTCATAATTTTCTGAGAAAGTGACAGATTGATTTCTAAAATAGTTGTAAAAGGTTAAATTCCCTCCAGCAATGGAGGAGAGTTCCCCTAATTCTACATCCTCTAGAGCATTGTTGTCCCTTGAGTTTTTGATCTTAGCCATTCTGATGGGTGTAAGATGAAATCTCAGCATTGTTTTGATCTGCATTTCCTGATAACTAAGGACAGTGAACATTTCTTTAAGTGTTTTTCTGCCATTCTGTATTCCTCTGTAGAGAATTCCCTGTTTAGGTCTGTACCCCATTTTTTTAAATTGGATTACTTGGTTTGTGGGAGTTTAACTTCTTCAGTTCTTTATATATTCTGGATATTAACCCTCTATCAGATGTGGGGTTGGTGAAAATACTTTCCCAATCTGTAGGCTGTCATTTTGTTCTGACAACAATGTCTTTTACTTACAGAAGCTTTTCAGTTTCATGAGGTTCTATTTATTGATTGATGATCTTAGAGCCCATGCTGTTGGTGTTCTGTTCAGGAAGTCATCTTCTGTGCCAATGGGGTCAAGGCTCTTCCCCACTTTTTCTTCTAACAGATTGAACCTTTTCTTTTTTTTCTTTTTATGTAAAGAAAATGATAAGTAGCTAAGAAATGTGCCTCGTAAGCCTGCTGTTCAAAGGTGTAGATAATGGTGACCTCTTTGGGTTAGTTGCCACCATTAACACGTACGTATTCATTTTTGGTGTGACATACAACCTTGCCTACAACTTTAGTTAAACAGATAATCGGCAGAGCCTTCATATTCAAGCCTGGATGCTTAAAAGTATATTTCATTAGTTCAAGAATCTTCCTCTTAGGCCTATATTATACACCATTTATAATATAATGGACACCATAATAAATGAGCAAACTTTTGAAAAATTTCCAATCCCTGCTTGCTGATTTAAATTTTAAATTTTGCCGTTGATCATAAAACATGCTACCTGAGATAACTGGATTTGATGGTTTGTTAAAGAAAGAGGATAAATTGTGGTGTAGACAGAGGAGATAAAGGCAGGATACAGAATATGTACAAACAAGGTCCATGAAGGCATTGTGAAAAATCTCCAAATATATATATTTTTAATTTTTTTATCCATTTTACACCCTTCTTGTAGCCCTATAACCATTTCCTCCCACCTTCTTTCCCTCTCCCTTCCCCTATTCCTCAGATAAAGTGAAACTGGATTTCCCATCCACCCCAGCTCATCATAGTGCATCAGGACTGTGTTGTGTTCTCTTCTCCTGTGGCCTGGCAAGGCAGTCCTGCCAGGAGGAAGTGATAAAAAGGCTGTCAAGTGAGTCCCTGTCTATTGCAGCCCCCACTGCCATGAAGCCTAAGATGCCCATTTGCTACATCTGTGTAGTGGGTCTATGTCCAGCTCATGCATGGTCCTTGGTTGATGCTTATGTTTCAGCAAGCCCCTCTGGGCCCTGCTTGGTTGGCTCAATTGGTCTTCTTGTGGAGTTCCTGTCTTCTTCCAGGTCCTTTTCTCTTTCCTCCTACCTTCCCACAAGACTTCTTACACATCACCCAGTGTTTGGCTGTGAGTCTCAGCATCTGTTTTGAGGCAATTCTGGGCTGAGCCTCTCAGAGGACAACTCTGTCAGTCTCTTGTCTATAACTTTAGGAGAGCATCATTCATAGTTTCAGGGGTTGAGACTCTCCTACAGGGCGGGTCTTTGATTGGACCAGGTGTTGGTTGGGCATTCCCTCAATCTCTGCTTTATCCTTATCCATGTACATCTGTTAGGCAGGGTAAATTTAGCATAGAAGTCAAAATAAATTTTTATTAAATATAAATTTATATTCCTGAAAAAATATCTACATAGATAATTGGGTACAAAGCAATTGTCAAACTCTAAAATCAAACCAATGTGTCACTAAAAATTAGCAACAATTTATAATGATCTTAATTGTGTGTTTTACAAAAAAGAAAAGTATGTGGAATTTCATGTATGTGCAGCTAACATCCTTCATGAGGCATTTAACCTTCATGGTTACTATTCTTACTGCAAATTCCTTATCAGTGGGAAACCACATTAGCTTCCTTAAAAATGAATGCCAGCAAGACTGAAAAGTAACCCAGCGTATTCTTCATTTTAATTTGAATATCATCTTATAATATGGAGAGATGATTGGGGTAAGGTTCTAGTCCATTTATATCTCCACAAAACAATTCTTCTAGCTACACTTGTTATATACAATAGCTGTCTAATTTTCACAGCTGCAGAGACTGGAAGTCTGAAGCTAGGATGTCAGCACAGCCAGGTTCCAGTAAGACTTTAGGTCTATGTTGCAGCAACTGCCTTTCTCTGTATGAGGGAGAATGAACAAGATTTCTCTAGATATTCATGTATGTGCAGCTAACATCCTTAGTGAGGCACAAATCTCATTCATGAGAGTGAAACCCTCTCAACCTCCTCAAGTTATAAGACTCCCTCAAGAGCTCCTCTGATGGTATCACATTATTGTTAAGAATTTTGACCTCTGCTTTTGGGTGGCCACAGCATTTGGCCCATAACTCATGGCTGAATGTCTGCATCCATTCTTTCAACTTTAACCATATGTAATTATAAGAGGCTTTGTCTATTAGATCTCCCAGGTGTGAAGAGAGGCAATATCTTACAATGTGAGAAAAGTTTCATTCAGAGAGAAATTCAGACTCCTTCAGCTGGCCATAGTCACATTTCCAAGACTTTTACAACTTTTACACAGAGTATTCTTTCTCAGTGTCTTTGGCAAAAACCTTTCTGGAGACTTGCTTCTGTGTAGACACTGGGTTCTTAATGACAGTGTTTCCTACCTTAAACCAGTACTTACTTTTTCTACCCTTCTCTCTACAGTGTGGAATGTAATCAAGAAATACATGCCAGGTCATTGCTGTCACAGAGCATAATTACCTTATCACTCTTTCCAAGTCTCAAGAACTACGAAAAAGTAAAATTTGGTTGCTTTCCAGTATGCGGCATTTAATTACAGGTTCCTAGATAGTTTCTACAGTAATCAATAAAATAATGTATAGCAGCCTATATTGGTTTAATGTTCTTTTGAAATGTATACACTTTTCCTTTGTTCATTCAAATACTGATTTCTCTCCTCCCCTCCCCCCCAAATCTCTGGATTCAATCTGGATATTGCATTGTGATACTTATTCTAAGCATCCTATCTCAACTTTGTGTAAACAGGCCAAAAAAAAAAAAAAAAAAAACTAGCCACAATGTTGTACAATGGGAGGAGCCAGAGGACAGAAAAGAGGGGAGGATCCAGAGGACAGGGAATGAGTGGGAGGAGAAAAGGTGAGAGAGAGATAGGAGAGCAGACCTGGAGAGAGATCTTGGAACTACGTGGAGATGGACTGGACACAATATATCCCTAAAAGCAAATGTACTGTGGGAAATCTAAATGTTAGGAAACTATGAGAGCTTGGAGGTTTAGGATGGAGTAACAATTGCCCAGTATTGTGTTCTAGGTTAACTAAATAAACCTAGTCTCTGTGTAGTGATTTGTTTATACAGGTGTTTAGGACTAACAGCAAGTTTACTAAAAGATAATTATTAGTAGATATTAATAATAACCTACAACAAGCCTATTTGCCCATTAGTTGGTTATGGCCAAACACAATGGTAAATCACTTTAGCCATTTTGGGCTTTTCCAGGAAGACATTCTAAACGTGTATGAAATATAAAATAGTGGAAAAGAATGTGTTTGAAGTTGTGGGTGAAGCAAATCTGGACAATGCTTCAATAGTTGATAAATGGAAGTCAGCACTCTTTACCTTGGGAAACAGAAAGGGGCTCTAAGGGTGAGACTCCTCCCATGGAAAGCTCTGTGCTATAAAAATTCATTACTCTTTTCCCTGAGAAAGAGAAAGGAAGGGAGAATATATATATAAAGCTACATGGATAGAGAGGCAGCTGGGAGAGGGATGAATATGATAGAAATACATTGTGTAATATTTTTGAAGATTAAATAAAATATTATTTTAAAAGTTTAAAAAATAGTGAAAAAGAGAAACTGGTATTATACCAGGGCTTTAACTTCATATTACTAAAAAAATATTAGAATTTGTTTATTCCATAGAATAAAATGTGAGTGGAATCTTGGGGCCTTTAGGACTAGAATTATTACCAGAGACACAGTCTTCATTCTGATATCCTTCTACTTGGCCTTCAACTATTGTCATTCCTTGAGCTTTAACTATTTCTGCCTTTTTTCTTCTTTACTTCAGTAAGAGAAGGGCTAAAACTCACTGCCTGGTTGCCCCACTTAACTTGGCCCTATCCAGCTTAGTTCTGCTCACACCTGGTCAATTATATATTTCTCATTTTTAGACAATTTTTTCTTTCCATGGTGGAAGAAATTTTAAAGCTCATTATTAAGAGAATATAATCATTACTCCCTCAGTTAGCTCTATGCACTTTAACCTCAGCGAATGGGTAAACAGCCAGTATTCAGTAAAAAGAACTTGAATATTTACTTGTTAATTAGCAGACCTTTGTGCTCTGCTAATAGATGAAAATCAATTATATAAATTGTAACTTAGCAAAGACTTAACACTTTTATATTTCAAAAAAGTGATTTGTCCAAAGAATCACAGTAATAATCAGACTATGTTTTAGGGAATATATACACTCATCTCCAGGAAATTAAAGATAGTGCAGTTGAGGGAAAATATTTTTTTTATTACTGATCGCGATTCTTTTTTCCAAATTTCCAACTGAAAAACCTCAGTAATAAAATGTTAATTGCCAATATTAATTCCAGATAAGGTAGGATATCATTTCCACTGTGACCTGTATCTTAGAAACTTCCTCAATGTTGTTCAAATAATGTTTATCCGTACTGAACACCTGTTTACATTCCTGAGAATAAACTTTTCAAAGACAGAACCTTGGAACACAGTCAGGTGGCATCAATCAAAATCAATCACAATGGTTATGTTTAATGATCTTCAGTCAGTGAAGGTATAAGATGAAAAGGGGTCAATCTGGATAATACTGAAGAGTCACTTGTTACTTTGCCTTCCATTGTAATTGCCGTAAGTGAGGTTATCTGGACTGAGTCATATAGGAAAGCAGTGAGTTCTCTTGTTAAAGTCAATATTCCAGGAGAATAAAGCCTGGTCCCTTAGTGTATTTCTTCTCACTTTTATAAACTATTTTTTCTATTTTTACCCTGATCTACAGACAGAGAAAACTGAAGAGAGAGGAGAAACCAGAGTAATATATGCTTGCTTCTTTTTGCATATTCAACTTATTGGTTGGAACAGTGATTTCTAGAACACGGACATTAACAAATACAGAGTACACTAACGGTACTGATGTAAGGCTTCTAGCAATAAAATTTTGGAGGACATTGTCCATTCTGATACCCCCTTGTCAGTACACCATCTGAGAAAATGCCACATCATTTATTCATCATATAAACCAAATCTAAATACCCATAATCTCACCTTGCACAAACACATGAAATGATATTAGTATAAGACATTATTTCCCTTAAGAATGTATGAAGCTCTATGTATTAAATTAATAAACCACTCATTTATACAGTGTTTGCAAATATTTTGTGTCAAATGGGAGACTAATTCAAACCTGAAGTAATATGACATGCTGGATAAATAATTATAACATATCACCTATCATTAAGTTAAACGTCTATAATAGTATATGCATTTCACATTTTCATTTGACTAATTTGAGAAAATTATACAGCAAATTATTCAGACACATGACCTGACAGTGTGTGATTAGTTAACAAGTGTTATTTATCAATGACGAGTGTCAGTCTTCAACCTCTGTGAAATGCCCCAAAGTAGAGCTGTTATGGGTTCTTTATGATCCTCTGCAACACAGTAATGACAAAGTAAAATATTTAAATGATTTCCTGTGCCTATTCAGTGAGAAAAATTAACTCTGACAGCAAATCTCTGTGGTATACATGCAATTTCCACTGATAAAACACTTCCTGACCTGGGCAAGCTTTCATCATTTCAAGAGTTTGAAGCCACGTATTTCAATTGATAGCTTCAATAAGCTAAAACTATTCCTACTGAAGGGGTAGAATTATGCAATCCTGAAGTTGAGGGAGCTACCTGAAAGTGTTTCAATACCAAATTACAGTTATAACAGGTTTTGACAGAAACTAGCCTTGCAATAATATATGCATGTTAGTTGATGCTATTTTGAGAATACGCTCTGTGCTCCCAGTTCCAAGTTGTAGAAAATCCTATATTCATTATCTAGTTTGTTTTTATTGAATATTTAGATTATGTTATAATTGTCTTCATTGTGAATTAATATATTCATTGTTAAATCAATATGAACTATTAGCATTCAAATAGTATTTTTATCAATGTTTATGTTAATCCACTATATCCCACATACTACATGTTTTCCAATGCAGTTCTTCATAGTAGCTATAAATAAGCGGTTCATAAAAGAACCACTTTATTTTATGGAATAAGCATAATAAGTACATGTGAAGGAGAAGAAGGATCTCTGTGCTTCAGGAATGGCCCTGATATAAGCATAAATCTAAAATGTCTGTGATCTCCTTCTGCAGCCACAGGCTGAAACAAACAATTCTATTTGTCTGTAAGCACTGCTTGTCTATCAAGCCCTTGACAGCGATATCAGAGTTGTCAGCATTGCTTCTTAAGCTTTCCGGTTTTTCCATTTGAAAACACTGTTACACACAGGAAAGTGCCTACATGTGGATTCACAAAACATATCAATATCCCAAAATATTCTGCACATTTAAAAAACATGTACTCATAAAAATAAATTGTATCAAAGAAAAATGGGTTTGTAAGAAATATTTTTTCTTTCAATATAGTCAAAATGTTATTTGTCTTTAGGCTTGTTTTAGTTTTTACATCTATATTTTGCTGGAAATGGAATGTGAACAATTATGCCAAGAGCTATGAGGTTTTCTCACCAGCCTTCCTGGAGAGAAGGTATCCACTCTGTGTGACAGTAAGTTACCCCCGGTTTATTATCTGCTGGCAGATGCTAGCCAGAACGAAAAGCTGAAATGAAAATGTTCCCTGAATTCCTGATGTGCCTATCTGGTCAACTCTTCAGTGCCTTTCTTCCTCAGGGAGTTATGAGGATAAGAATCTCTTCCTCTCTAACTAACATTTCACAGACTAAAGAAGAGCCTGTCTTTTGCCTTCTCTGTGTAGAGTCATTTATCTCCTCTATAGAACATTTTTGTTATTTTTGTTTTAAAGAGCAAGGTTGGGGTTCATGCAACCTACTCATTTATCAGGGTCAAATGCAATTGTTTCTGACTTTCAGGGTTGGTATCTTTCCCAGCTTGATGTGTGGTGCTTAATGCTGTGCTTCGGTTTTTGGCTCTACTTCAGTTCACTTAGGAAAAATCATTATCCATTGCAATGTACACTGTGAGCATCATAAACATGTAGAGAAAATTACTCTGACTGATAATAACCCATTTAGATGAACCAGGAAGATGCTTGTTGAAAAGAAACAGGACATCCCCGAGGAGTCCTCAACTGCTGCAGGCTTCTGCTATGGCATTCTATCAAACTGTAATATTAAGGCACTTGTATAAATTTTCGGATTCTTTAACTTCATGTTTCTCATGCTTTTGCCTCTTCACACTAATCTGCTAAAATGAATAAATTACTGTTTTAAAATTTATTTTATTCTTTTTTGCTTACTTTACATTCCAAGGTGCCTCCTCTGTCCTTTCCTCCCATTACTGCCCTCCCCCTTTCCCCTTCCCTCTTCCCCTCAACCTCTTGTTCCAAGAAAAGGAGAACCCATTCCCCCTTGAAGCAACATTCTCCAGCACATCAAGTCACATCATGACTGAGCACATCTTCATCCCCTAAGGCCAGGCAAGGAAGCCCTGCCACAGGAAAGTGATCCAAAAAAAAAAAAAAATAGAGCCCATCTTAGAAACAGCGCCCCCCTCGCTATGGGCCTCATATGAAGACCAAGCTCCTCTTCTTCTACATGTGTGCAGGGAGCCTAGGTCCAGATGATGCATGCTCCTTCGGTGATTTCTCAGTCTCTGAAAGCCCCCACTGATCTGGGTTAGTTGTCTCTATTGGTCTGCTTGTGGGGTTCCTGTCCCCTCCAGGTTCTTCCATTTGTCCCCTAACACTTGAACAGGGTCTCTGAAGCTCCTGCCCGTGCTTGGCTCCAAGTCCCAGCATCTGTCCTGATACACTGCTGGCTGGAGCCCCGAAAATGATACTCAAGTTAGTCTCCTGCTGCGAGCATAGCAGAGCATCATTATTAGTGTCAGGGGCTGGCTCTGTACTGTGGGGTGAGTCTCAGGTTGAGCCAATTATTGGTTGGACATTCCCTCAATCTTTGTTCCTTTGTTAACCCTGCATTTCTTATGCGCAAGGTAATTTTTGGAGCACAGGTTTTGCTGGTGGGTTTTTGTCCACCTCCTTCCACCAGTTCTGCCTGGCTAGATGATGGTCACTTCAGTCTTCATGTCCTCCCCCCAACCCCCAATAAGAGTGTTAGCTAGAGTCATACCCATGTCCTCTCAGGCCTCCAGCTTGACAAAGACATGTCATCCCTTAGTTTCCCTTCTTGTTCTCAGCCCTCTCACCCCCTCACCCCTGATGGAATAGGGAGGGGAAAAGAATGTTCTTATAAATGCAGAATTGTTTAAATATATCTTACTCCTAGTAAAATTAATAGTAACACCGGTATTATCAAAGAACACTACCGACAAAAGATACTTTATGTATACATGACCCTGAAGAAGGGAGTAGTCATGGTACTCTTATCTCCATGTCACAGGAAGGGAGTACAAATTTGAAATATTGTTTCAATAGAAAAAAAAGATAAATGATACAGAGATTTCTCTGAGTCCTTTATGATTCATAATAATGTGAATAAGTGTTTCTCATTAGAAGCCCCTGACATTGGCACTCATTCTAGCATTGTCAAACATTTACTACTTGCCCTATACACTAGATACTGAAATTATTTATTATAATGTTGGATTTTTAAAGCATTATTCTCCTCATAACTTTATCATTAGATGGAGATAAAAAGGGAATATCTTATCCATGTCATTCATGAAGCACAACTTATAAGAGCCCAATATACCTGCACCTTAGAGGCAAGTGGAAATTTTCATACAACACATGAGTGTGGGTGACTAATAAAATACTGATAACCTCACATTTATACCTGTGTTGCGTACTTTCTTTTAAAAAAACAGCAATAAAGCAAAAAACAAATAAGCAAAGGACATTTTTATTGCTGTGTACTTTAACACATTTGGCTCTGCTTTTCTCCCCTGGGACAAGGAGAACATATCAGAATGTACACTCTTAGGGGAATAATTCTTTTTCTTCCTTTCCTGGAAGCTGCAAGGTATCAATGGTCCCTCATCAAGGGTTGGAACTCTCCCTTTCATGATGGCGTTTGGTCTGACTTAGACTTGAACAGGCCTTACACATGCTGCCACAAGTGCTAGAAGTTCATATATAGTTGCACAGCTGTGCCCCAAAGATATTTCCTTATAATTGCATCCCACTTCTGTGCCTTGCAATCTTTCTGCTCATTCTTTAATAATGATCTTGGAGACCTTGGAGGGTGGGGTGTAATACATATATTTCATTTAGAGTTAATCATTCATTAACATCTTAATCTCTGTTTCTTGCCCACTTGTGGGTATTTTTGTTGAAAATTATCCACAGCAAACAGAGTATTTCTGATGAGTTTTGAGAGATGAGCTACTCTATGGACATTAAGATAAGTCATTAGGAGTTAGTTTAATACTATGCATTTACCAAAGTAGTAGTTTCTGCTTTAGAATCTATGATCTGTCTAGCCATGGGTTCTTGGTACAGTAAAGTTGAAGATATATGTTTTACCTTGTGGAGCTTTATTTGATTACTTCTATGGCATTTGTGCCGCTATTGCACCAATCAGTGTTTCTTGCAAAGCCTAACATTATTGTAGCTCACAAAGCTTGTGGATGGGTGAAACAAATGATTACTTTCTCAGCCACAAGAGTGCTTACAAGGTTTTAGCACTGCAGAAGATTACCAGAAGGTATGAAGATTCCAGGTTCATACAATGTATTTCTTTACACTCTATGACTAAAAATTCTGGGTCTTCAGCAATCATGTCTTACTATCAAGCTCCAGAGACCAACCAGGGCATTAGCAATAACCTGTGCTGTTTTGTGATAAAATATATTTATGGAAAAATTAACTTGATTTTCTTATCTAGCTTATGGTTTTGCTAGCAAATTTCTTTAAACACTGCAGTTTGTTGTTGACCTATAAACCATGTTTATGGTTCCTTTTTGCTACAAATTCTACTACACAGGGCTTTTAGTTTCAAAGAGAAAGAGAGTATAAAGAAAAGAAATTGATATGAGTAAAAGATAATTCTACCATGTCTCTTAAAATTTGACAAACACTTATTTCAAAAGGCTGGTGGTGTTAATAGCATTTTCACATTATATCAACTAATGACTTAATTTACCCTTAAAGTATTTCCCTGTAAAACAACATAGAAAATTTCAGGGACAATTTAGTCTACTCCAATGTTATAATGGACTTTCATTTCGTTGTGTTCTGTTTCCTTTACATCGCCAGATCAGAGACTTACAAATTTGTAAAAGAAATACACAGGGGTTGCCTAGTTGAGGCATCAACGAGGTTCCTGATCCAGATGCTCAGATGGAGCACATTAATCCCTTGATGGAGGCTACTAAGCACAGGAATAAATAATTGCACATTGATATCATCAAATCATATACTTCTAGCAAACTTACAGAAACTGGCTGGGGAATCTGAGACAGTCAACCAGAGTTCCAAATTTTGAATTCCAAAATGGATTGCTCTCTCTGTTCCCTTCATGAAGAAGGTTCAGGTACCTGCAATACAATGTTTTTACTCTTGAGTTAGATTGATGCCTTCCTGCTTTTTGCTACATAATGAAGATAATCCCATCCCTTACAAAAGAGCCACAATGGACAATTGAAGCCAATGAGATGACATCTGGCACAAGAGAGTTTTCTTGTCTCCAGAATCTATTCAAGATGCATAGATAGCACGTAAGGGCATACTGATATGTTTCCCATTACAAATTTCCTTTACTGACAATCCCTCTTGAAGCATAAAATTTGCATATATGCTGCTGATTAAAGAAGTATAGTTGTTTTATAGTATTTAATTGATTGCAGAATCACTGATTATTTCATGTATTTAAGGTAAATAGCATCACATTTGTTTTGACACATATAGCTCTTTGGACACATATAGTTGTTTTCATAATACACCTTATTGAAAGTTACTAAGAATGAACATATAGGGAAGGGAATTTGAACTATTCAAGCCAATGCAGTTTAAAGTCATTGTGGCTTAACAGCTGACTTTCAAATCATAAATCAGTGTGGCTTTTTTATGCTGTATTTCTCAGTTATTCTCAAATGAAATCCCCCAGGTACTTAAATAAGGACAAGTTTTTATCTGCCATCCAATGTCTTTCTATTTGTTAAGTTGAGCCAAAGATAAAACTAACAGCATTCAGAAACATAATTTACACCATCAATTGTAGTAATAGACAAACACTTTAGGCAGTACCTATGAACATTGCAGAAAAGCAAATTGTCAGGGCACTATTCTACAACCTGCCAAATCATAAATTCTGCCAGCAGGATCAAATAACATGTGTTTAACAAGCTTCTCTGGTAGTTCTGATACTAAAATCTCAGAAACACTGCTGTCAGCGGCAGAACTCTACCTCAGGCTTCCTTGCAGTGCTGATTTCCAAATAGCTTGTTTCTTATGCTCTTGACATTCTACTCCAGCCTTCAGCTCTCATACCTTCAGGATAAGAATTATTGCTGTGCTTAAAAAACCTTATATATAGTTTCACAGTCTTATTGTCCCAGCTATGCCAGAAAATCAAGCCTTAGTACTTGATAGCATCTCTCAGCTTCATCTAAATTTCATTGAATCAGGTTGATATTTTAGAATGTGTGGCATGATGAGAGGATCTTGTCTATTTTTACTGTAGATGAAGTTTTCATGTCTGTTTTATTGTGATTTATATCACATTTAGTGTCTGTCAGACAGTTTTGGAAACATGTACCAACTCTCTGTCTTTCCTGGAAGTCTCTCAGTGCTCCGCATATTTATTAGACACTAACACCTAATGGAATGTAACTTCTTTGCCTTAAAATATAAACTTCCTTGCAATGTCATGGTTTCAGGTCCACTTGAGAGCTATTTCATGGCATCATTATCTCCACTGAAATGGAAATTGTATCTAGGGGTTATTTCTTTAACAGAAGAGAGGTATAACACCTGAGTTGAAAAGTAAAATGGGCTTTCCCCAAGTATCGGCCAAAAAGAAACTAGTATTTTAAAAATGCAGTGTAAGGCTCAGACAAGCTATTTTGTCTTGTTATCTTGGCAGGAATTAAAACTACGTACTGGCTTCTCACTGGGGATTTAATAAAACAAATAAAATCAAAGAGAAAACAGTTTGATAGAAAAAAAACAGAGGAAGGAGCTCCTACTGAAATTTAATAAACAGAAATGTGTCTAACGCAATTACTAGTGGGAAAAAGAAAAAACAACACTGCTCTTGCAAGTGAAACTTACAAGGATGTCAACCTTAAATGCAGAGCACAGTGTAAATCTGGTGATGAACTCTGGTGGTCTTCAGCCACTTTTCCAGATGTCTTGCCATACCTTTGATGTCTTTTTACTTAGAAACTCCAAGATTTTTCTCTCTGTGGAACTCTTAATTATATCTAATTCTTCCTATCTCTGAACTAAGAACTTTATCGACCCTGAAATCTGAAAAAAGAGTAACAGTACTTCTCAATGGTCTATAGTATGCATGTATACAAGTGAATACATATGTAAATACATATATATGATATATATGTATAACACATATATGCATAAATATATACTATTATATTTATTTAAAATGTATTAAATAATATTTCATATGACTTCATGATTTTTCATTAATTAAATTTACGTACCAATTGTAGGCCCTCCTTCTTCTCCTCCCTTTCACATCCTACTTTCTTTTCTCTTACCTATCCCCCCTTCTGAATTCCTCAGATTTAATTGAGAAAATGCTTTCCATTTATTTCTTTCATATTAAAACATTCTCAGTATTTTTTCATGGATAAGGGAAGAGCTCATAAGGACCCACTTCTTTTTTTTGTTTTTTTGTTTTTTTGTTTTTTGTTTATTTGTTTTTTTTTAATTTTTTTTAATTTTTTTTAATTTTTGTTATCAATCACAGGTTAGGTACTTTGCATCCCATGCGCAGCCTGCCCACTCCCTCCCATCCTCCCCAACCCTCCCTCATCTCCTCCCTGCCCACTCCAAGTCCACCAATGGGGGAGGACCTCCTCCCCTTCCATCCAACCCCAGCTCATCCTGTCTCCTCAGGGCTGGCTGCAATGTCCTCCACTGGGATCCAGCCAGTGTGTCACTCCGCGGCTTGTATGGGGGAGGGTCAAAGAGTCAGCCATCAAGTTCAAGACTGAAACAGTCCCTGCTTCCCTCACTAGGCCCTCCAGTCCTACACCAAGCTATCCTGGGTCCCATCTGCACAGGACCCACTTCTTGAAAAGCTGTTGGCAGTTAATGGGCTGTGGGGTGAGGGGGCAGGGGATGACATTTTGTCCAGTTCTATAACCACTTATATGGCCCAAACTCCAGCAAACAGTCTCCCATTGATGTTTAGTCAAGCTATGCTAATTAAACTCAGTGGATCATACCCCAAAAGACATGAATGTAGGGGTCAGACTTGTTGGAAGAAAGCAGATTCAACAGAAGAGAGAGATGTACAAGGTACAAACTGGGACAGGAATCTGGTGGCAATATATTTCACACATGTATAGAAGGAATTGTCAAATAAAATTTGAAAAGAGCTAAATTTGGTTCTTCTTTACTACAACACAACTTGACTACAGTTGCCCCTCCTCAACTTCTCAACTCCCCCCAGCTACCTTGGCCTCACTTCATACGCTAGATCTGCTTGCTCCTTCAGTTTTCTTCAGAAAAGAGAAGGCTTCCAAGAGACGGCAATGGAAGGGGACAAGACAAGATCCAAGGCTGGCCAAAGCAACTCAATAGGAGTGTGTCATCTGCTCTGACTGTTAGGAGTTCAACAAAAATGCCAAGCGAACAACCATAACATATATACAGAGAACCTAGTCCAGACCCTTGCAGACCCTATACTTGCTGTTTTAGTTCCTGTGAGCTCATGAATATGAGCCCTGCTTAGTTGCTTGAGTGGGCCTTGTTCTCCTGGCATCCTTCATCACTTCTAACTCCTACAATCTTTCTTCCTCTCTTCTGTGGGGATCTAACTAACAATAGAAATTTTTACTGTTTTGAAATAAATGTACAAGGGCAATTGACAATAAATGTAAAAGCACTAATATCTCACAAAATGAAGCACTGGTGATCACTAGGATATTGAAGGAGAAAATATCTACATGATGTTCAATATTTCATAAGAATTTAGACAATTGGTGGTTCAAAGAGCATGTAAGAACATTATGTTTATTAATCAAAGACCTCAACATAACACTAGACACATTAAATCGGCTAGAAGAAAAAGTGAGAAAGACCCTAGAACTCATTGGCACAGGAGACTATTTCCTGAACAGAACACCAACAGCACAGGCTATAAGAGCAACAATCAATAAATGTGATCTCATGAAACTGAAAATCTTCTGTAAAGCAAAAGACACTGTCATCAAAACAAAAAGACAGCCCACAGACTGGGAAAGGATCTTCACCAACCCTATATCTGACAGAGGGCTAATATCCAGTATATATAAAGAACTCAAGAAGTTAAAAAGCAACAAATCAAGTAATCCAATTAAAAAATGGGGTATGGAGCTAAATAGAGAACTCTCCGTAGGAGACTGTAGAATGGCAGAAAAACCCTTAAAGAAATGCTCAATGTCCTTAGCCATCAGGGAGATGCAAATCAAAATGACCCTGAGATTTCACCTTCACCCACATCAGAATAACTAAGATCAAAAACTCAAGTGACAACATATACTGGGGAGGATGTGGAGAAAGAGGAACCCTCCTCCATTGCTGGTGGGAATGTAAACTTGTACAACCACTCTAGAAATCAATGTGGTGTTTTCTTACACAATTAGGAATAGTGATTCCTCAAGATCCACTCCTAGTCATATATCCAAAGGATGTTCAAGTACACAACAAGGACATTTGCTCTTCTATGTTCGTAGCTGCTTTATTTGTAATAGCCAGAACCTGGAAACAACCCAGATGTCCCTCAGTTGAGGAATGGATACAGAAATTGTGGTACTTTTACACAATGGAATACTACTCAGCAATTAAAAAGGAGGAAATCATGAAATTTGCAGGTAAATGGTAGGACCTGGAAAGGATCATCCTGAGTGAGGTATCCCAAAAGCAGAAAGACACACATGGTATATACTCACTTATATAGACCTATAAGATAGGATAAACATACTGAAATCTATAGACCTAAAGAAGATAAACAAGAAAGAGGATCTGGGGTAAGAGGATTAATCCTCACTTAGAAAGACAAATGGGATGGACATTGGATATAGGAGAAAACAAGTAGCAGGACAAGAACCTACCACAGAGGGCCTCTGAAAGGTTCTACCTAGCAGTGTATCAAAGCAAATATTAAGACACATAACCAACCCTTTGGCAGAGTGCAGGGAATCATATGAAAGAAGGGGTAGTATGACTTAGAGAGGACAGGAGCTCCACAAGATCCAAATATAGAGTGCAGGGAATCATATGAAAGAAGGGGTAGTATGACTTAGAGAGGACAGGAGCTCCACAAGATCCAAATATATGAGGGCACAGGGGTCTTCTATGAAACTGTTTCTCCAACCAAGGTCCATGTATGGATATAACCTAGAACCTCTGCTTGAATGTAGCAAATGGTAGCTCAATATCCAAGTGGATACCCTGGCAAGGGGAACAGGGCCCATTTTGGACATGAACTCAATGGCTGGCTCTTTGACCCCACCCCCTAACCCCCAGCCGGAGGAGTATCCTTGCTAGGCCACAGAAGAGAACATTGCAGCCAGTCCTGAAGAGACCTGATAAGCTAGAGTTAGATGGAAGGGGAGGAGGTCCTCTCCTATCAGTGGACTTGGAAAGGTGCAGGGAGGAGATGAGGGAGGGATGGGAGGGATAGGGAGGGAATGCGGGAGGGGGCTATGGCTGGGATACAAAGTACATAAACCTGTGATTAATATAAAATAAAAATGTTAATAAAAATCATATGTTAATTTTCAAATAAACCAGCTACTCTTCTTGTCCTGTAAACACTGCCCTTCGCATTAAAATAGCAAGTATTCAAGAAATTCCAAGATCTATGTAGTCAGATTTCTGAGTGTCTTTTGAAGTAAATAACTTTGCTCACTCAAAAATCTAAGTTCATATTACAAATTGAGAGACAGGATGAGCTTTGTTAGAACAAGACATGAGTATTATTTTAAATTTGTTTGATAATACTTAGATATCTTAATATTTTCCACATAAATCTATATTTTGTTTTAACAATGATAAAGTTAACTTATATAATCTATTTTCTTGGCTTCTGGAATTTATTTTATGCATAGGAAAATCATGTTGTTAATTATTTATGTGATTGAAAGAACTTGGTGGGTATGCTAACAAGAACACAACATCATAGTTTATCATGACCTAGTCTTGGACATTTCCATACTATAATAAAATTTCAGGAATTAAATAATTATAAAAAATTAACACAAATTAAGTATTTTTCTTTAAAATTGTCTTCTGACAAAGTCCTACTTTCCTATAAACATAATGTAAATAAATTTTCATTCATGAAAATTAATTTTTATATAAAATAGATGATTTAAACTAGTGCATTCTTGTGTAGCATTGTGTACTGTTTTGCATGTGCATTGTGGTGGCCAGAAGAGGAAGTCAAGTGTCCTGTTCTATCACTTCCTGCCTTATTCCCTGAACATGAAGCTGAGTGGTAAGCAGGTTCTCAGGTATGCCATCCTGTCTTTGTCTCCCAGTTCTGGAGCTATGAGTGCACATGTACACAACCTGGCACTCCACATTTGAGCTCACACCCTCCCTCATTGTGCAGAGACTGCTCTCACTCATTGAGCTGTCCTTCCAGCCCTGAACACTGCACCTTAGATCTAATTGTTAATATTAACCTCTTTTTTTCCCCTTCTTATTTCAGAAGCTTTCTGCTCTCATATTCTTGAGAACATCAGAGTTATCTACCTGTAGTGAGCCAATAAGAAGACTTGGATAAAGGGAGAGATCTGGATAATTTCAAGGATGTGTAGATATAACAGCTTGAGGCTGAGAACCTAGAAGAAAAGTAAATGTAATTGGTTTCTAGTCTCTGAGTCTTGGATGTCCAAGAATGAACCAGTTGAATCTCTTTCATTTGGGGTGGTAATATTCTCCAGCAATAGAAAAGTGGAATGGTAAGCATTAGACTTCACAGTTAAAACAAGAAATTACACTTTTTCCATTAGCAATTAACCTAGTCCTGTGAGAGATGTATTAATCACTCTTAATAACCCACCTTCCTCACAAAGTCCTGGTTACTTTCCTAAACTGTTACACTAGAGACCAAATTTCAACATAATTACATACAGAACAAACCATATCAGAAAACACGTCCCAGTATTGGTAAACCTTAAAAGGCCACTGTCAGAAATCAGAATGAATAAATTAAAGTGGCTGGTGTATTCAACGGATTTTCAATTTAAAATTAAAATCCAGGTATGCTTGTTGGGAAATATATTTAATAATCATTAGTCTTTGAAAAAAATCAAGAATAATATTTTTTTTGAAATTCAGGAGAACTTAGAAGACATTGCAGCCAGTCCTGATGAGACCTGATAAGCTAGGGTCAGATGGAAGGGGAGGAGGACCTCTCCTATCAGAGGACTTGGAGAGGGGCATGGGAGGAGATGAGTGAGGGAGGGTAGTTTTGGGAGGGAATGAGGGATGGGACTACACCTGGGATACAAAGTAAATAAACTGTTATTAATATAAAAAATAAAAATTTAATTAAATAATCTGAATATATCAAAGTAGAAGTTTTCTTTTCACATAAGAAAAGCTTAATATTCAACAGGTAAGAACAAAATCTTAATTATTCCATATACTTGGGCTTTGAAAAGATGCTCAAGATCAAACAAAATGACCCATTGGTTAAGAGTACTGCTTTTAAGTCTGGGGACACAAATTCAACCACTGGGAGCCATGTCGATGAAGGAGAATATTAACACCCCCAAGTTGTCCTTTGAGTTCCACTACAAACACACACACACACACACGCACACACATGCAGGAAAAGTGAGAGAACACTTAGTTCATAACATAGTCAGGTCTGATCTTCATTTAAAACTTAGCACTCAGTGGTCATGAGAGAGGCTTCATCCAGAACTGATGGAAACAGATACCGCAGCCAACCATTAGGTGCAGCTTGGGGAATCCTGTGGAAGAGGGAGAGGAGAGACTGTAAAAGCTAGCAGAGTCAAGGGCGCCACAAGAAAACACAGAATTGACTAACCTGGACTCATTGGATGCTCACAGAGTCTGAACTGACAACCAGGAAGCCAGCTTGCATCTGACCTAGACGCTCTATATATGTTCCAGTCGTGACGCCTGGACTTCTTACTGGACTCCCAATAGTGAGAGCAGGGGTTGTGTCTGACTCTTCTGCCTATTGTGCTTCCGTCACACTGGGTTGCCCAGGAATACTTAGGAGAGGTGCCTAGTCGTACAGCAAATTCATATGCCCTATTTGGATGATATCCGGAGACAGCCTGCCCTTTCCTAAAGAAAAAGGGAATGAGGAGTGTGCGGCTGGCGTTAGGGGAGGGAGGCAAAACTGCAAGTGGATTGTGATCTATAAGAAAATAACAGCTTTAATAAAATTAAAAGTCAGCATTCAGAGCCATGTTCAGCATGCACTTTGTATTAACTTTTATTTTAAGTATTCATTGGTTTATTGTTGATCAACTCCATCATGTACGTATATTTTTGACCTATTTGTGCCCCCATTCTAATACCGGATGTGCTGACAATGCTTCTGGTACTGTGTAAAGAGGAGATGTGCAAGTTAACTCCTGCATCCTAGACTGGAGCTGTCAATATGTGGTGGCAACAGGGGTGCACTTTCAATGTTCCAGCTTCTTGGGCTGTGGTCTTTATAAGCTGATTTTTAAAATGCACTTTCAGCTGTGGTGACTTTTCTATGGTTCTAGTTAACTTATCTCATATCTTGGTGCTTACATGCATACCAGACATGGAAGAAAATGTTAACATCCAGATGAATGCACTGAAACAGAAGGTTGTGGAGGTAGATGATAGAAGTTCTTGGTTATCTCACATTCTATAAAATTTTGCTGCAATTTCCTTTTTGTAATGTTTCTTATTGTTATTATCATCATTATTATTATTTTATGTATATATGTGCAGGCAAGTTTTGAAGTAAAAATTTCTGGTTTCTTTGAAGACTGAAATTTGTCATGTGATGTTTTGCTGGAAGCTGGGCATTTGATTTTTTGCCCAGGTTAGTTTGAGAGAGGGCACATGATGTTTTGCTATGACCCCTCATGTGGGAGGGATGAGGCTTTGGCCAGCTGAGAACAACCATGGGTGGACTTTGAGGAGAGGACATATATAGAGGCCAAGGCAGAGTGAGACATCGCTTTTTGGATCTTGGATCGACATTGCTCTGCTAATCTTCCTGTTTCAACACTTGGCTTAGAAGAGAAAATCTTTCCAGAGAGATTCTCTGGACAATCCTACTTGGTCAGATTTCAATATGATACCAAATTTAATAGAGATGTCAGTGAGTGGTAATCTACCTAATTGTTAAAATTATTATAAAAGGGATAAATTACAGAATGTGGAAAGACATACTGTATGGAGGACTTGTCTGGGATTTTGGTTTCCATAATCCTGGAGACTGGAGTTAGAGCATTAACGTGGGAGAATGGCTGTATAGTTACATCACAGTCTAGAAGCCTAAGAATCAGGAAATCTTATGATGCAGTGCTTGGCTGAAGTCCCTAAATTTTAGAGCTCTATACTACAATAGTGCAGATTTTACACTGTAAGAACTAAACTGATGGTACCTCCCACATGGATTTCTGAAGACTGAGAGCAAGAAAAGAAGCTTACAACACCTCTAGGAGAGAAACTAAATTCATCTTTATTCTATTTTTTTTTATTTGTCTAAGGTCTAGACCAATTAATTGTTTGGTGTCTTCCTTTAAGATTTATTTTGTCATTTTCATATAATATTTTCATTCACTGAATAAGATTTTCAAGCATATTTTGAACAGACTCACTCCCATGTCTCGCTCTAATTCCTAGCACATCCAACTCTAAGTCCCCACCACCTCCAAAACTGGTGTCCACCATTCGATTTTTTAAGAATCCACCAAGTCCAATTTGGGCTACACGTATATTCATTCAAAGGGTTACAGTCATCTTCTACACTGTGTCTAGATAACAGAGGGCATACACTGAAAGAAATCAAATCTGCCTTTCCTGAGAAGCCATCAGCTCTCCTTAGCTCTCCATGGGTAGAAGATCATAAACCTTCCCAACTTACATGTTCAATTGTTGATTGCTTTGAATTTGTAAGGTTCTTGTGCAAGCAATCTTACCTGCTGTGAGGTCATCAGGCCAGAAGTTCCAATATGTGCATAATATGCTACTTTGCTCTAATTCTATCTTACCCTTGGATCTTACAATCTTTCTAATCCCATTTCTACAATGGGCTGTGATACTTGGAGTGATGTTGGGATGATATAGATATCCCAGTTTTTACTTAGTATTTCACTAAATGCCAATTTTAATTAAAAATTCCTCACAGATCTATGCAGAAATGGTGTTTTACAAGACACCTATATGTATCTTAATTCGGGCAACCTGAATTGAAATGAACCATTCTAACCAACAGAAAGTTTGCTCAAACATGATAATTTGTGAATATTGGGCAATAAATCAGAGAATTAAGCCACATTTAGAAAATACCATATTTTAAATATTTTATTATGTATATTATACAAGCTGTGAGTAAAGGAGCTTGTACGTGTGGAAACACTTTTGAAGGTCAGAAGACAACTTTGTATCGCTATTTCTCTCCTTTCTCCTTTACTGTGGTTATGGAGATCCACTCACTTTGTTTACCTTACTTGACGAGTCCCATTCCTTGCTGAGCCATCTCACCAGCACTATCAGTGACTTTCTTTTATTGATGTGAAGAGTCACTATGGCTAAGATAACTAATAAAAGAAAGCAGATAATTGGGAGTTTGCCTACTGTATCAGGGACTGCGTTCATGGTCATTATTATGCGGAACATTTGAGGAAGCCAGCTGTCATAAATATGGGATAGCAGTTCAGAGCTTATATCTGATATGCAAGTTAAAGGCAGAGATAAATGGAACTTTTTTTTTAAGGAAAAAATCTTGAACCAATGTTTATTAAAGAACTTTTTTGTTTCTTTGATTAAATTTTTTATTAATTTACTTTATTCTCTTTGTATCCCCACTGTAGCACCCTCCCTCCTCCCCTCCCAATCCCTTCCTTTCTCCCCTTTCTCCACTCATGCCCCTCCCAAAGTCCACTGATAGGGGAGGTCTTCTTTTCCATCCTTCTGATCCTAATCTATCAGGTCTCATCAGGAGTGGCTGCATTGTCTTCCTCTGTGGCCTGGTAAGGATGCTTTCCCCTCAGGGTGAGGTGATCAAAGAGCAGGCCAATCAGTTCATGTCAGAGGCAGTCCCTGTTCCCGTTACTATGGAACCCACTTGGACACTGAACTGCCATGGGAACTTTTGAAATGTCAAAGCATACCTCTACGACACACCACCATCACCAAGATCATGTCTCCTAACTCTTCCCCAACAAGTTTGACCAAATAGGGACCAAACATTCAAATATATAAGTCTATGGGATAATCCTCATTCAAACTACTGCAAGCCCCAATTTATTTTTAATTCCTTATGTTACTTGCTGTCTTGCCTATTTTACAAGAGACACCATGCAAGAAAAATCACAAAAAAAATTTCTTGTGAAGATAACTATACCCAACTTCATGAAAAAGCCATGTAGAATAAGGATAAAGAAATATTCAATATGCAAAGATAAGACGATCTTAGCATGTAAAAATCAGCATAAAGAAAGGGACAAAAGATGTCAATCTTAGAGAATATGCACATTTGAGGAAATTTTGTTAGTTAATGGTCAAACAATAAAATGTTATGTAGGTACCTCTAAAATTCTAAAATCGTTTTTCATTTCTTTATTGCAATAAAATATGGAAATGATGCACAGTATATACTCATTACAAGGCCAAAAACATCTTGTTAGAATATTTTCTCATGAGCTTATAAACGATATATTTAGAGTTGGATTTTTCATGTATTTTTCTGTTATTAAATAATATTCCTAAATTGTTCAGTAGCTGATTGCATGTTAGTTTGGATGGTTGCTGAGATTTTTGGGAAAGATTAGCCAGGGTATGAATTCATAGAAATCAACAGATGGTAAGAAACAAACACGATTGCCCAAGATCCCTTAAAGTTCATGTCATCTTTAACTAAATTCCATTAAGCAGAAAAGACGAAGATATGCAGCAATGGAAAAACACTGTTTAGACAAAAGGTACAGAGTCAAGGAGAGGTGAGGTGACAAAGTCACTAATATCTCCAGACTTCTGTAATTACACAAGTTTGGATTTTAGAACTGCAAAAATAATCAATAAATCATTTATTATGTTCAGATATCTTAACATATTTCTTTTCATAAGTGAGATGTTACAGAATAGAAAAGTGTAGTAAATATTTGAACACAGACAAAATAGAAACATCAACATTCTTCCTCAAGAATCATAATTTGTTTTTCCATGGCGAGTATAAGCAAGCACTAATTTAAACCTAACAAATGTCAAACCAATGGGTACCATTCTCCTGGTATCATTAAATAAATTTAAAAATTCACAGAAGTATAACAGTATATATCTCTGAGATGTCAAATATGTCACAATGCTACATTGTTGAAGTTATTTAACAATGGTATGGTTGATAAGATGACAACATAGAAACACTATCTTAATATGTGTGAGACTCTGGATTTGAAACTTGTGATGGCTCTTCTAATTTTTCAACTTGACTACATAGGATTTCAGCTAAAGATCAAAGAGTTGGGCATGCCTGTGAAGTATTTTATTTATTGGATAATCTGAGGTGAGAAGACTCACCAAAAAAAAAAAAAGTACCAGAATTTATAGTGCCTAGGGAAGAACATTTAGTGCTGCTAGGGACAGAGAAGAAGGAATAGTTTGATTTTTGCCTCTTGTCCTCGCTAATCATCTGATAAGTTCATTTATCTTTCTTTCTGCAATATGCCTTTACTAGGATTAAAACTCATTTCTACAAGATTTGTTTATAGAGAGCAGCTCTCTAAGAATCTCCTGGCACTCTAGCACCAGACTAGTAGATGTGCCATCTAGTCTTGTGAATCTAGCAACTACTGGATTCTACCTATTTCCACCAAGTTGTATCTATTGTTGCACTACTCTGTCCCAAACCATACAAACCACTCTAATACATCCTTGGTGTACATACATGTGCATATGTGTTTTGTGTGTTTAGAGATCCTGTTGATTGTCCCCAAAGAATTGCACGTAGATATCAGGCAAGCACAGTACTAATAAACTACTCCCTTAATACAACCTCCACATTTTATACTTTATATTATTTAAGTGAGTAGACACCACACACACATACCCCCACCAAGGGCATGCACACACACGCATACATATATGATTTTTAAAGTTATTGCACGTTAGTAATTATTAAAATCCAGAAGTTAGTTTTACCACAGCGCAGTTCAATCCACAATGCTATTTTGAATATTTTAATGATTGTATAAGTATTATTTTGAACTTAGTCATATAATACATTTATATCTAAATAAATCATAAAAATTAATAGAATTCAAACTGGACATACTTTGCATATTTGCACGTTTTTAGATGTAGTGTTAATCCACTTTAAATAAATCAAGGTTACCTCTGAGACTGTTTATTTAACATGCAGAAGACTGGAACTTCTGTAATTATCAGTTTGGCTGACAATCAATACAAGGTGTAATCGCTAATATATGCTGAGGCTCAACATACATGCTAAATTGTCAGTTTGGTTGAGTATTGACCATGTTAATAGCATAACTGCAGCCTCTTAGCCCCTTCTCTGGTATTTTTAGTATTCATTTTCAAATGTCTAGCACATTTACTCCTCCAGAATGTGCAAGTATTTAGACATTTATTTCCTCTTCAATATTGTTACTTTCATTTGTCTCTTTATCCATAAAAATACTAATTTTTTTGTTTCCAAACTTATTGTTACTGTTTTCATTCATTTCCAATACATCACCAGTTCTTCTACTTTTTAATTCATTTGCTGCTTCCTGTTCAAATTCTGGCTGATTTTTTTTTTTTACATTTTTCTTATGAATCCCACTTTATTCGAGTTTCTTTGAAATTTTCAGGTTCCTACACCTCCTTTTTCCTACTCAAAATCTTCCAGTAACCAGTTAATTCTCTCTCAAATTTGAGATCTCTTCTACTTTATTTTTGTGGTATATGTACACATTAATATTTATCAACATGCATATACAAATACAACATGCTGACAATTTAAGGTTGCTCACATGTATTTGTTTCAAGGGACGAGCACTTGGGATCTTGTAACTCACTGGGGCGCTTGTCCCTGGAGAAGGCTGATTTCCAAACTTGCTCTCAGCAGTCATAAATTTTCTGAATCTATTCATGTAGGTGTGAGGCCTTGAGAAATTTCTGTAATTTTAAGACTAAATTAAACTTCCAAGTTCCTGTACCAACTAGTAGACTCATATCACTTTTCCATACACATGGGATTATAAACTATGGCTTTAAAAAGTTTTATATTCTATATTCAAATGTCAGACGGAGACAAATAGTCTTTCATTTTGTTTACAAGTCCATCTCTTTGTGAATTAATTTTAAGGATGTACATTATAATAAGAAATTGCATAACCATTAAAAAATTAAGGCACAGTGTTTTTTAAAAAATCATGTGCATTGTAAAAGGAAATTGCATAACCATAACAAAATTAACGCACTGTTTTAAAAAATATGGGTGTATATTATAAAAATAAATTACATAACCATCGCAAAATTAAGTCACATTCCCAAAATTGCATTGTCAAGCAACTACTTTAACAGTGAGCTGAAGATCTCTTTACTCTGAAGAAGGAAAATTTCTTTACTGAGTGAGATATGAAATTAATCTGGAACTTCTGGGATCTTTTTGCCTTAAATTCATTAAAAAATGTTTGATAGAGAAAGCAATATATTAGGGCTTATCTGAACAAAGCTTATGGTTTAACAAGTTATTATGTTTTCCAGGGAGAGAAGGCATGAAGTGTAAAACTCCATATTCTTGAGTTCACTTCTTTGCTTTTTATTCTGGGGTTATCATCTTTTGTGTGTTCCATCATAATTCATACATGAATTCATGATGTTCTTCAAACTTTCTGCACAGCCATATTATACACATCTCAGATTCTAACTGCCTTAAAAATTTTAAAGCTGAAGTGCTACTTAAAATTTTGACTATGAAAAGTTAAACATTGCCCATGAAAAGTTATTAATGCTCAATTGAAATTGTAACTTCAGCATGCTCAAACCAACTTTACATCCTACAAGATTTTCACCAGGTTTTATGAGAAATGCTTTAGATAAATAAATTACTTTGAGACTTTCCCTCCTTCAAGTAGGCAGTATCTGGACAAAGAGAGTGGAGTAAGTAAGTAAGTAAGTAAGTAAGTAAGTAAGTAAGTAAGTAAGTAAATAAATAAATAAATAAATAAATAAATAAATGGACTGCTTTAATGGAAATTGTACCTTGCATGTGATTCAGTTTTTGAAACACTGTGTGGCGAAATATTGCCTCTTTTGAAATCCCAGGTTACAGCTCAGCAAAATTGAAATCAAAATCTGATTAATTGTTTTAATTAGGTCTTTATTCCTGTGAAGAGACACCATGCTCATGTCTACTCTTCTAAAAGAAAATAATTAGTTAGGTCTGGCTTATAATTTCAGAGGTTCAGTCCATTATTTTCATGGTAGGAAACATGGTAGCATGCAGGCAAACATGGTGCTTAATAAGGAGCTGAGAGTTCTACATTCAGATTGTCAGGCAGCAGGAAGACACATTGAAGCAGCAGACCTAACTTGAGCTTTTGGGACCTCAAAGTCTGCCCCCATTGACACATTTCCTCCAACAAGGCTCACCTACTCCCAACAAGACTCCACATTCTAATAGGAAAACTCCCTATAACCTATGAAGGTCATTTTCCTTCAAAACGCCACACTAATTGAACTTTTAGGAGGGATAAGTGAAAGACGCTAGTTGGTAACAGCCAAAAAGAAAATCTAAAGAACCTTTGTGTGTATACTACATATCCACTATAAATAATGAAATGATTAAATTTATAAAATCCTTTGAAAAGTCGTTCTAAGATTAATTTGCTTATAATATTTTAAGTGATGCATTATAACTAAGAAGTTTGCTTCTTCCAAAATTACCCCATTTATAATCAACTGTTTCATTTCTGAGGACTCCATTGAATTTATTTTTTTCAATGGGCAATTTCTATCATTGTAATGTGTATATTTACATATAATACACAATGATAATAACTTTGCCTATTCTCATTTTAAAATTCTTGGAGAAGGGGATAAATAATTATTCAGAAGTCTAAATCTCCCTATACTACACATGAATATGTGCATATTTAATCAAGTGGGTTTTTAGCTGATTGTTTGAAAAGAAATTTAAATCGCTAATTGTAGATATAAGAGAAAGTGGAAGTCATTTCCCTCCTAAAACACCCTTGGTTTCTCTTGTGAAATCCATTAGTATTGTCAGAATCTGGCACCTGGGAATTACCCATGTGAGAAAATTATGCACTTTTTAATTTAATGTGCATTATTATGGGGTCCGCTTTGATCAAGTACAACTCAAACACCAGCTCAATGCAGAAAAAAATTATTTAGGCCACTGTTGACCCATAAGAGACAAAGAACAAACTCAGAAGTTGAACTGTGACCCCAAGCCAGAATTTTACAGAGCTTTTAAGCCTCTAAACCAGGAATATCTTGCCAAGATACAATTACAGTTTCACACCAATTGGGATTTAGAAGTAGGGAACATTCCTTGGAACATTTCTTTGTGTTTCCTTTATTCTTTCCTGACATGGCCAGCTCATGACTTTGACCTGGGAATCCTGAGGGTAGGAAGTGAGAGGCAGAATAGCCTGGAGTGAATAGACCTTAGGTGAGACACAGATTTCTGGAGGCAAACTTCAATGAGACAGCTCCTTTAATTGGGGGGAAGAAAGGCTGTTTAAACCTGTGGAGAGTAGGTAGAAGATTTCTGAGTGAGTGTACTCTCTAAGGTGCAGAGAATGCCTTATCTGCATGAAAAAGTATCCCATGTGCGTGCTGGAAATGACCTTACAGAGAGAAAGGGAGTTTAACATGTTATCTGGGTACCAGGCTCATGACCACTTCAAGGGTGGGGTCATAAGGCTCAGAGCAGAGAGAGGGTACTCCCATTCCTTTGAGTCTCAAGAAGAGATTTGGAAGTTTGGACATGCCTAGACCTCACTCTCACTCCAGGCCAGCTCCCCAGGTCACACCACTCCTTAGCCCCACATTGTTCTTATGGTTGGTTTATTCAACTCTGACAGGGCAACTTGCCTACATTCATGTTTCAGCTTGCCAACCAGGATTTCAGTTATCCATTTACCTGTCTCTCTCTGCCAAGCAGAATGTCAGTTACTCAGGGA
This sequence comes from Pachyuromys duprasi, assembly GCA_028658305.1. Classification (NCBI taxonomy): domain Eukaryota; kingdom Metazoa; phylum Chordata; class Mammalia; order Rodentia; family Muridae; genus Pachyuromys; species Pachyuromys duprasi. Next base: position 93,997,066 of record CM053753.1, on the reverse strand, counting down.
GGTCTTGGGAACTTAAAATTTATTTGAACCCTGTTCAAAATGGAGGCGTTACTCAAAATAGCTTCATTTTGGTTCTTTCTTAATGCATATTTTATACTCTTTTGACTTAATTTTGTCAAACTTTTCCCATAAAAATAGTATTGTATTTAAAAGTGTAAATGCTAAAAATAAACAAAATATAATATATATTATAAATAAAATAAATAAAGCACTCTATGAAACATTGCAGTAACTTAATTGGTATGTAATGCAAAGTAGTCTTTTCAGTATTTTCGATGCTGTCATGTTTCTATTACATTTTTCTTTTTACTGTTGTTGTTTTCAAGACAGGGTTTTTCTGTGTAGCCTTGGCTGTCCTGAAGTCCAGGCTGGCCTCAAACTCATACCCATCAGGCTGCCTCTGCCTCCCAGAGTACTGGAATTAAAGGCATGCACTACCACTCTTGGCTGTATTACAGTTTTCATGTCAATGCTTTCCTAAAAGAAAATTTCTTGACTACAATTATTAGGTTAGTGGTAATAGACAACTGATTAAAATTCTTTTAAAAGGTCGATGCATGCTTACCTCATATTTTTTGTTTGACTACTTTCTGTAAACTTATAAAACACTGGAGTGAACATCACTATATAGCATTGTGAAAATGTTGTTGTCCATTGTGTAGTCACTGTCTAATGCTGTGAACAGACACCACAAAATGGTCAACTATAAAAAAAGAAAGCATCTTTTTTGGGCAGAGTGCAGAGAATCTCATGGAAGAAGATGGAGATAGAAATACCTGGAGGGACAGGAGCCGTACAAGTAGACCAACAGAAACAAAAAACCTGGGCTCAGGGGGGGGGGGTCTTGCTTACAGTTTCTGAGGTTTAGTCCATTGTGCTCATGGCAGAAAACATGGAGGCATGCAGGTAGATTCTGGATCAGTACTGAGAATTACATCCTGATCTTTAGGCAGAAAGAAAGAGAGAGATCTTGTTATGGGCTTTTGAAAGCACAAAGCCTACCCCAGACACTTTCTCCAGTGAAGCCACACATTCTAATCCTTTCAAATAGTGCCACTCTCTGGTTACTAAGTACTCAAATATCTGAGCCAATGAGGGATATTTTCATTCATACTAACACTTACATCAAATAAATAAATTACCTTACATAATAAATTATATATATATAATAAATTAAATTATAGCACAATAAATAAACAATCTAAGTGGATGATTTCCTTTGGATTCAGAGAAATAAGTGTTGGAGACATTGCGACACTCAAACATGGTTAAGTTTATTATTCTATAACTTAGATATGAAAAGTCTTTGTTTATTAGGGTACAAATTGTTAAAATTTCTTCTTTTAGGTTTATACATTTTCATTCATAAAAGCAAACAGGATTGACATCAGAAGTAGAAGAAAACAGGGAGCAAGATAGGAGCCTCCCACAGAGGGCCTCTGAAAGGCTCTACCCATCTTGATATCGAAGCAGATGCTAAGACTCATAGCTAAACTTTGGGCAGAGTGCAAGGACTCTCACAGAAGAAGATGGAGATAGAAATACTATGGAAACAGTCTCCTTATGTAAGTTAATGAGGTTCTTCTGTGATGTTTCAACTTATTTCTTTAAATAAATGTTTCCTTAAAGTTGCTAAATCACTGACTTCTTCACTGCATATAGTATGTTGTCTAGGAATATTCATTGTGTTTATTTTTCACAATAATTTTGTTCAAATTAATGTTAAATAAACAAGATAGAAAACCACAATTACTTAGGCATGAACAAAGCAAAACTGAATACATATATCTGTTCCATGTGTTCTTTGACAAAGTGAGCATTTAGTGATATCACTTAAAGCTTTAGGCTGTAATTTTTTTCTTTTAGATAAAGGTAAAGAAATTTAGGCAATTTTGAATACTGCACAAAATAGTTAATTCAGGATGTACTAAACAACTGACAAAAAATAATTTGAAAAAATGAAGTACAATTAGTTAAAAGAACTCATTACTCTTTTTTGTCTGTTATTTCTATTGACATTAATATGATTTGCTGTGGTAATTATTCTGCTATGCCCAAACAGCAAGTTCTTTGTCATCCAGAAAACAAAGGTACATTTGAACCTTTTGAGGAACTGTCTAGAATAATTTTGCTTTGTTTTTGAATATTGCTTTGTTTGCTTTTTTATTGAATACTGAATTCAGAAATGATTTACATAGTAACATGTATGATTTGCTTATATGCAATATTGACTGATGAGTTATAAAAAAAAACTAGTCCCATGTTTTATTTTATCCTAAAATTTCCTTTAGTGCACATAAATAATGAATGTCCCAGGTACAAAAATTGTGAATATAACTGAAATCAGGGAAAAGGCAAGTCTGCTCACTCTTTTCATATCTCTTCACCATAGCACTTGAAGTCCTAGCTAAAGCAATAGAAAACTAATGGAGGTAAAGGAAATACAAATTGTAAAGAAAGAAGTCAAAATATCACTATTCACAGATGAAATGATAGTATACATGAGTGACCCCAAAAATTCTACCAGAGAACTCTTTCAGCAGATAAACGTCTTCAGCAAAGTGGCTAGATAAAAAATTAACTCAAAAAAATCTGTGGCCCTCCTGTATACAAAATACAAATTGTATGAGAAAGAAATTAAGAAACAACACACTTCACAATAGCTAAAAAAGAACATAATGTACCAAGGTGTGACGCTAACTGATCAAGACAGACCTTTATGAAAAAAAAACTTCAAGTCTCTGAAGAAAAATTGAATAAGATACCAGTATAGGGAAAGATCACCCATTCTCATGGATTGGTGGGATTAATATAGTGAAAATGGCCATCCTACCAAAAGCAATCTACAGATGCAACACAATTACTATCAAAAAATCAACACAATTTTTACAGAACTTGAAAGAACAAATCTCAGTTTCATAAGGAAAAAAAAAAGGAGAGAATTGCTAAAACAATACTGTACAATAGCAAATCTTCTGGAGGTATCTCAATCCCTGATCTCAAGCTGTACTATAGAGCAATAGTAATAAAAAGTTCACAGTACTGTCATACAAACAGAATGGTGGATGAATGGAATTGAATAGAAGACCCAGAAATAAACTCACACAACTGTAAAGACATGATTTTTGACAAAGAAGCCAAAACAATACAATGGAAAAAAAGATAGCATCTTAAACAAAAGGTGCTGGTCTAACTGGATGTCTACATGTAGAAAAATTCAAATAGATCCATATTTATCACCCTTCACAAAAATAAAGTCTAAGTGAGTCAAAGACTTCAACATATGTCCAGATACCCTAAACCTCTTAGAAGAAAAAGCCGGTCTGATGAGATCTGATAGGCTAGGGTCAAAGGGAAGAAGAGAAGGACCTCCTATATCAGTGGACTAGGGGAGGGGCATGGGAGGAGATGAAGGAAGGTAGGATTAGGAAGGGCTAAGGGAGGAGACTACAGCTGGGAAACATAGTGGATAAACTATAATTAATAAAATATTAAAAAAAAGAAGAAAAAGTGGGGAAAATCCCAGAACTCATTGGCACAGGAGATAACTTCCTGAACAGAACACCCACAATACAGGCTCTAAGATCAACAATCAATAAATGGGACCTCATGAAACACAAAAGCTTCTGTAAAGCTAAGGACACTGTCGTCAGAACAAAATGACAGCCTACAGACTGGGAAAGAATATTTACCAACTCTGTATCTGACAGAGGGCTGATATCCAGAATATATAAAGAACTGAAGAAATTAAACAGCAATAAATCAAATTATCCAATTTAAAATATGGAGTAAAGAGCTAAACAGAGCATTATCGCTAGAGGAATATCAAATTGCAGAGAAATGCTCAGCATCCTTAGTCTTCAGGGAAATGCAAACCAAAAAAACCCTGAGATTTCATCTTACACCAATCAGAATGGCTAAAAGTAAAAACTCAAGTGTCAGCACATGCTGGAGAGGATGTGGAGAAGGGAATGCTACTCCATTGCTGATGGGAATTTAAACTTGTACAACCACTTTGGAAATCAATCTTACACTTTCTCAGACAATTAGGAATAGTGTTACATCAAAATACAGCTATACCACTCCTGGCATATATCTGAAATATGCTCAAGTACACAACAAGGACATTTGCTCAACCATGATTATAGCAGCTTTATTCATAATAGCCAGAATGTGGAGACAACCTCGATGCCCGTCAATGGAGGAATGGATAAAGAAATTGTGTACACTTACACAATGGAATACTACTCAGCAATTAAAAAGAAGGAAATCATGAAATTTGCAGGCAAATGGTGAGAACTAGAAAAGATCATCTTGAGTAAGGTAACCCAGAAACAGAAAGACACACATGGTATGTGCTCATTCATAAGTGCTTATTAGACATGCAATATATGATAAACATACTAAAATCTATACTCCTAAAGAAGCTAAACAACAAGGAAGACTCTAGGGAATATATTCAATCCTCATTCAAAAGGGCAAATGTGGTAGACATAGGAAGCAGGAAAATACAGGGAACAGGACAGGATCCTACCACAGAAGGCCTCTGAAAGATTCTAGTGATCTAGGTATTGAGACAGAGGCTGAGACTTATAGCCAAACTTTTGGCAGAATGCATGGAATTTTATGAAAGAAGGAAGAGATAGAAAAGCCTGGGTCACATGCTCCAAAAGTAGACCAACTGAGCCGAAAAAAAAAAAAAAAAAAGGGCCCTGGAGCCCCTGCAGTGACTGATACCTCACCCAGGACCATGCATGGAAAGGACCTAAAACCTCTGCTCAGATGTAACACATAGACTCTGTCTCCAAGTTTGTGCCCTAGTTAGGGGAGCAGGGGCTTTCTTTTGCATGAACTCAATGACATGCTCTCTGATCACTTCTGCCTGAGGGGTGCAGCCTTGCCAGGCCACAGAGGAAAGCAATGCAACCAGTCCTGATGAGACATGATAGGCTAGGGTCAGAACGAAGGGGAGGAGGACCTCCCTTATCAATGGACTAGGGTAGGGGCATAGAGGGAGAAGAGGGAGGGAGGGCAGGATTGGGAGGAGAAGAGGAAGGGGGCCACAGCCAGGCCACAAATTGAATATATTGTAATAAATAATAATAATAAAAGAGAAAAATTGTGCATAGAATCAAATCTATTCAGAGATCTAATATCTGTGATTTCTGGTCTAAGATGTAAACCAGATATTAAATTTGTATAGGTAAAATGTGGATTTGGAATATTTTCAATGTATTACCTCTACAACAGTCCATTCAAAATGCTAGTTGTTTTATCATGAATATCTGCATTATGCATTAAAATTTTATTTTAACGGTGGCAGTGACTAAGGGTTTTCTACTCACTAACATAAAAATCTGAAAGTGTGGAAGACTACAGACTACAAAGGAATTTACAGTACTCTGTAATATGTAATGTTGTATGAAAGAGTTTAGTGAACTGATAAAATTCTAGTTTTATAAATCAGCATTGATGGCCAAGAAATAAAAGAGATCCACATGACCCAGAAATACAGGAACTTTTACTTTATATCAAACTAATGAATATCAGTGAGGAAATGCAATCTCTCACCCTTTACTTCACTACAGCCAAATACTTATGATTCTGAATAAAATCAAACATTTACATTTTATATACATGACAGTTGGCTAGCAAAATTGTAACAATGAAGGAAAACGAGAATGTCTTTCCTCTGTATTGTTCAGTTTTATGTAATTTTAGAGGCATTATTCTAATGTCTCACTTGTGCATTTGTTGTGATTCTGATTGCTATGTGATTTGATGGTGTCTATTGAATGCTACCCATTCCTTCCACAAGTAGGAATTACATTGTGCTATTTTTAAAATGGCTTTTTAGTTTGTTTGGGGAACTTGCTCTATATGTTCTTCTTTGTTTTTATAATATATTTTTATGTTTTTAATTATAAAATTATTATATCATTTTTCTGTTACCTTTTTTTCCTTCCAGTATTTCTCATGTTAGCCTCCTTCCTTGCCCTATCTCACACCAATAGCCTACTTTTCTTTGATATACGAATTGATACATACATATCAATATTATATATATATCAATGATATATACTATATATCAATTATATATGTGTGTATGTATGTACTTGGGTATATAAGTACAATAAGTACTTGTTCAGTCTGTATAATGTTATTTGTATGTATGTTTTGAGTTGATCATTTGCTATTGAATAACCAAACTGGGGAAAATCATTTCCACATTCAGCATTTCATAGTTTCCCATAGTTCTTTGAGTTTGAGCTCTCCTGAACTTCCCCCCTTCCACGTGAGCATGCCTTTCTTCTGGTCTTGTTTAGTCCATGCCCTAATTAGGATTTCTATTGACACTACAATCACAGCAAGTTTTATAAAGGGAAAGACTTAACTGGAGCTAGCTAACAGTTTCAGAGGTTTAGCCCATTATTACTGTGGGACACATATGGTCTGATGCACAAACTGAGTTGGTCCTGGAGAGATAGCTGAGAGCTTTATATCTGGATACACATGGAACAGGATCAGACATTGAGTCACTAAGGACTGGCTTGAACTATTGAGAACTCAAAGCCTGTTCCCTAGTCAGGCACTTTGTCCAACCATGCTATACCTACTTCAGCAAGGCCACACTCCCCAATAGATAGTGCCAGTCCCTTTGAGCCTATGGGACCATTTTCTTTTTGTTTTTTAAATTATTTAAATGTTTTTTTCTATACATTACACCTCAACCAATTTGCCCTAACTTCTATCCTTCTACCCAAAACCTCCTCTCTACTTCAATCCACTCCTTCTTTATTTCCTTTCAGGAAAAGGGCAAGATCCAAGGGACATCAACTAAACATGACATATCAAGTTACAATGAAACTAAGCACTCCCACCTCATAGTAAGGCTAGACAAGGTAAGGCAGTAGAAGTAGAAGAAAAGGCAAAGGAGTAAGAGAAAGCCCCCTGCTGTTAGCCCACTGTTAGAATTAGCATAATAATGCCAAGTCATACAGCTGTAACTTGTTCAAATGGCCCAGGTTAATCCCTCACAGACATCCTGCTTATTGGCTCAGTCTTTGTGAGACCCTTTGAGTCCCTTTTAGTTGATTTTGTGGGATTTTTTTTAAACATGATGTCTTTTTACCCTCTGGCTCTCTTTCTCTCTTTCACAGGTTTCCTCACTCCGCCTAATTTTGCCTGTGTGTCTTTGCATCTGTTTTCATCAGTTGCTGGCTGAAGCCTCTCTGATGTAAATTGGGTTAGGCCATAGAATATGAGTGTAGCAGAATATCATTCGGAATCGTTTCATTGACATTTGCTGTTGCTGTTCTTTTCTAGGTCTCTGGGCTCTTCAGCCTCTGGTTCTTAGTCCACCCTGTCAGGATGAGCTCCCTCTCACAGCATAGGCTTCAAACTGTATCAGTCATTAGTTGGCCTTCTTTACCCCAAAACATCTTGCAGGCAAGACAAATTGTAGGACGAAAGTTGTTTTTTTTTTGTTTGTTTGTTTTTCTGTTTTGTTTTGTTTTAAGCTGGGTTGATGTCCCAAACTTTTCACTGTAATTCTTGAGTGTTTACAGGAAATGGTCATTTCAGGCTCCTATTTCCCATTGCTAGGAGTCTTAGCTAGGGTTCTTGGTCCTAAATTCCTAGGAGCTTCCGTTGAAATAGTTTCTAGTCCCAAATTGCACCCTAATTCGAGTTGTCTCTTCTAATGCTCTCTCCTTCCATTCTGCTTGACTTGCTTGCTCTGGTTCCCATCCCCATTCACCCCAAGTCCATCTATAGTAGCTATGTTACTTCACCCTCCCAGGGAGATTCGTGTGTCCCCCTTTGACACATCCTTGTTACTTATTTTCTCTGGATCTGTGGATTGTACTATGATTATCTTTTATGTTACAGCTAATATCCACTTATAAGGAAGTACATACCATGTTCATTGTTTTATATCTGGATTATCTCATTCACTATAATTCCTTTCTAGTTCCATCCATTTGCATGCAAATTTCATGATGTCCTTGTTTTTAATCGCTGAGTAATTCTCCATTGTGTAAATGTATCACATTCTTTTCACGCATTCTTCAGTTGGGAGATCTCTAGGTTGTTTCAAGTTTCTTGCTATTATGAATAAATCCGCTAAAACATAGTTGAGAAGGTGTTCTTGTGGTAGGATAAAGAAACTTTGGGGTATATAACCAGGAGTGGTATAGCTGAGTGTTGAAGTAGATCAAGTCCCAGATTTCTGAAAATCCATCATATTGATTTTTAAAGAGGCAGTCCAAATTTTCATGCCCACCTGAGAGGGAGGCATGTTCCTCTTGCTCCACATCCTTGCCAACATGAGCTGTCACTTGTGTTTTTGATCTTAGCAGTTGTGACCTTAGCCATTCTGACAGTTGTAAAATGGAAATACAGAGGGATTATTATTCATATTTTCTATGGGTCTTTTTTAATTTAAACTACCACAGTAAGTCATGTTGATAAGAATTTATTGGTATAGCTTCCCTGATATTTCTAGGAGATACAACCTCCCAGAAAATTTACTATTCAGAGAGTTTTGAAAATGATTTGTGTGTGAGTATGCATGATTTTGTGCATGAGTGTGAATGTGCATAAGAATACAAGTGTATATTGAAGTCAGAACAGCATGCTAGAACCTCTTGACCTGTAGTTATAGATTATTTTGAAGTACCCAGTAAGTGTTCTCAGATGTGAACTCTGGTTCTCCAAAAAAGCAGTGACTAAACTTAACTGCTGGGTCATCTCACCAGTCCCTAGATACTTAGTTTATAACTTAATGTCTACGCATTTTTTGCTTACGTTAAACAAAACAAACAACAAAAAAACTAGTTAAATATGGTTATGAATTTCTATTAGCATTTGTGAAAAATGATTCTAATCACATGAAATAGTTATTTAAAATATTTACAAAAACTTTCAATCAATTTAAAAGCAAATTTGTGAATATTTCCAATCACTAATTGAAACTTTCTTATCTTTCCCTTGAAAAATTAACTGGATCTTGTCACAGTTTCTCTCTTTATTTTTCTGCATTTCATCTGATGAGTGGCAATATTTTGTAGGCATGTTTGCTAGTAAACAAATTAATTAGCTTCAGGTAGCTATATAACTCAGGTAAGTATTTATACTGTGTAGATCTATAGCCTAACTTTCATAAACGAAATGCTTCTTTATATACTTATAATATATCTCTGTACTTGGAAAACTTTATTCTAAAAATAGATAATACACCCTGTAGGATTTTTGAGAGTTTAGTCTTAGTCACATATTATTGTTGTTGTTTGTATTATTATTATTTTACTTATACATTGCCACATGTTTACTGTACAATACACACCAGGAGCTAGATTATGCTCACAAATCACGGTCTTGCTATCATTCACTGATGTACCATTACATCACCCTAAATGATGAGGTAAGGATGGGGTTTCTGAATACTTTGGGATTCACCTGCATACATAAGGGTAGATGTCTCCTGAAAAGAGTTCATCTCATCTACATCTATAAGTAGAAAGTAAATATTGAAAACAATTTGCATTTTATTACAAAATCTGACATAAATTAATTTAGTGTGACTCTAACCAAGCAAGTGAAAGACCTGTTTGAAAAAAATTTCATGTCTCTGAAGAAAAAAATCGAAGAAGATATCAGAAGATGGAAAGTCCTCCCGTGCTCATGGATTGGTAGGATTAACATAGTGAAAATGGCCATCCTTCCAAAAGCAATCTACAGATTCAATGCAATTCCCATCAAAATACCAACACAATTCTTTACAGACCTTGAAAGAACAATTCTCAACTTCATATGGAAAAACACAACCCCAGAATTGCCAAAAGGATCCTGCACAACAACAGATCATCTGGAAGTATCTCCATCCCTGATCTCAAGCTGTACTACAGAGCAACAGTAATAAAAACTGCATGGTATTGGCATAGAAACAGAAAGGTGGATCAATGGAATCAAATAGAAGACCCAGAAATAAACCCACACACCTTCTGATACTTGAATTTTGACAAAGAAGCCAAAATCATACAATGGAAAAAAAGACAGCATCTTCAACAAACAATACTGGTCCAACAGGATGTCTATATGCAGAAAAATGCAAATAGATCCATATTTACCACCGTGCACAAAACTAAAGTCCAAGGGGATCAAAGACCTAAATATAAAACCAAACACACTAATCTGTTAGAAGAAACAGTGGGAAAGAGTCTAGAACTCATTGGCACAGGAGACAACTTCCTGAACAGAACACCAACAGCACAAACTCTAAGATCAACAATCAATAAATAGGACAAAACCATGATTAAATCTGAAATTTTTCATAAGCTTCTTAACAATGAAATAAAACAAATGTCAGGAGTTACAAGTACTTTTTACTTAGTAGGTTTCATGAGTTAAAAGCCCTAGAATTTCTGAAAGAATCATTGTTGACTTTGGGAATCTTTGTATTCCCATATTTTAATTTCAAGAAATTTTAACCGTGTTATCCTAACTAAAAGCAAATCATCTATTCCTGGATTAAAATGGGAAAGAAAACAAAAATGAGTCTCTGAATGTTATCAGAGAAAGAAGTGGTAGAAGTTGGTGTTAGACACACAGTAACAGTAAGATTATGTCCGTATTTTACTGCCTGCAGAAGGTAATTTCATTCTGATGCCACAATGTGGTAAAATAATTAAATATTTCAGCATATTTTAAAAGGTACAAAAAGCCATCTGGCTACTAAATATCACACCCTTTATTTAGTGTTTTTACTGTGAATTTTATAATTCAATGCACCATTCATATGCCAGAAAACAGTTTATAATACACATTTAATTATTAAATCCCTAAAATCACCAAGATTGTGGAAAACATATAAAATAAGTCTCATTAAGACCATGCTTAGACATGCCAAATAGAACGGTGTAAAATTCAATAGAATTTAAGTCAAAACATTACTGACTTGAAATAAACAGGTTTCTTACTGAAAATAGTCTGTAATTTGCTTTTTTTTTTGACTGTGTGATAATTTTCCAGTGCACTGTGTGCATATAAACTCAATTCTATCAAGTCATTATCCTAAAATTTCATCTACAATAATTGTTGTATTAAAATGCTTATAAAATATTTTAATACAACAATTAAAATGGTTATAAAATATTTTAATACAATTATTGTAGATAAAATGTACTAAGAAAATTTTCTGATATTATTATTTGTATTTATTAAATATAAATTTTAGATAATGAAATATTAAACAGAATATCAGTTCCTGAAAATTATAAGGATCATCTTCATGTTAAACATAAATCTACTAAAGTCTCTTCTTACATTTTATGATGTTGTCTATATTCTAAAAATAAACATATGTAGAATGTTCACATATATGATAAGAAGCATTATTCTTTAATATATTATTGTAGACTAATATAGAGGCTTAAAGTTTTCTGGAAACATTTCAAATCCCTATATTAAATACAAAAAGTAGCATTTTATGTATATTAATGAATATCTAAATGGAATTACTAAATTATTATTGAATAATTGTAAATTTCTGTAATAAAGAAATATGTACTTGCTCAAAATGGAATATTCAAGTTATAGAATACTTTACCATTTTGAGCTGGAGAACTAAATTTAAGCAATTATGTAAACAGAGTTTACAGGGTAATAAAGAGCAAGGGGACTTACTCATACTTTTGTAAAAATTAGAAAAGGAAATATCTTTGATAATACATAAAAATTCAATAGTTAATATTTAATGATTATTTGAAAATGGTGAATAGTAAAACTATGTATTTGAATTAGTCTACTTGTCATTACTTTAATGTAATGTTTGTGGCTGAGTGTTTTCTCTAACAACATGTTAATTCATAATAATAGATGCACAATATTGAGCTGCTTTCACAATGCTAGGGCCGTCATGGATACCACTTGACAAGAAACATGATGAGCAGATATGCATGTATGCTTTTGTTATTTCTCAGTTCTAAAAGATCTAAGGTTCTAAAAGATCTAAAAGTTCTAAAACTCTAAGGATATGTTTTAATGCCAATCCTTTCCCAATTGTCCACCTTTGAACAAAATATATCTGATTAAGTTGTTTCTCTTTTTAATGCCTCACAGTAAAAATTATGATATGTAAACTTTCAGAGGCATTCCCAAGCCATACTAAAATATTAACAGTATTAAAGTCAAGTAGAGAAAGAGTAAAATTGTCAGCATAATAAGGAACCTTTTCACTGATACGCAAATTCCATTTCTTCTCCAAATCAAATGACTAGTTCCCAGTAGACTTAAGTGCTGTCCCAAGTTAGCAGTATACCAAGAGATGTTCTGAATGCAAAGGATAGTTGAAGATATCAAGGACAGGCGAATACCTGGAACAGCAGCTTCTCACATGCAAGAGCCCAGTTGCAGATACCTGCAAGCATGGTCTGCCTAAGTCTACCTGCACCCAGTCTCCAGTGTGCTCCAAGTTGTACCTATGGGGCTTCTCCATTTCCAGGACCAGAAAACATGGGGGAACAACAGCATACTCCAAGAACCATCTTCTGGGCCCACTCCATTTCCAATTCTACCTGCATTCTTGTAGACCAGCAACCATTAGGGAGCAGTAGTCATCAGGAAACAACAGAAGCCATCAGGTAGCAGTAGAGAGCAACACTCATCAGGGACCACCATCATCTGGAATGCCCATTATACTGGTTCCTATCCCCACCTACAATCCCAGATACTCCCAGCCATCAGAGACTACCAGTTCTCTCTGTATCCCCAGATACCTGCTATCATGCAGGAAAGCAAGAGGACTGCTACCATCTGGGACCACTAGCTAATTCTACAATCTTAGAAGCCGACTATCATCAAACACCATTCAGTTTACTAAGCACCAGGGACAATCAAACAGCTGGAGGACTGCATAAGAACACAAGCAACAAAACCCAGGACCATATGGCACTACCAGAAACCAAGTATTCTACCACAGCAAGCCCTGGAGATACTATTCTACCTGAAGTGCAAGAAAAAAATGATCTTAAATCTGAGGTTATAAAAATGATAGAAGCCTTGTAAAAGGAAAATAAATCTGTAAAAGGAATACAGGAAAATGCAATCAAACAGGTGAGGAAACTGAATAAATTCCTTAAAGAAATATAGGAAAATACAACCAAATGTGAAAAGGAAATGAATAAAACTAGAAGCAAAAACACAATTCGAGGCAATCCTGGAGATGAAAAACATAGAAAAAGAAACAGGAACTACAGACAGAAGCATCACCAATAGAACACAAGAAATGGAAAAGAGAATCTCAGGTGATAGAAGAAACTGATACATCAGTCAAAGAAAATCTAAAAAGTTCCTAACAGAAAACATCCATGAAATCTGGAACACGATGTAAAGACAAAACCTATGAATAAAGATTCGCAGGTTCAAAGCCCAGAAATTAGCAACAAAATCACAGAAGAAAAATTTTCCAACCTAAAGAAAGGGATGCCTATAAACATACAAGAAGCTTACAAAACACCAAATAGATTGGACAGAGAAAAGAAAATCCTCCCATCATATAATAATCAAAACACTAAATTACAAAACAAAGAAAGAATATTAAAAGCTGCAAGGGAAAAAGGCCAAGTCACATATAAAGGCTAACCTATCAGAATTATACCTGCTACTCATCAGAAAAATAAGAGCCAGAAGGGCCTGGGCAGATATCTCACTGACAGTAAGAGACCACATATGTCAGCCCTGACTACTACACCTTGTAAAACTTGTAATCACCACAGAGGAAGAAAACAAGATATTCCATGACAAAAAAATAATAATAACAGTACCTAGGAAATAAATAACCCTACATCAGGAAAAAAAGAGAAAGAAACAGAAAAAAAGAAAGCACACATACACTCTCTCAAACACAGACACTCACATACTCTAACAACACAAACATCATAATAACAGGAATTAAGAACCACTTTTCATTAGTATCTCTCAACATCAATGGCTTCAACTGCCAAATTAAAAGATACAGGCTAACAGAATGGATGCAAAAACAGGATCCATATGCATATTCATCAATATGCTGCTGCATTTAAAAAGCACATCTCAGTAATAAAGACAAGAATCACCTCAGAGTAAAAGGCTGGAAGAAGGTCTTTCAAGCAAACCAATCCAAGAAGCTATCTGGAGTAGCTATTGCAGTATCTAACATAATAGACTTTCAACCAAAATTAATCAAAGGAGATGAGGAACGACACTTCATACTCATCAAAGGAAAAATAGACCAAGATGATATCTCAATATTGACCATCTATACTCAAAGTATAAAGGTACCCACATTCATAAAAGAAACATTACTAAAGTTTAAGTCACACATTGAACAGCACACATTAGTAGTAGGAAACTTCAATACCCCACTCTTGCCAATGGACAGATCATAGAGACGGAAACTAAACAGCAAAATAAAGAAACTAACAGATATCACAAATTAAATGGTCCAAACATATCAATAGAACATTTAATCCAAACACAAAAGAATATACCTTTTTCTCAACGTCTCATGGAACCTTCTCAAAATTGACCATAATCGCACTTACAAAACAAGCCTCAACAGATACTAGAAGATTGAAATAACCCTTGTATATTAACAGACCACTATGGATTAAAGCTGGAAGTCAATAACAACTGAAAAAAAACTGAAAGCCTACAAACTCATGGAAACTGAACAACTGTCTACTTAATGATCAGTGGGTCAGGGAAAAAATAAAGAAAGAAATTAAAAAATTTCCAGAATTCAATGAAAATGAAGGCACAACATATTGAAACTTATGGGACACCATGAAAGCAGTGCTAGGGGAAATTTCAAAGCACTATGTGCCCTCATAAAGAACCTGGAGAATACTAATACTAGCAATTTAAAAGCATACCTAAAAGCTCTAGAACAAAAAAAAAGCAAACACACCCAAAAGGAGTAGAAGGCATGAAATAATCAAACTCAGGGCTAAAATCAGTAACTTAGAAACAAAGAGAAAAATACAAAGAATCAATGAAACCAAGAGCTGGTTATTTGAGAAAATCAACAAAATAGACAGACCCTTAGCCAAATGAATTAAAAGGCAGAGAGACAGTATCCAAATAATACAATCACAAATGAAAAAGGGTACATAACACAGACTCTAAGGAAATTCAAAGAATCATTAGGTCTTACTTCAAAAGCCTGTATTCTACAAAATCAGAAAACATAAAGAAAAAAAAATGTTTTTTTTGATAGATTCCACTTACCAAAGCTAAGTCAGGATAAACAGTTTAAACAGTCTTCTGACCCTTAAGGAAATATAAGCAACAATCAAAAGTCTCCAAACCCCTCAAAAAAATCCCAGGGTCAGATGGTTTTAGTGCAGAATTCTATCAGACTTTCAAAGAAGAGCTAATACCAATACTCTTTAAACTACTCCACAAAATGGAAACAGAAAGAACATTGCCAACTCATACTATGAAGGCAGAGTCACCCTGATACTTAAACCACACAAAGATTCCACAAAGAGAATTTCAGACCTATCTCCCTCATGAACACTGATGCAAGAATATTAAATAAAATACGCTCAAACAAATTTGAGAACACATCAAATACACCATTCACTATGATCAAGTAGGCTTCATCCTAGGGATGCAGGGATGATTCAAAATACAAAAATCTGTCACTCTAATCCACCACATATAGAAACTGAAAGAAAAAAAAATCACAGGATCATTTCATTAGATGAAGAATAAGCCTTTGACAAAATCCAACACCCTTTCACCAATAATGTCTTGGAGAGATCAGGGATACAAGGCCCACACCTAAACATAGTAAAAGCAATATATAGCAAGCTGATAGCCAACATCAAATTAAATGTACAGAAATTCAAAGCAATTACACTAAATTCAGGGACAATTCAAGGTTTCTCACTTTCTCCTTATCTCTTCAATATAGAACTTGAAGTCCTAGTTAGAGTAATAAGACAACTAAAGTATATCAAGTGGATACAAATCAGGAAGGAAGACATCAAAGTACCATTATTTGCAAATAATATAATAGTATATATAAGTGACCCCTAAAATTCTACCAGGAAAGCTCTACAGCTGATAAACATTCCCGGAAACAAAATTAACTAAAAAACAAAAACAAAAAGAAAAAAAACAATAAGTAGTCCTCCCATATAGAAACAACAAGCAAGCTGAGAAAGAAATTAGAGAAAAGGCATCCTCAGCAATAGCCACAAAAAACAAAACAAAACAAACAAACAGAGAAAACCATAAAATTTCTTGGCGTAACTCTATCCAATACCCAAGCAAGTGAAAGATCTATTTGAGAAAAATTTCAAGTCTTTGAAAAAAATTGAATAAGATATCAGAAGATGGAAAGATTTCCCATGCTCATGAATCAGTCGGATTAACGTAGTAAAAATGGTCATTTTACCAAAAGCAATCTACAGATTCAATGCAATTCCTAACAAAATACAAACACAATTCTTTACAGACGTTGAAAGATCAATTCTCAATTTCATATGGAAAAACTCATAATAGCTAAACCATACCTTACGATAACACCTCAAGCAACATTAAATAATGACAACTGCATGGCACAAGCACAGAAACAGACTGGGTGATGAATGGAATCAGATCAAAGAACCAGAAATAAACCCACACACTTAGGGACAACTGACTTTTGACAAAGATGCTTAGACCATACAATGGAAAATAGACAGCATCTACAACAAATGGTGCTGGTCTAACTGGTTATCTACATGGAGAAAAATACAAATAGATCCATATTTATCACCTTGCACAAAACTAAAGTCCAGGTGGATCAAAGACCTCAATATAAAACCAGACACACTAAATCTCTTAGAAGAAAAATTAGGGACGATCCTTGAACTCATTGGCACAGGAAACAACATCCTGAACCGAACACCAACAGGAGAGGCTCTAAGATCAACAATCAATAAAGGGGACCTCCTGAAACTGAAAAGCTTCTGTAAGGAAAGGACATTGTTACTAGAACAAAATGACAATCTACAGATTGGGAAAAGATCTTCGCCAACCTTACATCGGAAAGAAAACTAATATCCAGGATATATAAAGAACTCAATAAATTAAACAACAAATCAAATAACTCAATTAAAAATGGAGTACACAGGTAAGGAAGAATTCTCAACAGAGGAATATCAAATGGCTGAGAAGCACCTAAATCCTCAAAGTCCTTAGTCATCAGAGAAATGCAAGTCAAAACAATTCTGAGATTCCATTTCACATTCATCAGAATGGCTAAGATCAAAAACTTAAGTGACAACACATGCTGGAGAGGTAGTAAAGAAACAGGATCCCTCCTTCATTGCTGGTGGGAATGCAAACTTGTACAACCACTTTGGAAATCAATCTGGCACTTTCTCAGAAAATTGGGATCAGCTCTACCTCAAGACCCACCTATATCACTTCTGGGCATATACCCAAAGATGCTCCAACCATACAACAAGGACATTTGCTCAATTCTGTTCATAGCAGCTTTATTCATAACAACCTACATGTCCCTGAAGGAAGAATGGATAAAAACAAAGTGGCACATCAACACAATGTGATACTTTTCAGCTATTTAAAACAAGGAAATCATGAAATTTGCAGGCAAATGGAAGGTTCTGTGAAAGATCATTCTGACTGAAGCAACCCAGAAATACAAGCATGGTATTTACTCACATGTAAGCAGATATTAGCCATATAATACAGGGTAACAATTCTACAATCCGTAGACCTAAAGAAGTAACTAATCTATGTAGCAAGGATCACCCTACATAGGATCCTTAATTCTCATGTAGAATGGATAATAGAATCAACACGGGAAGCAATTGAAGGGAGGTAACTGGAAGGGAGCCTACCATAAATGAGCTTTGAAAGCTTCTACCCGGCAAGATATTGAAGCAGATACAGACACTCATAGCCAAAGTTTGGACAGAGCACATTGAGTCTTATAAAAGAAGGGGAAACATGGAGGGGACATGAGCTCCACAAGAATGCCAACAGAGCTAACAAATCTCGGCCTAGGGGGGTCTGCAGAAACTGATGAATCAATCAAGGACCTTACATAAAAGTACTTAGACACCAACTCAGATGTAGCTGATAGGCAGCTCTGTCTCCATGTGAGCTCCCTAGTGAGGAGAGCAGAGGCTATCTCTGATATGGATGCTGTTGCCTGTTCCTCAATCACTTCCTCCTGGTAGGGTGACTTTACCGGGCCAAAGAGTGAGGATGCAGACAGTACTAATTAGACTTGATAGGCTGGAGTCAGTCCATCTGGGAGGAGGGCTTCCCAGTTCTGAGGACTTCAGGAGGAGGTGAGGGGTGGAGAGAGGGAAGAAAGGCTGGGACTGGGATGAAATGTGGGAGGGGGATATGATCAGAATGTAAAAGGAATAAATTATAATATAATTTAAAATGTTTTAATTAAATTTTTATTTTTATCTTACAATTTATTCACTTTGTATCCCAGCTGTAGTCCCCGCTCTCATTCTCTCCCAATATCACCTTCCCTCATCTCCTCACTGCCCCTTTTTAAGTCCATTGATAGGGGAATCCTTCCCTTCCATCTGACCATACCTTATCAGGTCTCATCAGAACTGGCTGCAATGGCCTCCTCTGTAGCCTAGCAAGGCTGTTCTTCCCTCAGGGATGGGATGAGGTCGAGAGCCAGCCATTTAGTTCATGTCAGAGACAGTCCCTGTTCCCCTTACTAGGGAACCCACTTGGATACTGAGCTGCCATGGGCTACGTCTGAGCAGGGGTTCTAGGTTATATCCATGTATGGTCCTTGGTTGGAGAATCAGTCTCAGAAAAGACCCCTGTGCCCAAATATATTTGATCCTTGTGGAGCTCCTGTCCTCTCCAGGTCTTACTAACTCCCCCTTCTTTTATGTGATTCCCTGAACTCTGCTCAAAGTTTGGTTATAAGTCTCAGCATCTGCTGTATACACTGCTAGGTAGAGTCTTTCAGAGGCCCTCTGTGGTAGGCTCCTGTTCTGTTACTTGTTTTAACCAACTTCCAATGAACATTCCATTTGTCTTTCTAAGTGAGGATTGATCATCTTACTCTGGGTCCTCCTTCTTTTTTAGGTTCTTTAGGTGTACAGATTTTAATATGTTTGTCCTATCTTATATGTCTAGTATCCACTTATAAGTGAGTATATACCATGTGTGTCTCTCTGCTTCTGGGATACCACACTCAGGATGATTGTTTCTAGATCCTACCATTTGCCTGCAAATTTCATGATTTCCTTATTTTGTTTTTGTTTTTGTTTTGATTCTTTAATTTTTTTTCTCTATATTTTATTTTATTTTTGGATTTTTTTCTTTTGCTATTAATTTTTATTGTGTATATTAATCACAGGTTATTTACTTTGTATCCCATCCATAAACCCCTCCCTCATTTCCTCCTTGCCCCTTTCCAAGTCCACTGCTCAGGGAGGTCCTCCTTCCCTTCCATCTAACCCTAGCTTATCAGGTATCTTCAGTACTGATGCCATGTCCTCCTCTGTGGCCTAGCAAGACTGTTCCTCCTTCAAGAGGGGTGGGGAGGTAAAGGAGCCAGTCACTGAGTTCATGTCAGAAATAGTTCCTGTTCCCCTTACTAGGGTACCCACTTGGTTACTGAGCTACCATGTGCTACCTATGAGCAGTGGTTCTAGATTATATCCATAGATGGTCCTTAGTTGGAGTAGCAGTCTCATAGAGGACCCCAATGCCCTGATATATTGGGTCCTTGTGGAGCTCCTGTCCTCTCTAAGTCATATTAACTCTCCCTTCTTTCATATGATTTTCTGCACTCTGCCAAAGGTTTGGTTATGAGTCTCCGCATCTGCTTTGATACACTGCTAAGTAGAGTCTTTCAGAGGCCCTCTGTGGTAGGCTTCTGTCCTGTTACTTGTTTTCTCCTACTTCCCTTGTCCATCCAATTTGTCTTTCTAAGTGAGGATTGATCATCTTACCCTGGGTCCTCTTACTTGTTTATCTTCTTTAGGTGCACATATTTTAGTATGTTTATCCTATCTTATCAGTCTATATAAGTAAGTATATACCATGACACACTAGCTATTTTTTTTTAATATTAGTAACAGATTTCCTTGTTTTTAATTGCTGAGTAGTATTCCATTGTGGAAAAGTACCACAAATTTTGTATCCATTCCTCCACTGAGGGACATTTGGGTCTACCTCTGCCCTCCATATAACACTTCCCTCACACAAACAAATACAACACCAACAAACACACATGCACAAGAAGTTATCTTTTGTTGCACTGAACTTCTTAACAGTAGGGTATGATGCATCATTCAGCATAGACTGAATCCATATTCTTAAGACATTGACATTTATACTTGATTTAAAATTGAGTATGTTCTTACGCCCCCTTTAAAGCAGAGGTGTTTTGCATCTAATGTAGAGAAATTGTGCTCATTGGAAAACCTCTGAAATTGACACTGGGAAAATCATGATGATTCCTAGCTCTGAGTTAATGTCCATAGTTAGAACTGCTGAACTGATCAAGTGTCACGTGGTAACATATGGTACCACAAGTGCAGGCTGAACTGATCTTGAGCATAAGGATACCTGAGCCATTACTACTCTAGAGGAGTGTGGACCTAGGTCCCATTCCAGTGTTGTACTTATTTTTTATGCTTTGGTTTCTGAGTGTAATAGAATTTGATAGCATTTGTAACCATGTATGTTTGGAGTTCTTTCATCTACCATGATTTTGTTCACAACACAAGAAAGAATTGTGAATTATGAATCAGAAGATAATACATGTTCAGACAGATATAGATGGATAATGGGTTGAGATGTTACTTTACATGTATCATTTTTTAAATTTTTTAAATGTAATTTATTTATTTTTATATTAATCACAGGTTAGGTACTTTGTATCCCAGGCATAACCCCTTCCCTTATTCCCTCCCACTCTTCCCATCCCTCCCTCATCTCCTTCCTGCCCGCCTCCAAGTCCACTGATAGGGGAGGACTTCCTCCCCTTCCATCCGACCCTAGTTTATCTTGTCTCTTCTGGGCTGGCTGCAATGTCCTCTTCTGGGATCTAGCTAGGTTGTTACTCCCGGGCGTGTGAGGGGGGAGGGTCAAAGAGCCAGCCATTGAGTTCATGACAGAAATAGTCCCTGTTCCCCTTACTAGGGTCTTCAGTTGGATACTGAGCTACCATGGGCCACATCTGAGCAGAGGATACGTGGTCCTTGGTTGGAGAAACTGTCTCATAAAAGACCCCTGTGCCCTGATCTATTTGGTCTTTGTGGAGCTCTTGTTCTCCCCAAGTCTTACTAACTCCCCCTATTTTCATTATTATTCCCAGCCCTCTGCCGAAGGCTTGGCTGTGAGTCTTAATATCTGCTTTGATACATTGCTATATTGATTCTTTCAGAGGCCCTCTTTGGTATGCTCCTGTCCTGTTGCTTGTTTTCTCCTACATGCATCATTCTAATTCATACATTTCAACAGATTTTGGACAAATCTGGGTTTGTTTCACTTTATCCTGCTTAAACAGTGGTAAATTGGAAATTACAGATTTTCCGTAAGCCTTGAGTTTGGGTATCAGCTTATGCTTAAAAAAAATGGAACTATAAACCTACAGAAAATAAGAATAAGTTTTAGAATTTTTGAAAAAAATAGGCTCAAAGGTGTATGATAATATATCATTTTTCAATTTCCAGATCTCACATATTGAACATATAAAACCTTCAGGAATAAATAGCCTAACCCAAGACCCAAAGTAAGATGTGTGGACTTGACCAGAGAGTCAGCAGTTTATGAAATACCCCATATGGAAAATAGTTTTTATGTATGTTCAGATAGTAGTAGGAAAACAGAAACATTATTCTATTTTTCAAAAGTTACTGGAAATATGTATATGAATGTTAAGAATATGTGATGAAAAAAATGAGCCACTGATTTGAAAAACAGCAATGATGTATACATGAGAGTTTTTGGAAGGAGCGAAAGGAATGCGGGGAGAGGGGATGATATAATTATATTATAACCTCAAAGAAAACTTTAACAGATACTTAACAGAAACATAGAAGCAATTATAAACAGTGAAATTTTTGATTAAAATATACACTAAACTGATTTAATATGTGATATTAAGTATCTGTTACAAAACAGGCCAAAAAGTGAAATTAGTAATCTCAAAGACAGATTATTTACAGAATTTCATCTGAGAAAAAAAAAGAAAATATGATTTAAAAGGAATGAATATTTATTTAAGAAATACAGTTTGTAATTATGGTTTGTTATTGCTGTTGTTATCTTTGGGTAAGGGAGGTGTTCATGAAGAATTTGAGAATGCCAGGGGTAGAAAGCTGATCTAGAGAAATACTAATGGAATGCTCCCAGACCCAAAGTGGAAACTAAACATACAGGCACAAGAAAGTGAAAAATCATCAGGTAAAAAGAGCTCAAGGGATTTTTCTCCAAATTTGTGACAAATCCAGGGGTCACCGGTTAAACAAAAAGAGATGAGGACCAATATATCCAGAGATATGAAACAAAGCAATACATTGACTTCACACTCTGGGAAGTCAACTTCTCAACAGAAACTATTAGAATCCAGTAGAGAGGGACCTTTTTGTTATTAGGTGCATAAGTAATAAGATAGCTAAGTAAAGATACCATAACAAGCAAGCTAATGGAGGAGAGACAAAGACATACTAGATAAATAAAAAACTATGAGAACAAGTCTCTAAGAAGAGGAAGACCTCACCTTTCAGTCAAGTAGGAAAGGGGCATAGGGAGAAAAGGGAAGGAGGATAGGCGTGGCAGGAGGCAATGGAGGGGGTGTAGCTGGGATACTAATTGAATAAATTGTAATAAATGATAATAATAAAAATTAAAAAAAACTAAGAGCTGAAATGGTCAGAGTTCTCTCATGGAACATACTGGCTTACACGGTAGATCCTGAAACTCTTACAATGGCTGATTTATTTCAAAGAGTTGTGTGCAGTTTTCTTCTTTCTTCTGCATTTTATAGGTGTTTTCACCCTAAAAGCTGCCCACATTTAAGGCAAATATTCACATTTCAAATAATCTAATCAAAAAATGAAATAAAATAAAAATCCCTCCCAGAAGTGCCCAGTGGCTTGGCTTTCAGTTGATTAAAAATCAGTAAAAGTTGATAAGTAAGATTCACCTTCACAAAGAACTCAGTCAAACTGAAAATAACAGAGATAAAATCGGGAAGATGAAAACATCAGAGGATATAAAAACCAGGAATAAAACTAAAAGATAAATTCAAATTCTCTGATATTATAAACTTTAACTCTCCACATATTTATTAAGAAAGTGAAAAATCCAATTGATATAATAACAATTTTGACATGTAAAGAAAGAAATCATAAAGATCTAAAATTACATATGAATATTTAAATGTGTAAAAATTCAAGTAAAGTGATTGATTAGCATAGTTACTGCTTTCATTTAATTTTCTCTTTTCTTCAGAATCATATTAAAGTGCTATCTTACTGGCATCACTTGTTAAATGTGAAGTATGTTTTTTGTAAGCCTTCTGGTATTCAAAAACCAAAAATTCTACAATAGCCAGGCCCAAAGTAATGATCAGCTTAAAAAATATACTGTGTGATTATATAATTTAACAAAAACTGAGAGCTTACTGAAAAAGGAAAATATAAAGAAAAGAAGAAAAGAAGAAAGAAATTTGAAAGCAAGTTACAGAATGGCTGTCATAAAAATTATGTTACCATAAACACAAATAGACTACATTTAAAATAGCAGTATTTATTATTGCTTTAATTAAGATAAACATACTGAAAGTTATAGACCTAAAGACGCTATACAACAAGCAGGATCCTAGGGAAGATGCTTAATCCTCATTCAGAAGGGAAAACAGAATAGATGTTGGGAATAGGAGAAGTTAGGGAATAAGACAAAAGCCTTCCACAGAAGACCTCTGAAAGTCTCTACCCACCAGGGTGTGGTGGGAGAGCCTGAGACTCATAGCCAAACCTTGGACAGAGTGCCAGAAACCTTACAGAAGAAGAGGGAGATAGAAAAAACCTGGAAGGGACAGGAACTTCATAAGGAGAACAGAGACAAAAAACCCTGTATCCAGTAGGGCCTGCCAAGAACAGTACTCCAACCAAGGACCTTGCATGGAGAAGCCCTAGACCCCCTGTTAAGAGGAAGCCTGATGAATGCTCAGTTTCCAAGCAGGTTCCCTAGTAAGGAGTACAGGGTATGTCTCTGACATGAACTCAGAGGCTGCCTCTTTTTTTACCTGCCACTGGGGAGGTGCAGTCTTGCCAGGCCACAAAAGATGATGATGCAGCCAACCATGATGAGTCCTGATAGGCTAGGGTCAGATAGAAGGGTAGGAGGTCGTCCCCTAACAGGGGACCAGGGAAAGGGCATAGGTGGAGAAGAGAAAGAGTTAGGGGGACTGTGAGGAGACAAGGGCAGGTGGGCTGTAGTAGGGATACAAAGTAAATAAGTTGTGATAGATAGATAGATAGATAGATAGATAGATAGATAGATAGATAGATAGATAGATAGATAGATAGATAGAAATTTAACTATATATTCATGGCAATAACACCATGTCACCTCATAGTACATATGCACACTAATTGTAAAGACTATGGTAGGACACACAGGACTAATAGAAAAAAATCGAAAACATAATTTCATTTAAATGAAATTAAAAGTACGAAGGACTATGTATATCAATCTAAACAAAAAAAAGAAAGCATGACAAATAATAACAAAAATGAGATAAGGATAAGCATTCTACAAATTTCTCCATTTTTTCAAAAGAGAAAATGAAACTCCATGCTATCCATACACAAAGTGATTCAGAATCCAATGAAACCCTTATTGAAATACAATGTCAGTCATACAACCAGAAAATTCAATAGTACGTTTTACTTGGTAGCAAAAAGACCTTGAATGGCTATAGCAAAACTGAACAAAATCAGTATTGGTAGAGTTGTCAAGTTGTTGCACATATTAATAAACAGCCATTGTTACAAAATAAAAAATAAAACTATCAAATTGACATATAACATAATGAAATAAACACATATTTCTTGAAAGAAAACATACAATTTGCCAATAAACAGGAGACAAACTGATTAAGAAAAAAAGTGTTCTGCTAAAAGTAAAGCAAATTTCATGGAGAATCTGTTACTGAAAACTATTGTTAAAAACCAAACAACAATTCAAAAGAAAAGATGTGATAGTGTATACTTTTCTAGCTTTCTTTTTTGGCAATGATAAAACAGTATAACCCAAAAAATGTGGGACAATTATTAGTTTATTTCACATTATGAGTGTCAGTCTACAACTGTGGAAAGTCATAACAGAATCTCTAGCAAATACTTGAAGGAAAAGCCAGGGAGGAACTATATTTGGTAGCCTTTTGGGTTCATGCTTAATTAACCTTTATATAGTCTATTAATACCTATCCCGGGAAAAATCACTTTTTAGTGGGCTAGGTCCTCTCTTTATCAGTCAAATCTATCTCCCAAATGTATATCTACTGGCCAATATAATATAGATAATTCATTTCTCTTTCTGTTTTATTCTTTATTATTATTATTTATTACAATTTTTTTCACTTTGCATCCTGGCTGTAGCTACCTTCCTCAGTTTCTCCCAGTCCCATCTTCCCTCCCCACCCCATGTCCATCCTTAGTCCACTGATAAAGGAGTTATTCCTCCCCTAATCTCTGGCCCTAGTCTATCAGTTCTCATCAGGATTGGTTGGATCCTCTTTCTCTCTAGCCTAGTTATGGTACCTCCTCATGGGAGGTGATCAAAGAAACTGCCACTGAGTCCATGTCACAGACAGCCACTGCTCCCATTACTAGGGAACCTTCATGGAGACTGAGTTGTCCATGCGCTACAGCTGAACAGGGGGTCTTGTCTAGGTCCTCTCCATGCATGGTCATTGGTTGATTCATCAGTCTCTGCAGGACCACCCTGGGCCCAGCTTTTTTGGCTCTGTTGGTCTCCCTGTGGGGCTCATGTCCCCTAGTATTTCTGTCCCCCCTTCAGCATTTGATTTGATTCCCTGTTGGGTAGAGTATTTCAGAGGTCCTCTTTGGTAGGCTCTTGTTCTGTTTCATGTCTTCTCCTGCTTTCAATGTCTGTCCTGTTTGCCCTTCTGAAGGAGGATTAACCAGAGAGACACACATGGTATATACCCACTTTTAAGTGGGTATTAGTCAAATGATATAGGATAAACAAACTAAAATCTTTAGTCCTAAAGAAGCTAAACAAAAAGAGAAGATGCATAATGAACTATTCTATAACACCACATAAAAATACCAAAAAAAATATCCCCTCAATGAGATTGTCATATATATCTTGGTTAAACTCTCTTATTTTACAAAGCTTAATAGTTCACTTCCTGTGTGGGGCTTGTGATTCTTTTTATTTGTGAAACATTTGTTTTTAGTATTGGATGAAGAAGGCTCAAACAATCACATGTATACAAAGGGGCTGTCAGATGGGATGTGAATGCAATGTAACAACACAGAATTGAGAAAGTGGCTATGGAGCATAATATAGCACATATAAACCCGTGTTGACAAATTGTCGAACAAAATATGTGAATGAAACATATTTTGATACAATCACTGGGATTTAAACCAAGAATATGAAATGAAAGGATATAGCCAGAGTAGTCATTATAGCAGAGTTTGACTTCTTGAAATGACTTTCATTAGAAGAACTGAGAGGTAAACACATGATGCAAACCTGGGACAGTGAGATGGCTCGATGTGTAAAATGCTCACCACACAGGAGTAATGACAGAAGTGCAGCCTACAGAACCAACAATGATGGAAGGAGACAGGGCAGTCTATGAAGTAGTCCTCTATGTATAGGCATACTGCCTGTGAGATGTGTGCCCCCAAATTACACCCATCTCCCTACTCATACACAGTAGTAAATCAACATGTGAAATTGTGTAAAGAAAATCTATTTTCTTTTTTAAAATTTTTATTCTTTTTAATTAATTTTTATTAATTATAGTTTATTCAGTTTTCATCCCAGCTGTACCCTCTTCCTTGTTCCCTCCCAATGACACCCTCTTTCCCTTATCTCCTCCCAAGCCCCTCCCCAAGTTCACTTATAAGGGAGGTCCTCCTCCCCTTCCCTCTGATTCTAGATTATCAGGTCTCATCAGGACTGGTTGCATTGTCTTCTTCTGTGGCCTGGTAAGGCTACTCCCCCACTGAGGGGAAGGTGATCAAAGAACCAACCACTGAGTTCATGTCAGAGACAGTCCCTCTTCCCATTACTGGGGAACACACTTGGACACTGAGCTGCCTTGGGCTACATCTGTGCAGGAGTTTTTCTAAGTTATAGCCATGAATGGTCCTTGGTTGCTGTAAAAGCCTCATAATAGACCCCTGTGCCCAGATTTTTTTGGTTCTGTTGTTCTCCTTGTGAAGCCCCTGTCCTCCCTTCCTTCAAGTCTTTCTATCTCCCCCTTCTTTCCTAAGGTTCACTGCACTCTGCCCAAAGTTTGGCTATGTGTCTCAGCATCTGCTTTGATACCCTGTTGGTTAGAGTCTTTCAGAGGCCCTCTGTGGTAGGCTCCTGTCCTGTTCCCTGTTTTCTCCCTCTTCTGATGTCCATCCTATTTGCCTTTCTGAATGAGGATTGATCATCTTACCCAGGGTCCTCCTTCTTACTTAGCTTCTTTAGGTGTACAGATTTTAGTAAGAATATTTTGTATTATATATCTAATTTCCACTTATAAGTGAGTACAGACCATGTGTGCCATCCTGACTCAGGATGATCTTTTCTAGTTCCTACCATTTCCATGCAAATTTCATTGTTTCCTTGTTTTTAATTGCTGAGTAGTAGTCCATTGTGCAAATATACACACAGTGTCTGTATCTATTCCTTAGTTAAGGGACATCATATTTGTTTTTCTCTGCACTCTTACTTCTTTGGAAAGTATTGACTATGCCTTAATACTTGGGTATGGTCAAATGTTTATTTCACTCAGTAGAATAATATGGACACATCATAATTCACATTTAAATTAGAATCTCAAGCTCACAAAGACCAAGTTCTTCCATCTTTCATTCCATCGAGCATCTTTCTTACCCTCAAAAGCATTTTGATAGATATGGAAGGTGCTTTCTTTATCTCCATAGTCTCAGAAAAAGAATACAAACAAAAAGCGTTTGGTACAGCCTAAATCAATCAAGAACACTGGAGAAACTTCCCTCGTTTACCATGTGAACATACTGAACTCTCCTTTCCTTAGAAGACTGCTATCTTCCTGAGTTCAACCTTACTAATATTGAATTTAGACTAAGAAAGATTATTTTAAAAAAGTCTTACAATATGGTAAAATGTAACTTACAAGAATTAAGAAAGATAACAAAGAAATCTATAGCAAATAGGAATCAATGCTATATCAGTGTTTTATTGAAGATAATAGAAAAAATAGAAATTATTAGAAATATAAAGTGGCCAATGACCCCAAATGACAACTGTCTTTCAGTAACAATCAAAATTATAAGGAAAATTTTGCTATTGAAAGGTTTTTTGACACTTAAAAATAATAAGTTCTTATAAAGAGCACCTTGATTTTAGCCACTTATTCTCTCAATAAGAGTCACATTGTAAGCAATTTTTATCCATCATCTGGAAGGACAAAATAACTATCAAATTTTAGAGTCTCCTTTTCCTGTGCTGTTAAATTGGAGGAAACAGTAGCCGCAGATCTCTGGTTTTGTATAAATTGAGACTATCTACATGGAACATGGCGTTAGAAAAGAACATTTATGGTCACATTCTCTGTTTTGTTTGTAGACCTAAGCTTGGAAACACAATTTTTGAGAATGTTTAAGTTGATGAATTATGTGGATAAATCCTCATTTCCATACTTAACATCATGTCTTATATCTACACACACAAACACACACACTCTATCTGCACATTCCCATGAGCCTCTCCTCTATCCCTCAACCATAAATCTGTGCTTGTAGGCTGCAGAATCACACATCCTTAAACTGTCACTGTATTTTTGTGTTTCCTAAAGTGACAAACCATGACACCATTTAAAATACTTTCTTTCATGCATCTAACTTTCAATAATTCATTTTTGTTTTTACTTTTAATTTTTATTAATTATACTTTATTCACTTTGTATCCCCCCATAAACTCCTCCTCCTCCCCTCCCAATCCCATCTTCCTTCCCCTTTCTCCACACATGCCCCTCACCAAATCCACTGATAGGGGAGGTCTTCCTTTCCTTCCTTCTGATCCTAGTTTATCAGCTCTCATCAGGAGTGGTTGCATTCTCTTTCTCTGTGGCCTGGTAAGGCTGCTCCCCCATTAGGGGGAGGTGATCAAAGAGCAGGCCAATCACTTCATGTCAGAGGCAGTCCCTATTCCTGTTATTATGGAACCCACTTGGATACTGAACTGCCATGGGCTACATCTGTGCAGGGGTTCTAGGTTTTCTCCTTGCATGGTACTTGGTTGGAGTATCAGTCTCAGGAAAGACCCCTGTGCTCAGATTTTTTGGTTCTGTTGCTCTCCTTGTGGAGCTCCTGTCTTCTCCCTATCTTACTATTTCCCACATCTCTCATAAGATTCCATGCACTCTGCCCAACAGTTGGCCATAAGTCTCAGCATCTGCTTTGATATTCTGCAGGGCAGAGCCATTCAGGGGCCCTCTGTGACAGGCTTCTAACTTGTTTCCTGTTTTCTTCTTCTGATGTCAATATGCTTTGCTTTTTCGGTTGGGGATTGAGCATTTAAGCCAAAGTCTTCCACTGCTGGTGGAAATGTAAACTTGTACAACCACTCTGGAAATCAATTCGGCGCTTCCTCGGAGAACTAGGAATAGCACTTCCTCAAGATCTAGCTATACCACTCCTAGGCATATATCCAAAAGAGGCTCAAGTACAAAACAAGGACATTTGCTCAACCATGATTGTAGCAGCTTTATTTGTAATAGCCAGAAGCCGGAAATAACCCAGATGCCACTCAATTAAGGAATAGACACAGAAATTGTGGTACATCTACACAATAGAATATTACTCAGCAATAAAAAAAAACAAGGATATCATGAAAATTTCAGGTAAATGGTGGGAACTGGAGAGGATCATCCTGAGTGAGCTATCCCAGAAGCAGAAATACACACATGGTATATACTCACCCATATGGACATATAAAATAGGATAAACCTATTAAAATCTGTACACCTAATTCATTTTTCTTAGTGAACGTGAAATCATAGTGTGCACAGCAGGGAACCTCATTTGGCCATCCATGCTGGAGAAGACATTTTAAAGTACCAAATTAGTGTATGTGCCCTTAACCTCAGCACTTCACTTGTAACTACTTGAATTCATGTGGACATTTACACATAAGTTGGGAACAATAAATAATTTAAAAATGCTTTACAAACAAAGGGTTCTGGAAAGAGAGCATATTGGTTTAGAATAGACATAGTTTTTGGCTTTCCTAGAAGAGCCAATGATTCTGGCCACTGTGGGCACCGGAATTCAGGTGCCAACACACGTGCGCCCAACACACGTGTGGGTGCATACACACGCACATGCACAAGCCCATGCACACTTGGATGTTCATGCTTAAACGCTTTAAAAGTAATAAAAGATTCAAATCCAAAACAAAGGAAAACAATTATTCAGTAGATTTTCATCTTCTAACTTTAAATAAGTAAAGGCAAGGCCACGTCTTCCCTTTGGTATCTTCAAAATGTAGTCTTTTTTTTATGTTAAAATGTTAATAAACTTCAACCATGTGATCTATTCTTGTCATTCTGCATTCAGTATATAACCGATTTTTTTTCACAAATTAATCAGTCTGTGTATTTTTTGGCCCATTGATATCAGTTAATTTCATGAACTGTAGTTATTGAGTTTTTTAAGGAGAAAAATCAAAATTTCCTTAAGGAATGATTCATATAAATCTAATTTTTAAGTCCTCAAAATACTGCTGTCCAAATAGCACAAATCCAAGTATTCCAAAACAATATAGATGTCTTAAGTTTGCAAAACAAATGCTGAAAATGAGTACTAGTAGGGTTAGTGCACCAACTCAGGGAAAATACTTGGTAATAAATGATGAAGAAAATGATTTGAAGATCAGAAAAACTCTAGGTAATGTTGGAATGATATGAATGAAACACACAAAAGATGCTGTACATCCTTTGAAAAGTTTAGTGGTTGGCAGAGCTTATGATTTTTGTCTTGGAAATTTCAGGGACCGACAATTCTATATAGTAAAAGTACAGAGAAAGGAAACTTTAATTTTGTTGGTTGAAAACTTCAATGTACTTATCTGAATTCCTAATGCATATGTACTGCTCTTTTTGAAATATTAACCCATAAAGTAACAGTTGTTTCATTAAAAATGTTTAAATCAGTGATGAGGTCTCAACTCCAAAAGTATAAATATTGCTCGTAAATTAGGTGTTTGGCTATCAATTCTTAATGCAACCTGAGTCTATCAGGCAATTAATGTATTGATATTTTAATTCCATGGTAACTAGTTTTTTTCCTAATAAAATATCCTGATATCTCAAAAGTCCTTCTTTAAATGCTTCCAATAAAGGAAATCATTAGAATACAATTAACCTAAAATAGGGTACCAATGATAGTGCTTATTTAAGTTAAGTAAAAATGTTTGAATTGCTAAGAATTTTGTACCCTATGTTGCAATATACCACAGTACAGTCTCCTTCAGGTTTCTTAGAAAATATGTGCCAAGTATGTTGAACTAGCACTATTAATCTTCTGTGAGACATTTGTAAATGCATATACTAACTCAAGCTTAATTAAATCTTTCTGATTTTGTATCCCTATTAAAACTACAATGTTGACCTTTATTATTATCCTAATTAGCTAACTAATTTTATAGAATAACATAAAAAAACAGAGTCTATACTTTATTAGTATTGTGTTAAATAAATTATCAGTGTACCATTTTGTAAGTTGAACATGTTTATACATTTATTGTAAAATGAACCTTTGTGCTATTACTTATTATTATAAATGTTTGAACATACATTTTACATAACTAATATTGACAAATATTGAATAAAAATTACGTTGTATGCCATCCAGTATAAAAACAAAAGCTGGTTCTTTTGTCATATCTTCTAATATCTTCATAGTTCCTGGGAAGGAAACATTGGAAATTGAATATATTATTACTAGACAAAATTGCCTTTGCATATGTATGTTTATAATAAACTTAGAATCATAAAATTTGAATGTGCAAATATAACCTTGAAATTATAATAGAATTAAACACTAAGATATTATGTTTCATGCATATTTAACATTAAGAGCTAAGTATATGCTCTATTCTCAGTCTTACTGAGATATTTACATATTAATTTCCTCTAGGAACTGGTCCACAAAACCCTCACAAGATGAGATAGAGGAGTTATTATATTACAACAACACATACTAGCTTGTAACATCTTGACCAAATATTTCTGAAATTCTCGCCTCTGCATATTTGTAATGTGTAATAATAAGTAATAATCTTTGCAGTCTGATTTTTTATCAGCCTACTCCTTGAGTCTTCCTTTCATCCTGTTTCCTTGGTTCTTATTTTTCTTCTTTCTGTTTCCTTTCTTTTCTTGCTTTCTCTCTTCCTTCTCCTTACAGCATCTCTCTTATTTAGTTTTAATGCAATGAAATTTCTTTTATTATTTCTCTGTGGAGTCAGCATAGATAACTGGACAGTTTTAGTGATGTGAACAGACTGTAGCTTACTTATTAACTAAGTTTATATGAAGGTTTACAGAATAATACTGGTTAAATTTTCTGGGTTTTTTAATTGCATACTTTAAAGAGAATGTGGTGAAAATTAAGCTCAACACATTCATAAAAATGATGTGTTTAGCTCTGTACCCCATTTTTTAAATGAATTACTTGATTTGTTGCTTTTTGACTACTAGAATATCGAATGGCAGGGAAACACTTAAAGAAATGTTCAAAGTACTTATTCACCAGGAAAATACAATTCAAAACTATCCTGAGATTTCATCTTACACCCCTCAGAATGGCTAAGATAAAAACTCAAGTTAAAACACATGCTGAAGAGAATGTGGAGAAAGGGGAACCCTCCTCCATTTCTGGTGGGAATGTAAACTTGTACAAGCATTATGGAAATCAATGTCGTTTTCACAGACATTGACATTCACAGACATGAGGAATATTGCTTCCTCATGATCCAGTTGTATCATTCCTATGCATAGATCCAAAATATGCTCAAGTACACAACAAGCACATTTGCTCAACCATGTTCATAGCTTTTATTTGTAATAGCCAGAACTTGGAATCAACCCAAATGTCCGTCAACTGAGGAATGGATACATAAATTGTGCTACATATACACAGTGGAATACACAATAGAATACTACTCAGCAATTAAAACCAAGGAAATCATGAAATTTGCAGGCAAATGGTGGGAACTAGAGGAGATCATCCAGAATGAGTTATCCCAGAAGCAGAAAGACATATATGATATATACTTATTTATAAGTGGATTTTAGATGTGTAATATATGATAAACATACTAAAATCTATACACCTAAAGAAGCTAAGTAAGAAGGAGGACCTTGGGTAAGATGATTAATCCTTACTCAGAAAGGCAAATGGGATGGACATCTGAAGAGGGAGAAAACAGAGAACAGGACAGGAGCCTACCACAGAGGGCCTCTGAAAGACTCTAAACATCAGGGTATCAAAGCAGATGCTGAGACTCATAGCCAAACTTTGGACAGAGTGCAGGAATCTTAGGAAAGAAGAGGGAGATAGAAAGACTTGTAGGAAACAGGAGCTCCACAAGGAAAGTAACAGGCACAGGGGTCTTTTGTGAGACTGATACTGCAACCAAGGACCATGCATGGAGATAATCTAGAACCCCTGCACAGATGTAGTCCATGGCAGAATCAGTGTCCTATTAGGTGTCCTAGTAAGGGGAACAGGGACTGTCTCTGACATGAACTCAGTGGTTGGCTCTTTGATCACCTCCCCCTGAAAGGTGAGCGGCTTTACCAGGCCACAGAAGAAGACAATGCAGCCACTCCTGATGAGAACTGAGAGGCTAGGGTATGATGGAAGAGGAGGATGAGCTCCCCTATAAGTGGACTAGGGGAGGGGCATGGGGGAAAAGTGAGAGGGAGAGTGGAATTGGGAGGGGACAAGGGAGGGAACAAAGTAGGGGGCTATAGCTGGGATTCAAAGTAAATAAATTTTTGCAGAGTTTGCCTGTATTTAATCCCCATTACAACAAAAATTAATACAAAAATATTTTCTCAGTTAAAAAATCTTTTTTATAAAGTATGTTGTAGCTTAGAGCAGAGCATGGTCCGAGAAAGCAAAATATGGTGCAGTTATGTTTCTTGTGGCTGCATCCAAATGCCCTACAAAAAAAACTTAGAAAGAGGAGAATTTACTTTGATCAGAGTTTGAGGTTAGACATCCAGTCATGACAGAGAAGATATAGATGCAAATGTGTATAGCAGCTAGCAGCTTGCAATGTACTAGGGAAGCAGAATTGAATAATGATTATCCACTTGAATTGTCTTTGTATTAAGTCTTATTTCTTTTCTTTTTCTATTTTTTAAATATTAGTTACAGTTTATTAACTTTATATCCCAGCTGTATCCCACTCCCTTATTCCCTCCCAAACCTACCCTCCCTCCCTCATCTCCTTTCTGCCCCTTTCCAAGTCCACTGATAGAGGAGGACCTCCTCCCTTTCCATCTGACCCTAGTTTATCAGGTATCTTCAGGACTGCCTGCAAAGTCCTCTACTGAGTTCCTGTCAGAGACAGCCCTGTTCCCCTTAATACGCTACCCAGTTGGATACTGAGCTACCATGGGCTATGTCCAAGCAAAGGTTCTAGGTTATATCCATACATAGTCCTTGGTTGGAGAAACAGTCTCATAAGAGACCCCTGTGCCCATATATATTTGGTCCTTGTGGAGCTCCTGTCCTCTCCAGGTCTTACTAACTCCCCCTTCTTTCATATGATTCCCTGCATTCTGCTGAAAATTTGGTTATGAGTCTTAGTATCTGCTTTGATACACTACTAGGTAGAGTCTTTCAGAGGCCTTTTGTGGCAGGCTTCTGTCCTGTTACTTATTTTGTAGGAGAAACCAAGTATTCAGTCTTATTAAAAATGCGTTTGGAGTCATGATAACATAAAACTAGCTCTTCAGCATCTGCATAATAATAAATTAATTTATTCTCCAGTCTTAATTTTAACATAATTCTCGAATTGTTCTATTAAAAGATAGTGTTTATTTAAAAACAAAAATGTAACATAACAAACCATAACAAGCAATTGGGAAGAACAGCTTTTATGCATGTTTGAACTATCAGTGACATATAGGAGACTCTCTTTTCTTATATTCCTTTTCCCCCCTTTCAAATTCCAATGGAACTATATTCCTAGTAGATTTTTTTTTATTTATCTAATCACAATGTTTCTCTTGAATTTTTTTCTTGGTATGTAACAAGTTCTTACTTGCCTCACTTGTCTTCACTTTTTCTTCCCTTTCTCACATGTCAATTTTAAGAATAATAAAATTATGTGCTCAGAATAGAATATACCTGGACATACGATGAATAATTGAAACCATAGACTGTTTCTGTCCAACAAGAGCAGCATATCCTGAGTTATCATACCCTGTCATTTCACGACACCTACTGGGGATGTAGAACCCACAGTCAGTTCTTGGGTTCTTTACCTGTGGTTCATGCTGAAGCATACTGTAAAGATTCCATAGATGAGGAACAGCCTTCTTACACCAAGGATAGCTGGTCTACACTAACTCTTAGTCTTCCCTGGTCTCATCTGTTTTTATTTTTCATAATGAGTTATTCTGTTTATTATCACATATGAGTTATTCTGTTTGTTATCATATATGAGTACTCTCTCTATTTTTTTTCATCAGTCTCATGCTAGTGTTGTGGCTACAAAACAAACTAGTACATATCTTTATAATGGATGGTACAATACTTAGATTACTGATTTTTAAACAGGTATTTACTATCCATTATATTTTAGATGAATGAACATACTGCTATATTCTCTTTCAGACTGCATAATCAGAGGGTTACTAGTTTTGAATGGTTTTGTGTTAATAAAAAAAATAAAAATTGTGCACATTTCTATGACCAGAAAAGATAATATTTTTGAATTGAAAATGAGTTTTTTGAAGAAAGGACCTAGGCCAAAAATAGAGAGACTGGGTATCCTTAAAATCCCAATTTTATTTCAATAGTTCTCTCACACGATATGAACTGGAAAAGCAGTTCAAGAGAAGGACATTCTTTTCTATTAAATCAGAATGTTCATAAATCAAATGTATCTCTTAAAATTATTTTTATTTAATACTACCAGGATATTCTTCCCCATAATATTTTTGATCAATTTTGACATTTAATGTTACTACAATGTGGTAAAATGACTGAACTAGAAGGGAAGGCTCTCAACACTATTTTTTTAATTTTTTATTATATTTTTCCAACGTATTCATTTTGTATCCCAGTTATAGCCCCTCCCTCATCTGTCCCACCATCAGTCCCTCTACCTCTCCAATTCCTCTTCCCTGGTCCACTGATAGGGGAAGTCCTGTATTCCTACTCTCTGACCTTAGCCTGTAAGTTCATATCAGTACGGTCTGGATCCGCTTCCTCTGTGGACTGGCTAGGTCACCCCACAAGAGAGAACTGATCAAGCAACAGAGTTTATGTCAGAGACTGTTTCTTCTCCTCTTACTAGAGGAACCACATGGAGACTGAACTATATATGGGCTACATTTGAGCAGGGAGCTAGGTCCATTACATGTAAGGTCTTTGATTGATGCATCAGTCTCTGCAGTCCCCCATGGGCCCTTAATTCTTTATTATTATTATTATTATTATTATTATTACGGCTTTGCTGATCTCATTGTGTGGCTCCTGTCCCCTCTGGGTCCTTCTCTACCCCCCTTCTTCCATAAGACTTCCTGTGCTCTGTCCAAACTTTGGTTGGGAGTATCTGTATCTACTTTGATCCTGTGCTGATTAAGACTCTTCTTGAGTATATCTATGGTAGACTTCCATCCTGTTCCCTCTGTTCTATCTCTTCCAGTGTCTATCCTGTTTTCTATTCTGAATGAGAATTAAGCATATTCCCTAGCATCCTTGTTGTTGGTTAACTTCTTTAGGTCTGCTGATTTTAGTATATTTATCCTGTATTGTATAGCTTATATCCACTTACAAGTTTAGTATGTTCTTTCGGCTTCTGGGTTTTCTCACTCAAGGGGACCTCTTTTAGTTTCATCCATTTTCCTGAAAATTTCATAATTTACTTTTTTTTAATAGCTCAATAGTATGAACATACCACAATTTCCATATCCATTCCTCAGTTGAGGGACACCTAGGTTGTTTTCAGATTCTGAATATTACAAATGAAGCTGCTATGAACATCGTTAAGCAAGTGTCCTTGTTGTATGATGGAACATTCTTTGGATATGTGCCCAGGAGTGGTATAGTTGGGTCTTGAAAATGGCACTATTTACAGTTTTCTGAGAAAGTGCCAGGTTGATTTCCAAAGTGGCTGTACAAGTTTACATTCCCACCAGCAATAGAGGATGGTTCCCCTTTCTCCACATCCTCTCCAGCATGTGTTGTCACTTGAGCTTTTGATCTTAGTCATTCTGATGGGTATGACATGAAATCTCAGAGTTGTTTTGATTTGCATTTTCCTGATTAGTACAAGTTGAATGTTTTTTAAAGTGTTTATCTGCCATTCAACATTCCTCTTGTGAGAATTCTCTGCTTAGCTCAGAATGGATTACGTGGTTTGTTGGTTTTTAATTTCTTGAGTTCTTTATGTATTCTGGATAGTCCATTGTCGTATGCAGGGTTGGTGAAGATCCTTTCCCAGTATATAGGCTGTAGTTTTGTTCTGTATACAGTATCCTTTGCTTTACAGAAGCTTTTCAGTTTCATGAGGTCTCATGCATTGATTGTTGATCTCAGTGCCTGTGCTGTTGGTATTCTGTTCAGGAAGTTGTCTTCTGTGCCAATGAGGTCAAGGCTCTTCCCCAACTTTTCTTCTAACAGATTTTGTGTGTCTGTTTTTATGTTGAAGTCTTTGATCCACTTGGACTTTACTTTGTTGCAGGGTGATAAGTATGGATATATTTGAATTTTTCTACATGTAGACATCCAGTTAGACCAGCACCATGTGTTAAAGATGCTTTTATTCCCCATTTTATGGTGTTGGAGGTTGAGCTAATGCTAATTACTGTCCCACAATATTTGGCTATTGTCCATAGGATACAACAATCCTTTTTTTGTATGAACCTGCCTAAAATATTATACCTGATTGGTTCATTAAATGGTGTGTACCTGGGCAGGGCAAAATGGGGTAGCCATGGCTAAGAGTTCCAGGCTTTTGAAGACAAGAATCATGACAATCATGGGAGACAGACTGGCAGGATGAGAAGAAGGAGGAGGATGACAGGATGCGTTAGCATGGAGAAGAAATCAAGTGGGCAGGGAAGACGGACTCCAATAATGACATGAAAAGGGCCAGATGAAGAATATAAGTTAATACCATTGGATTATGGATGAAAAATGATCCAGTTGAAGAAGATTAGGGTGGATGGCATTAGATGGGTGTTGGAATATGGATGATGAGGTGATTCATACAGCTTAGGTAGGAATTTCTGCCTGGCCCAAGGTAAAATATGCAATTATAAAATCTAACAGGTTTTATAAAATCTAACACATGTCTTATTTGTGATAACAGGTTAAATAATGCTGCCATGATTATTTTAGAGCAAATAATATACAAATATATCCAACATTTCTTTTTAATTTATTTCAGCAATGTAGTTTTGGCTTTGACAAAAATCAGGTGTCCTTGGGTGCGTGGGTTTATTTCTAAGTCTTTAATTTGATTCCACCGGTCTGTTTCTTTGCCAGTACCATGCTTTTATTACTGTTGCTGTATAGTGCAGTTTGAGATCAGGAATGAATACACCTCCAGAAGTTCTTTGATTGTACAGGATTGTTTTAACTACTCTAGTTTTTTGGTTTTTTTTTTTTTCCATATGAAGTTAAAAAATGTTCATTCAAGTTCTCTTAAGAATTGTGTTGGTATTGTGATAGGAATTTCATTGAATCTGTAGATTGCTTTTGGTAGGATGGCCATTTTTACAATGTTAATCCTATCAATCCATGAACAAGGGGCAATCTTTCCATCTTCTGATGTCTTCTTCAATTTCTTTCTTCAGAGACTTGAAGGCTTTTATGTTTTGTTTTGGTTTTGTTTTTCATACAGGTCTTTCATTTGCTTGGTTGAAGTTACACCAAGGTACTTTATATTATTTTTTGGCTTTTATGAAAGATATTGTTTCCTAATTTCTTTCTCACCTCATTTGTCATTTGTATACAAGAAGGCCACTGAATTTTATTTATTTATTTATTTATTTTTACTTAATTTCATATCCCGCCACTTTGCTGAAACTGTTTATCAGTTGTTGTTTTTTGGTAGAATTTTGGGAGTTACTCATGTATACTATAATATTATAGTATATATTATCTGTGAATAGAGAAACTTTGACTTCTTTTTTTTTCTGATTTGTGTTCCTTTGATTTCCTTTAATTGTCTTATTTCTCTAGCTAGGACTTCCAGAGCTTTGTTAAAGAGACAGGAAGAGAAGGGGCAGCCTTGCCTTGTCCCTGATTTCAGTAGGATTGATTTCAGTTTCTCTCCTTTTAGTTTGCTGTTGGCTATATGCTTTTTGTATATTGCCTCTATTATGTTTAGGTATCTGTCTTGTATTCCTGATTAAGACTTTAAAAATGAACAGATGCTAATTTTGTGAAATGCTTTTTCAGCATCTAAGGAGATGATCACATGTTTTTTTTCTTTCTTTCTTTCATTTTGTTTATATGATGGATTACATTGATGGATTTCTACATATTAATCTATCACTGCATGCCCTTAGATGAAGCCTACTTGGCCTTGGTGGAAAATAACTTTGATATGTTCTTGGATTAGGTTTGTGAGTATTTTATTTAGTATTTTTTGGTCAATTCTCATAAGAAAGATTGGTCTGAAATTCTTTCTTTCTTTCTTTCTTTCTTTCTTTCTTTCTTTCTTTCTTTCTCTCTTTCTTTCTTGAGTCTTTGTGCAATTTAGGTATCAAGGTGACTGTGGACTCATAGAATGAGGTTGGGAGTGTTCCTTCTTTATCTATTTTGTGAAACAGTTTGAAGAATATTGGAATTAACTTTTCTTTGAATGTCTGGTGGAATTCTATGCTGAAACCATCTGATCCTGAGCATTTTCTGGGCAGAGACTTTTGATGACTGCTTCTATTTCCTCAGGGCATGTAGGACTATTTATTTACCTGATCTTGATTCAACTTTGGTAAATGAAATCTATCAAGAAAATTGTCCATTTCGTTTAGATTTTCAAATTTTGTGGCACAAAAGTTTCTGAAGTAGGATTTGATGATTTTTTGGATTTCCTCAATGTCTGTTGTTATAGCCCCATTTTCATTTATGGTATGTTGTTTGGATACTATCTTTCTGCTGTTTAGCTAGTCTGGCTAAGGGTTTGTTTATCTCGATAATTTTCTCAAGGAATCACCTCTTGGTTTTGTTGATTCTTTGAATTGTGTTCTTTGTTATCTGATTTTTTAAATTTCAGTTCTGTGTTTGATTAGTTTCAGCTGTCTACTCCCTCTGGGTGTGTCTGCTTCTTTCCCCTCCCCCCCCCAGGACTTTCACATGTGTTGGTATAGTGTTCTTGTGGAATCCATACACTTTACCCTTGTTCATTCAAATGCTGATTTCTATACCCCACTATCTGGTTTTAATCTGAACTTTGCATTGTGATGTTTATTCTAAGCATTACCTGTGTCAAGTTTATGTAAACATGCTACAATTTATTCTCTGTATTTTCAATAAAACAACCAGACAATGCTGAGCAATGGAGAGAATAGAGTGAGACATCCTGGTCTGGGTGGGAGGAGAAGGAAGCATGTAGGGTCA
Organism: Pachyuromys duprasi; assembly: GCA_028658305.1. Classification (NCBI taxonomy): domain Eukaryota; kingdom Metazoa; phylum Chordata; class Mammalia; order Rodentia; family Muridae; genus Pachyuromys; species Pachyuromys duprasi. Next base: position 93,955,955 of record CM053753.1, on the reverse strand, counting down.
AAGTGGAGAGATCAGGAGGAGAAGATTTGGAACCATGAAGAGAGATGAACTGGCCCTAAGATATTACTAAAAGCAAGTATAATATGGGAAATCTGAATGGGAGGAAACTCTGCAGGGTTGGAGGTTTAGGATGGAGTAATCATTGCCCAGTTTTGTGCTCTAGGTTAATTAAATAAATCCTAGTCTCTCTGTGGTAATTTGGGTATACAGCTGGTTCGGGAATAACCACTGTTTAACTGACACTGTTTAAAAGACAAATCATTATTAAATATTAATAATCAACAACACAGGTGTATAGTTATGTTGTTTGAATGAGATGTCTCTAATTTCTTTATGAAGATATTTAGTGCTGTGAGCTTTCATCTTAGCACTGCTTTCACTGTGTCCCATAAATTTAGGTATGTTGTGTCTTCATTTTCATTTTCATTGAATTCTAGAAAGTCATTAATTTATTTATTTCATTATTTCTTCCTTTACCCAGCTGCAGTTGAGTAGGCAGTTGTTCAGTGTCCATGCATGTGTAGGCTTTTTGCTATTTGTGTTATTGTTGAGATCTAGTTTTAGACTATGGTGGTCTGATATGATACAAGGGGTCATTTCGATCCTCTTATATCTGTTGAGGCTTGCTTTATGCCCGACTATATAATCATTTTTGGAGAAAGTTCCATGAGGTGCTGAGAAAAGGTGTTTCTGTGATGTAGAGTTATCATATTTACCTCATAGGGAACCTTCATTCTAAACACTATTTTTAAAGCTATTTTTCTCTATTTCTTCCTGTCTTATTTAGACATTAAAAACAAATTGAGAAATTATGTTTTTGTCCTTAAAATATCACCAAACTGCTGAAGTTTCTCTAAGGCATTTGATCAACTCTGACAACATACATTCAACAAATTATAACAGGTGTGCATGTGTGTGTGAGAGAGAGAAGGAGACAGAAGGAGAGAGAGAAAGAGGGAGAAAGGAAGTATGGAGGAGAGAAAGACTGTGTGTTTATAAACATGGAAGTATTGTGCATACCCACCAGTACATTTAGTATTTAGCAGTCATAGTTATAAATGGCCAGCAAAATCTGGAAGCCCGTGCCTTTCATGAAAGAGTCCAGTTGTTTATACTGATGCAAAGCTTAATCACAGAAAAAGTGCTTTGTTATTTAAGGATAGATTCATTTTCTGAATGAAGTTTGAAAACTTAATGAGGAAAAACAACCTGCTGCATGGGACTAGTGTGACTTAGATCATGAGAATAGTCTATTATATATTGAATATTCCTATCTTGTTTGACATGGGTGGTAGGAGAGAATCCTTTAGCTCAATTTGCTTCTAGGATTTTACAACAGCATTTCTCAGTAATATAGAGACCATTCCCCCACCAAAAAATAGCAATAAATTTTCTCTGTACACAATACTACATCATTCCCTAACCTCAGCAGGGATCAGCATTTATCCTATTTTTTAAGAGAAGAATTATTTCAAACCCCCTATTGGACTTTGGCTGTAATTATTGGTAAAGATGATTTCTGTTTTGCTTTTTCACTAAATTAAATGTTTCTCTGCAGCACAGCATGGTGGCTTTTGTAACCTTTCAATGTTAAAATGAGGTATTTACTATTTGCTGGAGTGTTTCTTTTGCAAAATAAATAAATTCAATTGATTGACTTGTGGTAAGCAATGAATTCATCCACAAAAACATGGAGGTTTTGTGTCCTACTTTGCATCTCAAAGTAGTTCAATGCTTTGAAAGCTGTTTCTCTTTAAAATGTTCTCTTAGTACTTAAGTTAATGAACACATATAAAACAGCAATTCTTTAATTATGAAATAAGTCATTTATTCATGACTTGATGAGTGTGAAAATCAACACGATTATACATGGTATCTTAGAATATTCCAAGAAGTAAGGTTTTACGTAGTTCTTATTCTTTTAAGATTTGTTGATTGTTATGCATTTTGATACCACAGACACTTAGACCAACCTTCTTAGCCATTCTTTTCTAAATTTTCTAGAGATTTGAAATTTTAGCTAAATTTCAAACTTCCTCTATAGTGTCTGAAATGTAATGGGGAAAGGAAACATGATTAAATGGAGCCTGTTCCAGGATATTAATAGTGAATTACATGATTAGGGCATTCTTAGTGTCAACTTTTCCTGTACATTGGGAATTGTTTTCATTTAGTGGTTTTTATGTGTTAGTTTTTTCTCATCCACGAAGGATCAAACTCACTGTGCCTCAAAAAAAAAATGATGAATGACAAAAATCTATGGACATTTAATGTTTATATTTTTTATTAGAATTACTACACTTGGATGTCTAATTTAATATGTGAATGCATGTGTGTGCATTTGAATGTATTAGCTTGATTTTTAAAGTTGAAATTATAACATTTAGGTGTGAGAACTGTCTGACAGTGCTGTTTTCTTTTAATAAATACGTGTTTCAAGATTCTTCTCTTTGTTAAATGAGCACTAAGGAATGTAAACGATCCTTTTAAAACTGAGCTGTCTCCACTTTCTAGCCTGCTTAGCACCTTATGGACGACCATGACATATCTGACCTTAATAAGTTTGTAGAGAGAAATAGGCAGGTACCCCCAAAGTAAGAACACAGTAGAAAACGAGACAACAAAGTTAGCATTTAAATTTACCTTGGGGTGTTTTCAATATTAGAAATACAATGGAGATAGTCTGAAATGTCTGTATAAAGCAATTACAGGCAAAGGAACCCAAGTGATAGACTTAATTCTAGTAAATAATACATTAATCCAGGCACATAATAACATGCCCCTTGAGTGAAACTCTAGGTGTCAGGGAGGATTATAATGGGACAATGCTTGTCAACAAGGAACCAGGAGAGTTGAAAATAACTACCCCATTATGCTACAGAGAAAGAGGACTCGCCTTCTACCACGCTACCACTGCAAATAAAGAAACAACTATAAGGGACAGTATAATACTCTTGAATTGGGTCTTGGGCACCTAAAATGGCTGCCCTGGAAGAGTAAAACTGGTTCTTATTCTACAGTGAAGCCTCCAACCAGCTACAAACAATGACAATGGAGTATTAGCATTGCATTTACATAAATTATTTATTTATTATTTTGCAAATACTGCTTCTTTGTTTTTGGCTTAATCTATTATCTATACCCCTTTCCTTTGTAGTGATAACTTTGTTAGAAATTCCTAATAGCCAACACAGTACTGTCATCATTTACCATGTAAATGGCTTAATGAAAAGAGAATACTTTGGAAGGCCTAGCCTAAAAATAGGGAAGGGAAGAATATCCTCAAACTCATAGCTGCTTTCTTGAGATCCTCTGAAATGTGCAGTAGTCTAGGAAGCTTATATGCTACAGGAGCCATAGGTATGCTGAGAATGCATTCTCGGTGAGCATACTAATATCCTCATTTACTTGCTCACATATTTACCCTACAAGAACCCTTAGCAACTCAGACTGAAAAACTTAAAAAATATATATGTCTCTAAAATAAGAATTTTCTCATTTCAGTTTTCACAGCTGTAACAGTATGTAGAAGAATGGGCTGTTTATACATATCAAATATAAAATAGCCTCACAATTTTCTTAAATAAAGAGAAACAGTATCTTCATTTCATAATTTTAAAAACAGTTCTTGATTATTAATATTAAAGTGTTTGTAGCTTTAAGATTTTTTAGTGTGATCTCTGATACTAAATACTCACTGAGGAAAACCTTACATTGTTGTATCTAGCCACCAGACTTTAGCACTACTGATGCCAAATTAGATACCTTTTAATGCCAAATACCTGCCACAATAGTAAGAAGACCCAATCCACATTTCCAGAAAAATCCAGACTATTAAGTTCCTAAGTAGAATAAAGCCCTGCTTTTTTGGCTTCTGTAGTTTTACTTCTTGCTAACTGAAGTGTGTCAACCACGAGGTGCTTTTTTTTAATGCATAAAATACAAAGAGCTTTAAAGCACCAGGGTTGCATGATTTGGGCAAGTTTCTGGAGCAACTGCCATATGACCATAAAGACTTTTTTTGTCTTTAAGAATTTCCATGTGGGCGGTCTCTGATGGAACTATCCCATGACATTATCCTCTTCTAAATTTTCCCATTGGATTCCTTCTGGAAGTTTTTTTTAATTGAATATTTTTAAGTGGCTATATATGAAATATAGTTTTGTGTTTTCTACGTAAGGTATTCTATTGCTGGGAACAAGTTAGAGAAGAAAATAAATCCAACAAAACAAACAAGCAAATGAATGAATATGTGGCCATACATGGCCCTGGCTTTCTTAACTTATGCCCTCTGTAGTACTTGAGTCACTGTGATAGCCTTACATTTATTTTGATCTTGTATTGTTAAGTTCATGATAAAAATTCTCTCCTCTTTTAACAGCAGTTATAGACTAAACTACTTGTTATGCATGGCATTATGGTAACTCCTTTTACAGGTGATACATATAGTCCTCTCTTGCTACTAAATGCAATAATGAGAGAATATGGTGTTCTCATTAGTGAGAGATTGCACTTTTATTAGCATGAAGAAGTTACAAGAAAAGAAATTGTCATATCTATAGAATTAAGCAAAATTTCCTGAAGATCCTGAAAGGCACTCACATAAATATAAAAATGTATTTCTATCCATCTAGATATCATCTATCTATCTAAGTGCTTAATAACCATCATAATTATTTTGTTTAAAATGTTAAGAATGTCCTTTCAACATAACACACTTGGGGGTGGATTTAAAAAAATATTTTTATGACTTCTCTGTTGAACACTGCAAAGCATTCTTGAGTAAAGATGAAGAAATAGACAGAAATTCTTTGTAAATAAGTCAGAAACTTTAATGTTGTTTCCTTTTGTTAATGATGTTGCTGCTAATATCTTCTCTCTGTTGGCTATCTGTTAGAGTCAATGTAATCAAGAAATTAGTATAGGCTGCTTTTATTTGTTTAGAAGTCATGAAATTTCCTTTAATTACTAGGACATCAAACAATTTTATCACAGAGAATAAGACTTGAATACTAACACGTAGATAGTGACCACTAGATAAATAATCACTTCCTGAAGGCTATGTATTTATATTTCAAAGAGGAAGCTAAGGTGGAGACCCTTGACAGTTTTTGTACCTGTGTCTATATGTTCAAAGACCCTACATAGAAAAGGCCTGTGTGTGTGTGTATGTGTGTGTGCAATTCTCTCTCTTGTGTGTGTTTTTATCTCCCCTTTCTTCTCCTTCCAATCTTCTCCTGCAGTTTTCCCCACCCTCTAACTCCAATATAAACCTACACTCAGTTGATTAAAAAAACGTAATTGTAAGGACTTGGTAGGTGTCTCAGCGTGTAGAAGGCTTGTTCTGTGAACACGAGAATGTTAGTCAAATCTCTAGCACCTTTGTTATGAGCTAGGCATGGCTTGACCTACAAATAACTCCATTTCTAGATTTAATATTTAAAGAAACCTGGACAATAATGAAGACAGAACTTGTAAGCCCCAAAATCATTAAGAGACCCTTCCTCATAGTAATAAAACAGAGATTGATGAACCCCATAGTCTTTCTTTGACCTATACCTAATTTTCATGGGGCAAAACACTTGTACCCTAAAGGAAGATAAATTGTTATAAACCAAATTGCCATTCTATTTCTCTACAATTCTTATAGGTAATTCATGTGGTATATAAATTTCAGAGGTAAATATGATCTTATAAAAACTATAAAAATCAACTATATTTATTAAGACTGTTATGTTTCCACATTGTGGAATCATGCACACACAGATGAAATTTAAAAAATAGTATGTATCATTTTGCCACTCAGCATGTTTAAACGTAAATTATGGCTACATGCAAAAACATCTAAAACAAACAACAAATTAAGCAAGAAGAAAGGATAATTAAAACCATATTAGAAACAATATTATAAATCACACAGATGCTACATCAAAAACTACAGAAAATTGCTAGAAAAGTGAATACAAGTGCATTTCTTTTGTGCTACTTAGATTTGTCTCTCCTGCACTCAGTAAGAGAAGCAATTATGTGCTCACTGCAATGGATGATTTGAGAGGTAGTGGTGTTGGCTAACAATACACAGGAAAAAAGAAGACAGAGCAAATTAGAATTGGCAGAAACAACATAATATAATAGAGAAAACCACAAACTGGCAAAATGGAATAAAATGAGGAACGTGCTCTCACTAAACCTTACTGAATTACAACCAGGGCAGGAAATGGTGGCATAAAACAGCAAAGTAGCAGAATGGTTCAACTTTGTAGAAGAGTTTTGAGTAAGCGTGCATATTTTATTTACCAGAATATTAAAAAATCAATAAAGGTTTTTATATTAGACTAATTTTGAAAATCTATGGTGAATTCCCTGGTAAGTACAAGATATAAACAAAAATTCTATTGTTAATGAACAAAAGTTTAAAATGATTTAGTATTCTAGAAAAAAAAAAGAGCAGCAAAATTAGAATCTAAAGTAAACACTAATGGGCATAAACTATTGTAAAGCTTGAAACCCAAAATAAAATCAGAATGGTTTTTCCCAAGTCATATTTATAGATGAGGATTATTAGGTGCTACAATGGGCAGAAGAAAGTATTCCTTGGGAATTCATGTACCACAGTAAATTGTAAGCACTTTCAAAAGTTGAGACTATGGGGAATTTTCAAATATGAAAACAAAAAGAAAAATTCAAACAGATATTTGTGCATGAATCCTTTCAGAAATTTCTCACTTTATTTACATTTTTTTAAAAGTTGTCACTAGTGACTGGATTCTTTCTCTGGTATATTTACATTTATTTCACAAACGAGTTAAAATATGATTTGCAAATATCATGCAAAATGATGCAACGAGAATATAAATATCCAATACTTCAACAGTGGGCACTTATCTAGCATACACAGCCACAAGAATAAAATTCAGGAAAATGGACAGAGTTCGTAGCTGACTGTAAAGTGTATATGCCAAAAGTATAAAAAAAATGTTCAGAAATTTTTAGTTATTTTACCTTTACTGGGCAAAATAAGTATAGATGTGTTTAAACATTTGGGAGGAGGTTTCATTTTTCTGTTTAGATCTTTTGTAATGATTCTTACAATTAAGCCAGTTCACTACATAAAGTAGGCTTCCTTCCTTAGTGTGAGTGGCATCACACAAAATTTGAAGGTCTAAACTGCCTGTAGTGACACATGTCTTTAATGTCACTCCAAAATTCAGGCAGGCACAGGCAAATGCATAACTGTGAGTTCAAGTCCAGAAAAGCAAGGATGCACAGAGAAGACCTGTCTTAAAAAACAAAACAAAACAACAACAAAAACAAAACAAAATAAAATGAAACAACAAAACAAAACAACTGGTCTACCCTGATTTTCTCTTCCGTTCTAGTGTTCATACTTGCTGGGAGCCTTCGAGCAGAATTAAACACCAGATTTTCAGATCAAAAGACAAAGAGCTGGGTCTGCAGCTCAGTGGGACAGTGCTTGCCTGGCTCTGAAGTCCTGTATTCCATCCTCAGAACCCCAACACTGGGATGCCTAGGCAATTAAGATCAGGAGTTCAGGGTAATCTCTGGCTACATAGTCAGTTTGAAGCCATCCTGGCCTACATGAGACAAACAACAAACAAAACAAATCAGACCTGATGGTCCATGGTTTACTTAAGCCCATTAAAATCACATCAGCGCCACCCCAACCTCTTGCCCCCTTCCACAATCTCCTCTTCCTTTGTAGGTTTGCTCCATTCCACCTCTCTGTTGAGGGTTCCTAATACAGAATTAATGTTGCTTTCTGATATACCCTTTGAAATGAGTTGGCCAAAACACTGATCTTCGCCTACCTAACTGCTTCATTTCACAGAAAGGGGAAACAGAGGCTTAGAGTTTTAAAGGTCTGTTCATTATTACAGAACTTAGGCCTTCTTTTAATTATTTATTTCCTTGGTCTGCCTATGTAGCCCAGGCTGGGAGCAGAATACAAGGCACTCCTGCAGCCTCAGCCTCGGTGCTGATGCTGAGCAGGAGCTGCCACCCCCAGCACCTTATTTTATATCATTTATTCTAGGAGAAAGTCAAAACTCCTTTGACAGAGGAGACGAGCCAAGTGTGTTGAGGGAAGAAAGTACTTGAGACTTGATTTCTTTCTCTAGCTCTCTTTTTAAAATGTTTTTTTTTAATTTTTTATATTAATTACAGTTTATTTGTTTTGTATCCCAGCTGTAGCCCCCTCCTTCATTTCCTCCCAGTCCCAACCTTCCTCCCTCATCTCCTCCCATGCCACTCTCCAAATCCACTGATAGGGGAGGTCCTCCTCCACTTCCATCTGACCCTAGCTTATCAGATCTCATAAGGCTGGCTGCATTGTATTCCTCTGTGGCCTGGCCAGGGTGTTCCCCGCTCTGGAGAAAGTGATCAAAGAGCCAGCCACTGAGTTCAAGTCAGAGACATTCCCTGTTCCCCTTACTGGGCTACATCTGAGCAAGGTTCTAGTTTTTCTAGGTTATATCCATGAATGGTCCTAGGTTGGAGTATCAGTTTCTAAAAGACCCCTGGGCCCAGAATTTTTTATTCTGTTGCTCTCCTTGGGGAGCTCCTGTCCTCTCCAAGTCTTGCTATCCCTCCCTTCTTTCATAAGATTCCCTGCACTCTGCCCAAAGCTTGGTTATGAGTCTCAGCATCTGCTTTGATTTCTCTGTGTGTTGGGAGGCCTCCTAGCAGTGGGCTCCTGACGACCATACCCAGAGCCCCCAAACCTCAGGGTCTGAAACAGGAATTGTCATGTTCTTGTTTTCCATTGTCATCATCTTTAGGCTCTTGTGTCATAGACTGTTTTGTGAGAATAGCTGAGTTCACCAAAACTAACTGATGGTCACCAAAACAAACAAACAAACAAACCTGAAGATCTAAATAAAGTGACAAATTCATCTAAAATGAGAGAATTTGCATTATATGATTGCTTTCAAGCTGCTTTCTTAGTCTCCCCACCCTGACCTACACATTTAGATTAAAATAGGAGTAGTAGATTTTCATGTTTCTCCCTATCAGCCTTTAGGCTTGATGCCACATAGACTATTGTAAAGTTATAGCTTAATGACTTAAACTGTAGATATGCACAACCTCTATATAGCTGTGAGACAATCTTTTAAAATAAATGATCCTTTCTCCTCTTCCTGTTTTTCTTATTCTTCCTGCTGTTCTTCACCTCTATTTTTCTCTACTCTTCTCTTCCCAACACCAACACAACTCTGCCTTCTATCATACTTGTTCTGTTTACATAGAGATGTCATAATAAGATAAAGACCTAAAACTTGGAAAATAATTGCTACTTAAAAAACTGCTTTTTCAGCATCTAAAAAATATTGCAGAGAGAAATGGGATATGTTGATTATAACTGGTGGAAAAAATGAGCTGAAGCTAAATGTCTGATATTAAAAGATATGGTCAAAAATAAAATAGAAAAATATGAAATTAAATCATTGAGCTGTTTGCCTCACTTTTTCTCTGTAATTTGGGAAGGAGATTAAAGGCATTTGGTAGGAAAAATTGATTAGCACAATAAATCAAACGTATTGAGAAAAATTGTTAGAGAGCAAGTAGCTTACTAATGCATTTAAGAATTTTGGCTCCTACAAATTATATCTCAAGGCACCGACTGAACTTCAAGATCAGTTCATTAAGCTTATGTCAAATATCTGTGAGAAATGATGGAAAGCCAAGGAAAAGTGGAAAAATGTTACTAAATGTTTCAGATACTGAGGAGGTTAAGACCAGAATCCAGACTAGACAGAGGTTTCTATCCATTATGTCTGAGATTGAAGTATTTAGCTACTCAAAAATAAGAAATATTTTGCAATAGAACTGGTTAAATTTAACAAGCTAAAACTTATAAATCCATACAGTAACATATACTGTGATATTCCATAGTTATTTTCGTCCTGAATATAGTGTTACATTCTGGAAGGGGCTCATGTAAGAAAATACTGAAGAGACTGATTCATCAACCAGGGACCATGCATGGAAAGGAACTAGACCTCCCGCTGAGATGTAGACCATAGGAATCTCAGTCTCCAAGTGGGTTCTCTAATAAGGGGAGCAAGGGGTATCTCTGGCATGAACTCTGGCAGGCTCTTTGGTGACTTCCCTTGTGGGTGCAGCCTTGCCAGCAAACAGAGAAAGACAATGCAGCCAGTCCTGATGAGGTCTGATAGGCTAGGATTAAATAGTTGGGGAGGAGGACCTCCCCTATCAATAGACTAGGGCAGAGACATAGAAAGAGAAGAGAGAGGGAGTATAAGACTAGGAGGAGATGAGGGAAGGGTCTACAGCAGGGATACAAAGTGAATGAACTGTAATAAACAATAAGTCAAAAAGAAAGATAATGAAAATATCATCTATAGGGATAAAAAACGATCATGAATAAAAGAACAGAATTAAAATTTAAACAGTGCTTTCAGAAATTAATAAGAATGGATGGTGTGAGTGATATTTTGTAAGCACATATTTGAGGAATGGCTTTTTAGGCAAAAGAATGAAGGTAGATTATACAGCTTTGTTGGGGGAGGGGGGGATATGAGAATCAGAGCAAGAAAATCTGATGAATCTCCCTTTGCTCAAGAAGTCATGAGGCCTTTCCTTGTGGTACCATTTGATTTTAAAATGTTAATGTTATGTGAACACATACTGAATAAGAGAATGGTATGCACTGACTATGGGCCTGTTATTCAAGTCTGATATTATGATAGTGATCATTTATAATAACTTCAAATAATGATAATCTGTCATTTTGAGAGAAGAAAGCACACATATATTTCTATAGTATTTTAGGATTGATAATTAATTTTTTAATTTCTTTATTTAGTCACTTTACAGTCTGATCCCAGCCCCTTCCATCCCCTAGCCACATCCTTATGCCCCCCCCTTCCCTCCTTTCCTCAGAGAACAGGAGGTTCCCAAGGGATCACAACCCACCTTGGCACCTCAAGTCACTGCAGGACTAAATGCATCCTCTCCCACTTAGGCCTGACAAGGCTAAGGGAAAGGGACCCAAAGTCAGGCAACAGAAGCAGAGACAGGCCCTACTCCCACTGGTAAGGGACCCACCTGTTTACCAAACTGCACATCTGCTACATATGTGTAGGGGTCTAGATACAGCCAGAGCATCTCTTTGGTTGATGGTTTTCTCTCTGAGAGCCTCCATGGGCACAGGTTTGTTTACTTTCTAGGTCTTCTTGTGGTTTCCTTGGCTCTCTCAATCCTTTCTCCCACTCTTCCACAAAACTCCGGAGGTAGAACTATTGTTTGGCTGTGGCCTCTGCATCTTTCTCCATCAACAGCTAGATGAAGCCTCTTGGAAAAATACACTTATGCTAGGCTCCTTTCTGCAAGCATAGCAAAGTATTATTAATAGTGACAGATGTTGTCTGTTTCCCAAGGGGTGGGTCTCAATTTGGGCCAGTTATTTCCTCCATTTCTGCTCCATTTTTATCCCTGCAATTCTTGTAGGCAAGACACATTTTGCATCAAAGGTTTTATGGATGGGTTGGTGTCCCCTTTCCTCCGCTGGAAGACTTACCTACCTATGGGAGTTGGCCACTTCAAGCTTCTTAACCCTCACTGCTGGAAGTCTCTGTTATGGTCATCCCATAGACTCTGTGGAGCCTCCTCTGTCTCAGAGCTGGCTCTCAATAATTTCCTCTCTCTCTCCTTGTCCTTCCTGCACATGACACCCTATTCCCTTCACACCTGACACCAGCCAGTTACCCTCTCCACAATCTCCCATACAGTTCCCTCCCTCCAATTACTGTAGATGTGTATTTTATTTCCTCTTCTGAGTGTGATTCAGACATTTTCCCTTGGGCCTTCCTTGGTTTCTTTGGATTGTAGTATTTGGTTTAGCATTAAAAAAGGTGTCTTTAAAATATACCATATAGAAGCTCTACCTGACAAATATGTTGACTTGGATGACCTAGTAAGGCATACCTTCCTCTATTTATTCAGTGATTAAAAAAAACACCTGGTCCAATTAAAAAAAATATTTGCTACTGTAAATAACTATCTTAGTTATAATATTAGCAGGTAAAATCCCCTTTAGTCCATAGTATCTATACATTCTTTTTAATTTTAAGGTCCATATCTCATATGTCACTATATATTTATGGGAATAATTAGAAAAATTAACTAAGAAAATGCTTCAGGAAATTATTAACTTATTTGCAAAATAGTTTCTCATCTACCCATACTGGTATAGGCATAAACTTTCAGGATTTACATAGCTAAGAAAGTAATATGATGACTTCCAGGCTCAACTAGGCTACAATAATTTCATGATATATCAACTCTATAAAACTAATTAAAAAAACAAAAAGGAGGCCACTCTTATAAAAGTAGCTGCTTTCAGACCTGAGGACCTCAGTTCTATCCTGGGAACTCAGTAGTGGAAATAGAGAACACACACCATCAAGTCGTCCACTTATATCTACATGCAGGCAGTTTCATGTACACACACACACACAAAGAGAAAGAAACATTAAATAAATATGTACAAACATGTTAAACAAACTAATTGTTTCTCTGTTAATGCATTAACTATTTAATCACATAATACATACATATGAGGCTTGAAAAAAAACATGGAAATCAATAATGAATCAGAAGGCAAGATTTGAGCTAACCAATGCTTGGGAACTGTTAAAAGCAAACAGTGAGGTCCAAAAATTATGGCAAAGTGTTACAAGAGTCACTAATATTCAAAACCAGCATCTAGGTTCAAATAAAATACAAACCTTTAGCAATAAACAAGTTTGAGCAGGTTTAAACGGGTAAACCTGTTATTTTCAGAACTGGGTAATAAGCCTGGGAAAAGGGCAAAAGCATTTGTTTTCAAAGTGTAAGAAATCCTGGCATAATACGTTAAAAAACAACAAACCTTTAAAGCAAGATGTGTTTCATTCTCTAAAGTGTAATTAAACAAACTTGTTCCTACTAGGGATTTTTGTTTAGATAATTTCGACATGGAATAAATTGCAGTGATTTAGATAAGGTCATGCTCTCAGTCTAGTTTTGGCTGTCATGTGTCACTGTCACCACTGAGTAGAATGAAAATCAAATCCTTAAGATCTTGTTGCTACTAGTTTGACAAAATAATTGTAACGTTATTTCCATAGAATATATTAATACACACTCAAATAATAAAGAAAAAAAACCTTTCACTCCAGGAACTGGCAAACCAGAATTTATAACTAGACATTGATATTGATAAGGATATCAAGCTAAGTCAATCAGAAGATTTTGTACCTAGATGGAATAGGAATGATAATCTTAGCATAGCATTCTGTTCTGACATAATACCACACAGTGGAAATGATACACTCAAAGATGATTATCTGCACATTAGAAGACTGAGAGGAAATGATTAAAGTGTTGGTAGGTTTATCAAATTTTGAAGTATATAATTTCTATTTATCTTCGTAGTTTCAAGGATGTGTATATTTCAAAAATTAAAATGTGTGACTATTAGCAATAGGTGATACTATTTGTCAATGTACTCTAAAGTTGAAGCAAAGTACATAGTACTTCCTAGATGTCAGTCCTGTACTCCTTCACAATCCTGAGCAGATATACTCTTAGCACTATTTCACAGATGAAGAATATGCTTTTAGATACATTCAATAATGTGGCTGTACAGCAAAGTGTTTAGGTTATTTTAATATACATAATTACAATATTTATGCATGTTGTAAGGCAATCGAATTGACAGTATTTACCTGAGAAAAAACAGAAAATATTAAAGTGTTTAACTATAAATTTCAAAGTGTTATACAGGGCATTGCTGCATGTCTTATACTTTAGTGAAATGTTTTATTTCAGAAAAAACTAAGGAAACACTTCTGTGAAGAAAATATTAAAATTTCATTTTAATGGATACTTTTCTTGGAAACCACCCCCTTTAATCTAGATTTTACATTTACTTTCAAATATTTTCCAAATTATTTTTTGCTTTCAACACATTTCTGATGATTAATAAGTGTGCATATCATATTTCTTTTCACATTCATTTCTAGCTTTGAAAAAATAAAACCTCAGTAATCTATAGTGGGACTTTCAGGAAATTCAGACAGAATGAAGTTAAAGGACGTTCATAATTATCTGGAGCAAAGAGCAATATCTCTAGTGAGGAATCTATATAGGATTTCTGGGACTAGCCATTTGCTTAATAGTCTAATGTCTTTGGTCTAGACTTTTAACATCTCAAGGTCTCATTTCTATACCATGATAATAGCACTGTCTCCATGCTCTTCGCAGAATTTCTGTAAGGGTCAGAAGAAAGAAGAGTAAAATGAATTCAAAATTGCCAAATACTACATAGACAAAAATAATTAAGGTGTTATTGTTAATAAAGTTAACATTTACAGGAATTTCCACGCTTATTCTCCACTAAGGTTTCATTGACTGAAAATTTTGCCGCAGTTGCCTAATCTGTGTCCACCATTGGTAACCTTTCACATCTTGACCAGTGTTGATGCCAAATGATAAAAATTCTTGTTTGTCATCTTGATACAAAGAAATTGCTGAATGGACTGACTCTGGCTTTATTTCCCAGCAGCACTGGTCACACTCACTCATAGAATACCCACTGCAGTGTTTGCTGACTTTAATGTTGATGTAAAGATTCTTTAATAATTCCTCTCATCATTTTGTTTAAGCAACTGCCACCCTTCCTATGATCTTGTGTTCTGACCCATTTCTTTCTATCCATACCTTACTTCTTTGTTTTTTTAAATTTTAACATTTTTATTTTATATTAATCACAGGAGTACTTTGTATCCCAGCCGTAGCCCCCTCCTGCAATCCCTCCCTATCCCCCTCATCCTTCCCTCATCTCCTCCCTGCCCCTTTCCAAGTCCACTGCTAAGGGAGGACCTCCTTAATTCTGCTAATTGTTTTCAGTTACTATTTTGGCCTTACCGTTTGCATGAGTATTTACTTTTCAAAACATCATCTCTCATTTTTTATCATTATCTTAGAATTATTTGAAATATAACTTTCTCCTGCTCCATCACTGTGCTTGGGTCTATTATGTCTATTCTTTGTCAACTGCTTTGTTTTTTAAGATCTGTCTTGATAATTGCAAGTTTACCTGAAGGTGTAATTTTCCTTTTCTTTTTCTTTCTGCATTTGATCGCTTGAAATATCAATATTAGTTACAACATATTATGCAGATGTTCAAAATAATTCAAAATAGTCAAAGTAAAAGTTAACATATCATGATGACTTATTTCATTTACTTAACTGTAACATTTATTAAACACAACCACAATTGACTTTCTTTCCAGAAATTATATTCAATGTTTAAATATTTACACACTACAATTATAATCTTAGGAAATGCACCTGAATATCTTTTATTTAAAGATCACTTAAATAAGAAACGTTCAATAATTAGAAAGTAAATAGAATGGTGTGAGTTTTAATTTTATGATTGCATTTCAAATTAATCAATTAAGGCCAAAGAAAAACCCTACACTTGAAGAGTGGGAGTATTCAGTCTTGAATTATATTGCTGTATGTCTTCTTTCACACATTTTCAAAGTTTAGAAACATAATCAGAGTTTAGAATCAAAGTTTAGAAACACAAAACCTCACTACAGGAACACAATTTGTGTTGTTTTTGACACCTTCTCTCTGCTATTGTCAGCCATGTTGAATAACTGTATATTATAAAATTCTCCCAAAAGTAGTTTGTATTTGTTGAGCGTAATATTTTCCTACGGTTCTCTATTGAACTCAGTGATATAAAGTAATATAAAAATTATAGTTACAGCCCAGAATGGAATTTGGATGTTGCATCTTCAGGATAATTATGTGTTCTCATCCACTATGGTTTATTAAGCCAATAATATTGGCTGACCATTTACTTGTAGAAAAATATTTTTACATTTCCCTAATGACCAAGGATGTTGAGCATTTGTGTTTCTCTGCCATTCAGTATTCCTCAATTGAGAATTCTCGGTTTAGCTCTGTACCCCATTTTTTGTCATTACAAAAATAAATATAAATAGGCAAGTTTGTGATTACGAAATAAATAACAAACAAACAAAGAACTAAAATGAGAATTATACTAAGAGCCCCACATGGGTATGCTCACATATAATTGTCTGCAGGTTGCTATCCCTCTACCTATAACTTAGGCCAATGGTTCTAAATCTGCGAGCTGCAACACCTTTGGGGGTCAAACAACCCTTTCACAGAGTCCCTTAAGACCATCAGAAAACACAGATATTTACATTATGATTCATAACTGTAGCAAGGGCTGGAGAGATGGCTCAGTGGTTAAGAGCACTGTCCGCTCTTCCAGAAGTCCTGAGTTTGGTTCCCAACAATCACCTGGTGGCTCATAACTGTAGAAAATTACAGTTATAAACTAGCAATGAAAATAATTTCATGGATGGGGGTCACCACAACATGAGGAATTGTATTAGAGGGTGACAGCATCAGGAAGGTTGAGAATCACGGAAACAATCATCCTGAATGATGTACCCCATATTTTAATTGGACTACTAGGTTTGTTAACGTTTAACTTATTCAGTTCCTTGTATATTTTGGATACTAGCCCTCTGTCAGATGTAGGGTTGGTGAAGATCCTTTTCCAGTCTGTAGACTGTCATTTTGTTTTGATGACAGTGGCCTTTGCTTTACAGAAGCTTTTCAGTTTCATGAGGTCCCATTTATTGATTGTTGATCTTAGAGCCTCTGCTGTTGATGTTCTGTTCAGGAATTTGTCTGCTGTGCCAAAGACTTCCAGGCTCTTCCCCACTTTTTCTTTTCCTAGGTTTAGTGTGTCTGATTTAAGGGGAGCAGGGGATGTATATGACATGAAGTCAATGGCTGGCTCTTTAATCACCTCCCCCTAAAGGGAGTGGGCAGCCTTACCAGGCTACAGAAGAAGATAATACAGCTTGTCTTTTTTTTATTTTTAACATTTTTATTTTATATTAATCACAGGTTATATACTTTGTATTCCAGCCGTAGCTTCCTCCCACATTCCCTCCCAATCTCACCCTTCCCTCCCTCATCTCCTCCCTGCCCCTTTCCAAGTCCACTGATAGGGAAGGGCCTCCTCCCCTTCCATATAACTCTAGCTTATCAGGTCTCTTCACAGACCAATAGCTCACTGAAAAGCTTCTGTAAAGCAAAAGAGACTGTCATCAAAACCAAACGACAGCCTACAGACTGGGAAAGGATCATCATGAACCCTATATCTGACAGAGGTCTAATATCCAGTATATATAAAGAACTCAAGAAGTTAAAAAGCAACAAATCAAGTAATCCAATTAAAAAATGGGGCATGGAGCTAAACAGAGAACTCTCTGTAGAGTACAGTAGAATGGTAGAAAAACACTTAAAGAAATGCTTAACATCCTTAGCCATCAGGGAGATGCAAATCAAAATGACCCTGAGATTTCACCTTACAACTGTCAGAATGGCTAAGATCAAAAACTCAAGTGACAACACATGGTCCAGAGGATGTGGAGAATGGGGAACCCTCCTCCATTGCTGGTGGGAATGTAAGCTGGTACAACCACTCTGGAAATAAATTTGGCATTTTCTTAGACAATTAAGAATAGTGATTCCTCAAGATCCAGCTATACCTCTCCTAGGCGTATACCCAAAAGATGTCCAAGTACACAACAAGGACATTTGCTCAACTATGTTCGTGGCTGCTTTATTTGTAATAGCCAGAACCTGGAAAGAACCCAGATGCCCCTCAGTTGAGGAATGGATACAGAAATTGTGGTACTTTTACACAATGGAATACTACTCAGATATTTAAAGGGAGGAAATCATGAAATTTGCAGGCAAATACAGCTTGTCTTGATGAGACCTGAAAGACTAGGGTCAGAGGGAAGGGGAAGAAGGACACCCCTATCAGTGGACTTTTAGAGAGGCATAGGAGGAGAAAGGAGGAAAGAGTGGTATTAGGAGAGGATGAGGAAGGGGGCTACAGTAGGGATACAAAGTAAATAAATTGTAATAATTTTTAAAAATAAAACAAAAAGGAGGGGATAATAAAAGATCCTAAGTAATATATCTTTTACATTATATATAATAAATATATTTACATAGATTCAAAGATCCAAAACCTCTTGATTATACTGTCACCTCATTTCTAAGTTCTTATTCACAGAACTTATTCTCAAGCATTTGACTCTTCCCCAACTATATGACAGACTTTATTCGTGATTTTATTTTTAGTTTTTTTTTAATTTATTTATTTTTATATCAATCACAGGTTAGGTACTTTGCATTCCAGTCATAGCCCCCTCCTTCCTTCCCTCCCACCCTCCCTCTCCCTCCCTCATCTCCCTCCTCCCCACCCCCTCCAAGTCCACCAACAGGGGAGGACCTCCTCCCCTTCCATCCAACTCCAGCTCATCCTGTCTCCTCAGGGCTGACTGCAATGTCCTCCCCTGGGATCTAGCCAGTCTGTCACTCACCAGCTTGTATGGGGGAGGGTCAAAAGTCAGCCATCAAGTTCATGACTGAAACAGTCCCTGTTTCCCTCACTAGGGTCTTCAGGCCT
>CM053753.1:93920429-93936887 GCA_028658305.1 Pachyuromys duprasi | reverse complement strand
GCCTGCTGTATACCCTTGGGTTGAAGCAGAACCCAGTTCCTTCACAGACTCTCTGTGTACTCACACAGGGACTAAGGTTTTTGCTGGCTGGCGGTTCCGGGTAGTGTACACCCGCAGTGTGCAGGTCAGTGAAAACAGTATCTGGTTCTTCCTGAGACTGTCCAGGAAGCTGTGTGATCCAGTCTATTATGGTGGCTGTGAGCGCCCAGCTTGGCTGCTCGTTCAGATCACAGCTGTGTTCTGCAGGTCATCCAGAGATTTTTCCGGGGAATAACTGGGTGTCCCTAGGGTTTTTCCACTTGATTTTCTCACCTTAGGAGTTCGGCTCACCTGGCAATCACAAATGCTGGTGTTTTATGTCCCAGAGTTCAGTCTCCTGGTTGCTGCGTTGTTTCTGCTGTCCTACTCCTCAGACACATTGTCCTCTCGTGGCAGCCATCTTGGATCTCCCCTTTATTAGTGATTATGCTAACTTATACCATTTTAAAAATTAGATTGTTTTAAAGCAAAAAAAATTCAGTTTTCATCTGTCATATAAGCTATGCCTACTAGAAACATTTACTTTCACCCTAATTTTGGCATATTTGAAATTTCTCTTCCTCATATGATAACTTGAATTTTCTTTTCAATAGTTCTTCTTCATAGATAGAAATTCCATTAGTCTGTAATTTGTAAAGAAACTTTGTAGTCTTCATGCTTTCATGCTTTTCTTTTTTATCACCGTGTTGTCAGCTAAAGTTGCCAATGTTTAATACATTAATGCATGCCACACTCTTACCAGGATGCAAATGCCACACACACACACACACACACACAAACTCACACACACACACACACACACACACACACACAAACTCACACACACACACACACACACACACACACACACACACAGGTATGTACCAAGAGGTTACTGTTTAGAGATAAGTTAGAATATTTGACATGGTGACAGATATTAATTATACTTATGCTAAAGAGTCTAGAATGGCTGTGTAATGCATATGTTTAATTATTTGTTGGAATCTGAAAATATGCTTAGATTTCAGTTGGTACTGCATTTCAATTATTGACTTTCTCTAAGTAATGTGTCTCTTAATTCTAGTTATATCAGATTCTTTGAACATTGGAACATTGCTAATGAGTACCTTCTTTCCATACTTGTATAAAAGTTATGTATTGAAGATACCATGTATGGTTGGTGTGTAGGAAACAACTTTTCATTGCTTTTCCTATTTTTTGACCTTATTATTTTCATTGCTGAAGGATTTTGTTGTTGCTCTGGGTGAATTCATTTTTATTATTTCCCTATTTGTTTTATTATTATTTTATTTTTTATAATTTATTCATTTTGTATATAGGTTGTAGTCCCCTCCCTCATCTCCTCCAGGCCCCATCCTCCCTCCCTTTTCCTCCCTGTACCTCTCCCTTAGTCCACTGATAAGGGAAGACTCCTCCCTTACTGTCTGATCGTAGCCTCTCAGGTCCCATCAGGAAGGTCTGGATAGTCTTCCTATGTGGACTCTCTAGGTCGTCCTACCATGGGAAAGTGATCAAAGAGCAGGTAATCAAGTTCATGTCAGAGACTGTCTCTACTCTTCTCACTAGGGGACCCACATGTAGACTGAGCTGTCTATGAGTAGGGGGTCTAGGTCCTCTCTATGCAAGGTCTTTGGTTGATACATCATTCTCTTCAGTCCTTCCTGGGCCCAGAATTATTATTTTTTGTCTCTTTTGGTCTCCTTGTGGATTTCCTGTCCCCTCCAGGTCTTTCTATCTCCCTCTTCTTCCGTAAGATTCCTTGTACTCTGCCCAAAGTTTGACATTAACAGTAAGCACTTATCCTTTTATTTCAATGTAATGACAGAGGGAGAATTATCTACCTTCCATATTTTTTTTTCCTAAAATACAGAAAAGCTTGGAATTCTATCAGGAATAATAAACATTTCTTTTTTCCTCTATACATTTTAATATATTGAACTATGTCTATTTGGAACTCAAGATATTACCAACTGATTTTTCTCATTCTATAAAAAGTAATTCATGAAGCAGATAAGTCCTTGGAAATATCTTTTTAAATAAATGATGGTGTTAGCATTATTGCAGATACAAGAGAGAATAAACTATCAGAGCATACTTGTTGAGGAGTTGATCTGGAAGAGAACCAAGGTGGTGGGAAGACATGGAAGGAGGAGAAACCGAGGTCCAGAGGAAGTATATGAGGGGTAAAAAACAAAATATTTAAAATTTTAAAAAGCATTAAAAATGCTATCCACCATTATCAAACTGGATTTATCCCACAGATGCAGGTATTGTGCAACATATGTAAATTAATAATTGTAATCTACTATATCAGCAAACTGAAAGACAAAATGAAAATATATGATGATCTCATGAGTCATGGAAAAAGCCTTTATCAAAACCCAGCAACCCTTCATGATAAAAGTGCTATAAAGACTATGGATACATAAAACCTAATAAAGAAAATTTCAACAAGCTCATACCCAATATTGACTTAATGGAGAGAACTCAAAGCATTTCAACTAAAATCAGGAACAAAAAAGTATATCCATTCTCTTCATACCACAGTTAGTAGTGTAATAAAACTCATTACAGATTCATGTTCTGAAAATGATTTAGGAAAACATATTTATTCACTGCTGCTGAGAGTGCAAACCAGTATAGCAAATACAGTAGTCAGTGAGAGAGTTCTCCAGAAATCTAGAAATCCATCTACCTCAAGATCCAGTATTAGGACTCTTTGGAACATACCCAAAGAATTCTATATCATATTACAGCGACACATGTATATTCATCTTCTTGGCTGATCTATTAATAACAGCTACAAATTGAAAACATCTTAGAGGTCTATTATCTGATCAATGGATAATGAAACTGTGCTCTATCAATAATAATAGTATTAAAGCATCACCACTATCAAAAAATTTAAACATTTTTCTCTGAAAAAAATGTTAATACTTATGTTAATAATAATAAAGTCCTCAAAATTACATTCATAAAATTTTTATCTAAAAAAAACTATAAAGTAATCTTAATATATTTTATTACGATTTATTAATCACTTTGTTATGTAGTGTTTTTCATTGTAATTCATATTTTATATTATATGCATACATTATAGCATACATTCATATGAATATGTACATTTAAGAAGTTAAAATATAAATATGTAATATATGTAAATAGAAATAGTATATGCACAAGCATTATCAGCGACATACACAATTAAGACAGATTTACAATAATTATGTACATAAATGCTTTTTAGTGTATGTATGACATCCACTAAATTTCTAAAAACAATAATGAAATTTATTTGAGAACTGATTAATTTAATAAATATTTAAACTTCATTAAACAAATTGGTCCATTAAGAAAATTGATGATCAAATTACTTCATAGATCAGTACTAAAACAGTGATAAATTTTTAGAATATGCTTGTGAGTTAGAAAACAATGTATACTGAAGTTAGACTAATTCTCAATGCTCAACGAATTTCAGAATTGACCTCTAACTAGGTAAAAGGTAAAATAAAGATGAAGTCCGAAAAAGTTTTGAATACTGTTTAAAGAATCATATCTATACATGAATAAACATTTATTTTAAATTACATTTTTTTCTGTTGGATAATGGTTAAATTCATGTATTTAAGAAGGTAATTCTAAAATTAATATATCTTCAAACACATATTTAACATATAAATACTATGAAGTATTGTGTTGCCTGGAAGCCATGGAGTGATAGACAGGAGCAAGAATGGGGTCAAGGTGTGCACAAACCCCAGAAATGTCAATGTGAGATGGGTACGAATAGGATTACTCCCCCACCCCTGGACCTGAATGTCCTGTCATAGTGGCCCTGCAGCCCCATCTTTGTCTATGGAGGAGGTCACACATAAATATAACAGGGCTTCTTGCTTCTTCCATCCACATTACTTTTGCTTAACTTCAGAGGATAGGAAAAACATGCTCCACTTTTTCGTCCGTATTACTGCTCCAAACTATGGATACTATCCCCTGAGATCTCAAATCCAATGCCCGCTGGCAAAATGATTTCACCCCGATCCCCCAATTTGGCTGCTAAAAATATGTCTTTGTTACTGTTGATACATGTCTGTATTTTATATGGGGTACAGCCCAAATGGGGGAAAGCTCAAAAAGATTAATTCACCACATGCTCTCCAACTTTGCTGCCATAGGCATTCCTCAACAGATAAAAACTTGTAATTGCCCTGCTTTTACTAGCTCCCAATTCAATGCCTTCTTCTTACAATGGGAGATTTCCCATCACACTGGGAAAATTTGCAATCGCCAGAACCAAGGAATCATAGAAAGAACACATCAAACCCTAAAAGCCCAACTTAAAAGGGGGGGAGGGGTGATGAAAGACCTGGAGGGGACAGGAGCTCCACAAGGACATCAACACAACCAAAGACTCTGGGCACAGGGGTCTTTTCTGAGACTGATACTCCAAACAAGGACCATGCATGGAGAAAACCTAAGACCCCTGCTCAGATGTAGCCCATGGCAGCTCAGTATCCAAGAGAGTTAATAGGAATGGGGACAGGGATTGTCTCTGACATGAACTCAATGGCTGGTTCTTTGATCACCTCCCCCTGAGGGGGGAAAGGGGAGCAGCTTTACCAGGCCACAGAGGAAGACAATGCAGACAATCTTGTGAGACCGAATAGGCTAGGGTCAGATGGAAGAAGAGGAGGACTTCCCTTATCAGGGGTCTGGGGGAGGGGCATTGGAGGAGAAGAGGGAAGGAATGTGGGATTGGGAGGGGATGCAGGAGGGAGCTACAATGGGGAAACAAAGTGAATAAACTGTAATTGATATAAAAATAAATTTAAAAAAGACTTTAGGAAGACTACACACACATATGTTACTGATACATACATATGTATGTTTTTGATATTTATAATATATGTGTTACATATACATGATATATACATATATAGGAGGTTATTAACAAGAGGCAATATTCATATCCAAATGTGTGAGCACTCATAAAATCTGCGACCTTAGTACTCCCTGCAAGAACTGTAAGAATTTTCATAGGTCTGAGAGTCTCCTTTGGCAGTTTTGGTCATTGGAATGCCTCTATTCTCACAAGCAATGTTTTTTTTGTTTGTTTGTTTGTTCGTTTGTTTTTAACTTATCAAGTTAAACTTGAGAATAGTTTCTATGTATCTTCGTACAATGACATCTTGAGACAAATAAATTGTGTTCTTCCAAGTTACTTTCCTCTTGTAAGGAATGCTTATGTGAGAATATCCTGGCCCGTAAGTAACTACCTTCCAAGGTGGAATGTTTCTGTCCTAACACAATGAAGGCACAATATATCTGCAGAGTAAGGCTTTGATTTTGTTGCATATCAGTAATTATCAATCCAGTCATTACAAACTATTTCTAAGTATTTCCTGTCTATTAGAAGTTTTTTTAGGTATTGATGGAAGAAGGTTAACTAATAGCAAGCTAAAGGTGTTCTTATTGGTCACAAAGACACTATCATAGTACTACAAGTGTTAGAAAGAGAAGGTTAACAAATTAGCATAGTACAAAATCTGTTCATGATTTATGTACGCATGAAAAAATAGAAAGCTGATGAAACAATGGGCAAAAGTTCTCAGGCTCAAGGAAGCAGACCACCTAATAAAGACCTAATTGGAGGGGGAAAATATCCAAGTCTTGAAAGTCTGGAAAGAAAATCACCACAATAGAAGTTCTTGTTTCACTAAGAACAAAGGCTCCATTATCTTCTTCCCACACTGGATCAGTAGGTTTCTAGCAAGTTGTGAGTGGCCATCACATAACAGCATATTTACAGAATGTATATTTACCCCTTCTTTCATAAGAATCGCTGCACTCTGTCCAAAGTTTGGCTGTGAGTCTCTGCATCTGCTTAGATCCCCTGCTGTGTGGAGTCTTATACAAGACATCTGTGGTAAGCTCCCATCCTGTTCCCTCTCTTCTACAATTTCCAGTGTTTATCCTGTTTGTTCTTCTGACTGAGAATTAAGGATTTTCCCTAGGGTCTTCCTTGTTGTTTAGCTTCTTTAGGTCTGCAGATTTTAGTATGTTTATCAGGCGCACAAAAAGGAGATAAATTAAGCCCAAAATGTTGGGCTCAGGAGGGACTGCAGAGACTGATGCATCAACCAAAGAACATGCATAGAGAGAACCTAGTCCCCTTGATCAGATGTAGCCCATAGGTAGCTCAGTGCCTATGTGGGTTACCTAGTAAGGGGAGCAGAGACAGCTCTGACATGAACTTGTTTGCCTGCTGTTTGATCACTTCCCCCCTGGTGGGGTGTCCCAGCCAGCCCACGGAAAAAAGAGGATCCAGGGACCTGATAGGCTAGGGTCAGACAGATGGGGAAGAGGACTTCCTTTTCAATGGACTAGGAGAAAAGGATAGGGAAGTAAAAGGGAGGGAGGGTGGGACCTGGGGGACATGAGAGGGAGGGTACAACAAGGATACAAATGGAATGAATTTTAATAATAATAATAATTATAATTATTATTATAACAAAAGAAAGAATAAAGAAAGGAAAGGAACTGTCAACCACACAATATACTGCATAAGGAGAACCATATAAAATAATTCTACATCCTACTTTCAAGATCAATTGGTATTTCGGCTGAAAATGAACTACTCAAGTGTTAGTCAAATGAATGCAAGATAATGAAAAGATAAAGAGCTCTTAATATATCATCCTAAATTTGGAATGCAGATAATAAAGACAGCTAACTGATGACAAGCCTAAAAGCAAGGCCATCCAGACATTAATATTTATCATGTTCAAGGGATACTCTGGAACTGAAGTATCTTTCAAAAGAGAGGAAAAAAATGTTAATGCCTAAGAGACACAAATTGCCTTTCAGTAAAATTGTCTGAATTATCTAACAATCAGGAGTAATTATACTTTAGAAAATTATAAGTATTTTACCCTTCAACGCAAGTACTTAATAAAAAGACAATCTGTTTCATGATTGTTAAGATTTTGCACCTCCCACCTAACAAATGAACTAATCCAGTCATTTTTTCTTTTAAATCATTTTTATCTATAACCTTCTTCATTTATTACCTGCTTGCTATGTACTATTGTTCTATTTAGGATAGTTGGCATATCTTGAATACACTACTAAAATACCTCAATACTTTTAAGATCATTTCACCTAACATAGGAACAATATAATTTGTTTACTGAAGTATAGATTTTTTGAATATTACTTTCATTATTAAAAAAGAAGCAATAGCAAATAACATACCTCCAAGACCAATACCTTATGGTAATAGTCAGCCCATTCAATCAGAAGTAGTGAGAGTCTCAGCTTCTTCTGCAATGGATAAATCCAGTTTCCTCTGGAACTTTTTCTTAACAAAATTGACACCAAAAACTCTGTCTCCTTAGAAGTCATCGTATGTCCTTGACATGACAAATTTATAATTCATTTTTACTCTGACATTGAGATGCATATATACAATGCAGCATGATGATGATATTCAACTCCATTATCTTCTTTCATTCCCTTTACATTCTGATGTCTCTTTTCTCCCTCCAACTAGTCCTATTACAACTAGTTATTTGTGCAGATTCTGTGCAGTAATGACTTTAGCTGATCCTGTGTGTATAACAACCAAAGCCATGTACATGTCCAGCGGGCATTATTTAACACCACTCTTCTCTGTGTTTCCAGTCTTACTGTCCTCTCATGTTCTAGTCTCACTACTTATTCTGTACATTCGAGAAGGTAACAAAGGTGTCTGATTTAAGGCAGAGTGATCAGCAACCACTTATTTTCAGCTTGATGTTATGAGTCTCTGTATTAACTATTTCTCATTGCAAAAGAGGAAAAGGAGAAAGTAAGGAGAAGGAAAGGAGGATGAGAGAAGAAGAAGACACATCTTTCACCACAGTGAAACTAATATAAATTTTTTTTTATTTTTGATTACAATTTATTCACTTTGTATCCTGGCTGTAGCCCCTTCCTCTTTTCCATCCAGTCCCACCCTCCATCCCACTTCTCCTCTAGGTCCCTCCTCTAGTCCACTAACCTCTGAGAATAAATCTTAATCTTTAGAAGTCCAGGTCTTTTCATATCCATTTGGCAAAATGTGAGCCTACTACAGCATATTTTTGATTGTCACATTTAAACAGAGTAACCTGTACTACATATTTTATGCATAGGAATTTATTTTGTTTCACTTTTAAAGTTCATGACTGTTTGCCTGCATGTACATTTGTGTGTATTCTGTGCTTACAGTTGTGCAGATGATTATGAGCTGTCCTGTGGGTGCTGGGAACAGAACCTGGTTCCTCCAGAAGAGCAGCCATTGCTCTTAAGGGATGAGCCGTCTATGCACTCCTAGCTTTGTATAAACTGAAATGTTAGGAAAGTAACTGGAGAAAAGACTTTTGTGTTGTGTTGTGTTGTGTTATGTTGTGTTGTACTATTTTTTAGTCTAGTAATAGTATTATTAAACACATTTTTATGTAACTGTTTAGATTCTGCATATGCCATTAGTTCTTCTTTTATTGGGTGGGGGTATCAACCTATTTAACCATCCACCTACATGATATGCTTCTTTAGTCTTTTGCAACATCAGAAGACTATAACTTACTATGTGAATTTTCAATTGTTGATACAGACTGATCAAACCAATAAGATCTTAAACAACTTAGTGTTTTCTAAAGCTGTTAATTTTAATTTGCACATCTTTCTGTTTTCTATACAATAAAGAAAATGGGGTACAATGGAATGTTACTCAGCTGTTCAAAACATGACATCATAAAATTTGCAAGCAAATATATGAAACTAATGAAAAGGTTATACTGAGTGATGTGATCGTGATTCAGAAGGACAAATATAGTGCTTAATCCAGTCACCAACACAGAAGTTTCCTCCTACACCTGGGGAGGCACATGCAGAGATCACAGCCAATCATTAGATCAAAAGAGATTCCAAATTAAAAACTTCATCTGGTCCCTCTCCTTGAGACACACAGTAGATAAGAAGAAAGAATTATAGAAGCTAGGGGCAGGAGAATCAAGAGCATGAGGAGAACATGACACAGAATCAACTAAACATGGGTCATAGGGATTAACAAAGACTGAAGCAAATATCGTGGACCCTGTATGGGTCCAAGGTAGGTCCTCTGCATATATCTTATGGTTGTGTAGCTTGGAGTTCTTGTGGAGTGAATTAACTTACCTAAAATATTTATTTAAAAAACCTGTCTTTTAGTGATGATTCACTTGGAACCTCTGATTTTTTTTAATCACAATGTCAGCTAAAGTGCTCTTGCTCAACTTCTCCAAATCTTAATTCAAAATTTGTATAGAAAATATTGGCTTATGGGGGTGTATTTACATTGTTTGCAGTAAATGTTCAGGAAAAAAAATAGGAAAAAGTGCAAAAGCTTTGGGAATTCGCTTATCACAGACACAATAATTCATCAATTCTTTCATCAAATAATTAGCCAGCCAATGGCGACCAAACACAGTCCCACTCAAATCCATACAAACTCAATAGGCTATCCAGTATATTATTAGTAGTCAATTTTCAAGAATACTGTACATTTTTACATTTCATATAAGAAAATAAAATTAGTGCCTTTATTAACTTTCATCGGTTTCTGTTCAGTCCTGCACGAACACTGAAAAACGTATTTCCTTTCTAATGACTTTGTCTCTGAGTGATTGCTGTAATCACATCCCCATCTTCCTGGCCTCTAAACAAATCTAATTCCGTTAATATCTCTGTTTGCCAGAGGGTTAATTAACCACGTTTCTTTCCTCTGACCATCTCCTGTTTTTCAGTCTCTTTCTCCCCAAAGGTCAGTATTTAAACTAGATACAATTGTAAAACTTGATGTAGAACATCAGACTTAGCTTTCCATTTCTGTGATAATTATTTTATTTAGTACTGTGTATTATCTTATTGGAATGTGCTTCATCGGAGCATTTCAGTTAAGATTCATCATAAATACACATTCACAGTTTGGTAGCTCTTTATTTGTTTAACCTCATTTGCCTGGATATGAATATATTGGCTGTCTTCTTCTACATCAATTATGAGAAAGAATGGGAGACCACCTTGAAATTTGGCCATTTCTCCTAAAGGGGACTATTTTAAAATGAAAACAAACTTTAATGCCTTTAGCTTTGAGTCTTAAGGCTTCCTGACCCTAGCACAGATAGAAATCTTTATGCTCACTGTGAAGGTTAATAATAATAATAATAATAATAATGTTTTGTAGTATATGTAAATGGTGAATATTTTCTTCATAACTGAGCAGACAAATGAAAGGATGAATTGACTTGGTACGGAGTAATCACAACCAGCTTGAGACTCTTCACAAACTGTACATACATTGACAGATTGATTACATAATATACAGCATTTCTCAAAGCTTATCTAGTGCACTGTTCTACACATGCTGTGTGCTATTCTACACGTGCTTGTCCCTAATGCCTAAGAACCCCAAATAATTTTTCCACAGTAACGTTCCTCTATTTACTGCATCCCTCATTCTAACTTACATTTTTATTTTTCCTCTTGCTGCTACATGTTATCAGGGAATTTGCTGTGAGATTATGTCTCCTACTAACATGAGACATTATACTTGTTTTACTGGATAGTTTTATGTCAACTTGAAAGAAGCTATTGCCATCTGAGAGGAGGAAATCTCAATCAAGAAAATACCTCCATGTGATCTGGTTGTGGACAAGCCTTTGGATCATTTGCTTAATTAGTGATTGATGAGAAAGGATTATCCTACCGTGAGTGGTGCCACCTGTGGACTGATGGTCCAGGGCTCTCTAAGAAAGCAGGCTGCACAAACCATAAGGAGCAAGCCTGGAAGATTCACTTCTCCAAGGTCTCTGCATCAGCTCCTGCCTTCTGGTTCCTGCCCTCTTTGACTTCTTTTCCTGGCTTCCTTCTATGATGAACATTCATCTGGAAGCACAAGCCAAATAAATCCTTTCCTCTCCAAGTTGCATTTAGTCATGATGTTTCATTATAGCAATAGTAATCCTAATTAAGACACAGGTTGCTTTGGTCATGGTGTTTCACCACAGCAATAGTAATCTGAAGACACCTAGAATATCTCAAAATCATATACACTCAAATATGAGCTGAATAAAGAGGACACCCACAAACATTGCTGTCTGCCCAGGAAAAAGCGTAAGAGGCTTCATCCCTACAAGTAAAACGAGATGTAGGAGACAGGGCACTCCACAATGATACACACATAAATTGGCTATCCCATGGTCCATGATCAGCCCTGAAAAATGTACTTATCAGGTTATATTTTAAAATGATATGCAGATAAATATGCAAATATTCATACAGTAGCAAGGAAAACTCATGGATTTGAAGGAGAATGGGAAGGTATATGGAAGAGTATGGCTTGGAGGGAGGAAAAAGAACAGCACAATGTAATGAAAATACAATCTCAAAAATAAACAGCAACAAAACTCAGACTCAAATTAGCATCTAAGCTCATACCTTGAGTTCATTTCTTGTTTGCTCTTGCTGGTGGACTCTAAACTGTCATCCTGGTTTTGGTAAGCAAGAGAGTAGTAACAAAGCATAATGTTCTGTTGTTCTTAAAGTGGGATGCCTGGGAGACTCTGTCTACAATTTATTTCAGATAGTATAGAAGAACAGCAGAAAGAAATCAAAATATTACTAAGACAATTAAAGTGTACCTATAATTTATATCTAGGTTTTATATTTGCATCAATATGTGAACATTTAGAAACTATAGGATATGATTCATTAATAAACTATAAGTGATGTTTTCTGGTTTATTATAATTCATACCAGCATTTAAATTATTCACAGAAAACAGAAGTATTTGGACAACAACAAACCCATTGAAGTCTGGGGCTCTAAATATGAACAACTATGCTAAATTGCAATAAGACATACTGTGACATAATTTTATTGAGTCTTACAGTATAATATTACATATTTCATTAACAAGATGCATACAGACTTTTCCTCTACATTAGCTTCTTGTGACTTTGATATATTGTCTGACAGAATAGCAAAGAGAGGTTTCTTTTACATGATAGTTTTTGTTTGTGGGACTTGAATAAAGCAGAGCAGCATGACTATGAGAGAATGAGGCTTTGCGTTATGGTTTATAGAAAGCTGAAAGAGTGAGGATACAGGAAGAACCAAGGGAGATATAGAACTTCAATTAATTTCTTCATCCAAAAGCCACCATCGCCTACTTTTCCCACCCTCTAATAACATCATCATATTTGAGTAAACTGAAGGATTATTGCATTGATTACATCAGAGCCCTCAGGTTTGGACTGGACACATTCATCCCTTTGGCATTTTAAATCATATTTTTTTTTCTTTTTCACTGGCGTTTATCCTAAAAATACAGAATAAACATGTCCTCTCTGCTTGTAATTTCCATTTGCAGGGTATTTGTATCAGTTTTTGTTCTGTGTTTCTCTTTGATTATATTCATGTCCCTACATGACTGGTTTTCCTTATTAGATCATGTTAATGACACTTACAAATTTTACATAACTGTCTTGCCTTTTGTTTTTGTGGTTCAGCAAATCACATAGAATAAATATTGAGTTCATTACTTTGTTACAAAATATCAGAAGAAGAAAAAGAAGGAAAACAAACAAACAAACCAAGAGTGAAGGAATACACTTGGGCTACAAGTACAGACAAATGCACAATAACAGAAAAGCTAAGTCCATGATGCCAATAAGAAAGCAAAGTTGAGGATTCTGGTGTTTACCTGGCTTTCCAAGTTTTTCTCTCTTTTAGTCAGTCTGAACTCCATTCCATGAGGCAGTTGCTTTATATTAGGATTTTCTTCAACATAGAAATACTTCCTGAAATCCTGTACAAACACAATGCCAAATTAATGGCCTACATGATTTTTTAAATAAGATTGCATTATTTCTTTGAAAATATATTCAAAATATTGTGATCATAACTACCCTACTGATTACCCCCTTCAAGAATGGTCCACCATTTTCCAAAATGACTCATTGCAACTCATGGCCTATTTTTTTAAATTATGGCCCACTTTGTCTGATATATGCTACCCATACATGCAAGGATGTAGCCATTCACTGGAGCAAACTACTAGAAGTCACATACCTAACGACCATCTGTACTTCAGCAGCCATCATCTACCAAGAGCTTCTCAAATGAAGATGGCACATTGGAGCTCTCCAATGCATGCTGGATTTTTAAAATTTTAAGTATGTGTGTATATATGGTGTGTGTGTGTGTGTGTTTGGGTGCATGTATGAAAACAAGAAGATAGTGTCTCAGTCCCCTGTAGACATTTCTGTGAAAAATTCAGAGTTGCCTGATATGGATATCCTAGTAAGTGCTGGAGACCACCGAGCCAACTTTTCAACTCCTATTCTGGAGTTTTAATAGCTTTTATTGTAAAATATTTTTTATTGAAAATGTGCCACATCTCCTTTGACTACATAATTTCTTTCTGATTTTAAAACTTTATTAAATGAATTTCACTCAATTTTACCTCCCCTGCCAGTTCCCATCTGTCTCCCACTCCATGTTCCACTGGAAGACTTCTCAACAAGTTCTCCTACTTTCATATCTACTTGTACTTTTGGTCAGGTAATTTAATTAGAATTTCTTGCCAATGTTTTGGTGGCAGGTTATGAGCTGAAGTATATCACCAATGACTACACCATTAGAGGTTTATACTTCATCCCTAAAAACCTTTAACACCAAATAGTCCCTCAAAGATATATAGACACTGATGAGTCTATCGCTCATCTTCAAAAAATTTAACTGAATCAAGTGTGTGCAAATCTATTGTAGATAAGTGCAACAGTAAAGAGTTCTCTTTGGCCAGGGAAAAAGACATAGGACCTAATCAGAGACAATAGAACTAAAAATCTCAATCAATAGATAATGGAACTGTAACATACCCTTAAAAGAAAAGTTATAAAACTCACTTTACTTTGTGACATAAAACTAATAGAAATCACATTACTAAGTGGTTTGTAATTTATAATGCAGTACATAATTTGAAGCAATTAGGTAGCCACTAGAAAACTTGCTCATATCTAACTTCTGCAAAAGTGACATTATCTACACAAAGCATCTTTGGACGATGACTTGCTATTCACTTTTTAAGTGGTATTGGAAAATATCTGAGGAAAATATATTAAAGGAAAAAATATGTATTTCTGACAGTTTTAGAGGTTTTACTCCATGCCAGCTGGTTCTATTGTGTATGATCCTGCACAAAACCTGAGTATCATGAAGGCATGAAAAAGAAGAATCCATTGAAACAGAGATGCTCATTTAGGGAACAAATAGAAGATAGAGAGGAATGGTCATGAAATGCGTCTCTGAAGAAACACCTCAGTCACCTATATTCGTCAACAATTTTTTGTTGTTGTTTGTTGGTTGGTTTTTTCGTTTTGGTTTTTGGCGTTTTTGGAGACAGAGTTTCTTCGTGCAACAGCCCTGGATGTCCTTGAACTTGTTTTGTAGAATAGGCTGGCCTGTAACTAAAAAAGATCTGTCTCTTGAGTGTGGGGATTAAAGACATGCACCATGAAACCTGGCTCCTTCAACTACTTCTGAACACCTAATGTCTCTCTGAAAATAAAAGGCGCTGGCAGTGAAGAAAGATATATTTTCAATATATACAGCTTTTGAATGTAAACGTTATGTCCAGATCATATTGATAACTGTTAACTCATAAAAAGAGACAGTTTCATGTTAAATGCCAATACTTATCTATAAGATGCATATTCAGTACACTGATGTCTCAACCATGACTGAAAATAATAAACTTGGGAACATGATCAAAGAAGATGGTAATTTCTGAGAAAAAAAAATGAGAAGATACAAGAAAACCAGTGTACAATGGGAGAAAAGCAGCTAAAGGTTCCCAGGAAGGAAAATTTGACCACAGAGAATAGAAATACAGGGAAATATAAAGTCATGTATGACCATTAAATCAGTTTTATATTACTTTCCCTCCTATTTTCCCAGACCAAACCTTTGAAAGCCAGAAAATTTGTAGTTAGAAAACGCGTTTGAGGGAGAAGTTCTCCTATTGTAATTTCAAAGCAGAAAAGTTTCACCTGCAATAGATCCTGTCTGGAGTAAGACAAGATATCTCTTTTTTTATTATCCCTAAAAGTGTTTTCTTGAAGTAGAGTTAACTCTACATGTTGTGAAGACAAAAAATTAATAATTTAAACAGATATTTGTGTTTATGAAAGTATCACTTGCATCAGAATAATGATAGTTAATTATTAATGGAAAAACAATCTGAATAACTTCTCTCCAAGGCCCATGATTACAAAAAGCAATAGATTTTGAGGTGTTGAACATGTTTTTTCAGTTCCAAATATGAATTCCCTCCAGTGAGCAGGCTTCCAAACCAAACAAAAAAACAGCTAACTATAGGGATAGTGCACTAGGACCCAGGGAGCAATTAAGTGAGGGGTATAAGTAATATAAACAAGGAAGATGGAGAAGAGTGCTAGAAATTCTGTTCTCTGAACATGGCATGCATGCTTTTTACAAGAACTTAAAGAAAAAGCCATTAGGTACACAGGCTCTACAGTAGGTCATGTCAGGAAAAGTTGTATATGTAGTGGGTAGGGCTACTGAGAAGTCACATCTCTAGCTGAGGAGCTATTGCAGTTGATGTCCACTAGTGAAGGAAAGGTATTTTTTGTCTAGTTGGGCTAAGAAAGACTGCCCATACCGAAAGACTTGACACCATGTTCAAGTGCATATGAGCACTGCTCATTGAACTTTGAAGATCAATCAATCAAATATATATATACATATTTGATATATATTTGATATATATATTTGATATATATTTTATATATTATATATATATAATATTATATATATATATATATATATATATATATACACATACCTGAAGTTGGGAAGCAGATATGCTCAATGGCTTAATTCCTGGGGGAAGTTGAAGGGAGAATTGGTAGTGGTTATAATAGAAATACGCTGTCTATAATGTGAAATTTTCAAAGAATGAATTAAGAAAAGCTTAGGTAAACTTTCTAGAAAATATTTTTTTAAATTTGTTTGTTCTCCTCTTTTTTTAAATTTTCTTTTTTTAAAATTCATTGTTTTGTTATCAATCACAGGTTAGGTACTTTGCATCCCAAGCGTAGCCCCCTCCCTCATTCCCTCACCCCCTCCCCAACCCTCCCTCATCTCCTCCCCATCCCCTCCAAGTCCACCAACAGAGGAGGACCTCCTCCCCTTCCATCCAATCGCAGCTCATCCTGTCTCCTCAGGGCTGGCTGCAATGTCCTCCACTGGGATCTAGCCAGTCTGTCACTCTCCAGCATGTATGGGGGAGGGTCAAAGAGTCAGCCATCAAGTTCAAGACTGAAACAGTCC
>CM053753.1:93830554-93919929 GCA_028658305.1 Pachyuromys duprasi | reverse complement strand
TTGGTGTAGTTGTTTCTGTTGGACTGAAGTTTTCCTTCTAGTACCTTCTGTAGGGCTGGGTTACTTTGTAGGTATTACATGAATTTTGTTTTGTCATGGAAAATTTTGTTTTCTCCATCTATGATGATTGAAAGCTTTGCTGGGTATATTAGTCTTGGTTGGCATCTGTGTTCCCTTAAGGACTGCATGACTTCTGACCAGACCTTTCTGGCTTTCATAGTTTCTGATGAGAAGTCTGGTGTGATTCTGATAGGTCTACCTTCGTATGTTACTT
The DNA here is from genome assembly GCA_028658305.1 of Pachyuromys duprasi. Taxonomy (NCBI): domain Eukaryota; kingdom Metazoa; phylum Chordata; class Mammalia; order Rodentia; family Muridae; genus Pachyuromys; species Pachyuromys duprasi. Next base: position 93,919,655 of record CM053753.1, on the reverse strand, counting down.
GACCCTTTTCCCTTGCTGCCTTTAATATTTTTGTTTTGTTTTGTTTTGTTTTTTAGGTTAAGTGTTTTGACTATGATGTGATGAGAGGTATTTCTTTTCTGATCTAGTCTATTTGGTGTTCTGTAGGTTTCTTGTATGTTTATGGATATTTCTTTCTTTAAGTTGGGAAAATTTTCTATGATTTCCTAAAAATGTTTTCCGTTCCCTGGAGCCTGGAGTCTTCTTTTTCATCTATTCCAATTATTCTTAGCTTTCGTCTTTTCATGGCATTCTTGATTTCTTGGATGTTTTGTGTTTGGGACTTTTCCAATTTTATTTTTTCGTTGATTGAGGAATTCATTTCAGCCAGTGTATCTTCAGCTCCCGACATTCTCTCTTCCATGTCTTGTATTCTATTGGTGATGCTTACCTTCGTGGTTCCTGATCTTTTTTCTAAGTTCTCCAGTTCCAGGATCTTCTTCGTTTGTGTCTTCTTTATAGATTCTAATTCTGTTTTCTTGCTTTGTATCGTTTCCTTCATCTGATTGACTGTGTCTCCTATTTTGGTTGTTTCCTCTCTGTCTATCTTTGATTGTTCCTGTATGTGGGCAGTTAAATCTTTCTTAATTTCCTTGAAGGCCTTGTTCATTTCCTCTTTTTGTGCCTTCTTTTGTTCCTCTAATATCTGCATAATTATAGCTTTAATATAATTTTTCTGTGTCTGTGCTGCATTAAAATCTCTATTGCTTTTGGGTGTTTCTGGTGGGGCCATGGTGTCCTGATTTTTGTTTGGTGAGTTCTTTCGCTGATTTCTGGGCATTTGTTTATATATAATCAAGGAGCTGTTTGTGCTTCAAGGCTGAACTTCAGACTGGAACTGCCCAGTGCAGCCCGCGATATCTGGGTGAAACTCAGTCCATCCGGGGTACCCTGTGCCCCAGCCCAAAGTGGCGGCCGTTGGCACAGAGGGTTGTGTCCCTGCACAGTGCAGCCTGCGGTATCTGGGTGAAATTCAGTCCGTCAGGGGTACTGTGTGCCCCCGACCAAAATGGCGGCTTAGGCACCCAGCCAGGCTGTGCACAGCCTATCTCCCTCAGGAGTTTTTCCTGGGAATAGCTGGGTGTCCCTTGGACTTTTCCACTTGATTTCCACACCATAGGAATTCCGCTCACCTGGCAGTAGCAAACGCTGGTGTTTTAGGTCTGAGATCTCAGTCTCCAGGTCGCTGTGCCTACACTACTGTCCTGCTCTTCAGACACAGTGTCCTCCTGGGGCAGCCATCTTGGATCCTCCTAGAAAATATTTTTAATGGGCTGACAAGAAGCTCATTCAGTAAAAGTGCTTATTGTGGAAGACTGAAGATGGCCTCATTTTTGGAAACTATCATGGATGGAGAGCAATTGCTCACCAAGTTTTTTTTTTGTTTTTGTTTTTTTTATTATTATTTTTATATGTCAACATTGATGCACATACCTCCTGAATTGGCATACCTACAACATATACACACACACATACATACCGTATTTGTTGATAAATATTTTTCCAAAGAAATCCTTTGTGCTCCTACTCAACCTGTTCTTTGTGTCTCCTTCATTTCACCTGTTCATTCTTAGCAGACAGGGTGTGCTTTTAGAAAAAAATATCAGGCTGCATAGTCTTAAGGATTTTAATATACACTCAGGTAGTATAATACCTAGAAAATTCTTAGCCTTTATTATTTTCCACAAATATTTGATGTTCAATCATGATTTTGGTTTTATATTAGCAATAAAATGGGACTAGCACATGATAGACTAATATAGTAAGTAGTCTATTAGACCACTCTAATGAAATTATTCACTTACTATTTAACATTTGAATTGTTTTTGGCAATTATAAACATCATCAATAGTAAGATTCATGTGCAGCATGTAGGCATATAGTTCCTTTACCTATTCATCTTTAGAGATAATCAAAGGAGCAATGTGACCGCAGCATCTGCTTAGCATATGTTTTACAAGAACAATGAAAATTCTGACAATGCCATACTGGAAAAATGTTTTCTCAAATATGTTTATATATTTTATATTCAGAGCAGTAGTGGCAGCAACTTCTGGTTCTAGTCAACCTTCACAGTATTTGGTACAGTCATCCTTTTTAAATTTTAGTCATTTAAAACAGCATGTCTAGATTCAAGTCTGAAGATTTTAGTATATTTATCAAATATTTAATGGCTAATATCTGCTTATAATTGAGTATATATCCTGTGAGTCTTTCTGATTCTGGTATACCTCACCCAGGATTATCTTTTTTAGTTCCATCCATTTGCCTGCAATTTCATGATTTCCTTGTTTTTAATTGCTGAGGAGTATCCCATTGTGTAAATGTACTACAATTTCTGTATCCATTTCTCCGTTGAGGGACATCTGGGTTGTTTCCAGATTCTGGCTATTATGAATAATAGTTCCTATGAACATAGTTGAGCAAATGTCCTTGTTATATGGTTTAGCATCTTTTGGATATATGCCCAGGAGTGGAAAATTGGGTCTTGAGGTAGCACTATTCCTCATTGTCTGAGAAAGTGCCAGATTGATTTCCAAAGTGGTTGTGCAAGTTTACAATCCCATCAGCAATGGAGAAGGGTTCTCCTTTCTCCACACCCTTTTCAGCATGTGTTTGTCAGTTGAGTTTTTTATATTAACCATCTGATCACTGTGAGATAAAATCTCAGAGGTGTTTTTATTTGCATTTCCTTGATTACTAAGGACATTGAGCATTGCAGGACCCTCAGGAAGATGCTTAGTTCTCATTCAAAAGGGAAAACAGGATAGACACCTGACCAGTAGAAGAGAGAGAACAAGATGGGAGCCTATCAGAAATGTCCTTTAAAAGTGTTCACCCAGCAAAGCAGATGCAGAGACTCACAGCCAAACTTTGGGCACACTGCAGGGAGTCTAATGGAAGAAGGGGGTATAAAAGGACATGGAGGATCAGGAGCTACACAAGGAGACCAAGAAAGCCAACAAATGCTGTGCCCAGGGGGAGCTGCAAAGACTGATACATCAACCAAAGACCAGGCACAGACAGGACCTAAAATCCTTGCTCAGATGTAGCCCATAGGCAACTCAGTCTCCAAGTGGGTTCCCTAGTAAGGAGGGAAGATACAGTGTTTGACATGAACTCAGTCGCCAGCTCCTTAGTTCTCCCTGGTGGGGCAATCTAGCCAGCCCACAGAGAAAGAGGATCCAGGCAGACCTGATGAGACCTGATAGGCTAGGGTCAGACAGTAGGGAAGGAGAACTTCCTCTTTCTTCCTCATGGGAGAGGGATGGGGGTGGGGGGAGGGTGCTAGTTGGAGGAGATGAGGGAAGGGGGCTACAACCAAGATACAAAGTGAATAAATTGTAAATAATAATAATAATAATAATAATAACAGCATGTCAAAGCATCCTTTGTATTTTTAATAAACAATTCATTCATTAAGAAATTTATTTGATTCCAAGGTGTACACTGAAAACTAACCAAAAACTGGATATGTCAGGTGCACAAATTAGAAGTTATTTTAAGAAATTATTGAAATTTTACATGTTACATAATTATACAAAATATCAGTTATAACTAAATCACTTCATAGTTTACTAATTTTCTATCATCTTCTGAATTAATAAATTTGTAAATCAATTATTAACTGTTTACTTAAAAGACAGAAAAATATATTAATAGCTTACATCTTTAAGGAAAACTGTATTTTTAAGAAAACGTTAATTTTCTTATTGCCAACCCACCATTATAATCATGTTAAAGAATTAGACATGTTTCTGAAAACATTGAATACTAAAAGATGATATGATGTCTTCTGAAACTGTTTAAAATATTCCAATACATGTTTGCAATAACTGCTTCAGACTGAAGGTGATGCATGGGTTATCATCTACCTCATACATTAATAGAAATAGCAACATAATATGAACATAAAATTAATTTTAAATATTTAGTTTATAATAAACTAAAATATGTCTGGAAAGTGAGCTACATCACAGATTTTATATGTCTGAATTATGTTTTATGTACCATTGTCATAATGATCTTTTTTGTTTATGTTAAGCAATTATTCATACATTTCCTGCATTTACTTTTCTAACATGTTATTTATAATCTCCCATAAGTATTCATTGATTCAATAAGCATCTTCAGTAGCATTTTTTAAAGGGTGGGTTACACTGAAAAATAGCCACAAGATATTTCCAGTTTGATGAATGCAATTCCTTTGACACTGCATTAGACCTCTTGCATTATTGATCTAATGAGGAAGAGGTATATAAAAATGGCAATTTAACATTAACCCTCAAAATTAAGGTTTCCTCAACATCCTGTGTTGTCCATCTAAAATGACTATCATGATGATTATCAGACTAATAATTCACATCATAGTGATAAAAAATCACAAAGAGAAAGATTTCTTTTTTCTTCCAAACACATTCTTTAAGAATATTAACTAATTTTTTGTTGGTATCCAATCAAAACTTCCTTTTAAAAATAAACATTAAAAGAAAATTTGTGGTTATGTTCAAAAACTTGCTACATAATTTTTATGAGATTTGTTTTTACAAAATAATAAAAATTACATTTTCCTTGACAGAAATTTAATACCTGTAACCTTTAATGTACGTTTAGTATTTTTATGAAATATGCTTTTAAAAAATATTTCTGTGGAATTACATAATTTTTAAAATTACATATAGTTCATTTTCATTATAAACTGATTGAAATAAATTTTAAGGATTGCATCAAAAGCAAGAAAACATATAAAACATAAGCATAAATAGTCTGAAAATTTGTACATAGTCAATGAACACTGCCGTATTGTTCTGAGTTCCAAGATAAATTGATGTCATGATGTGCAAAGTAATAAATACTTCAATACATCTCTGAGGAGAGATCTTTAGGACAGTTGGCAGATAATATAGATACAAATGATCTGTTCAGGTGTATATCTGCTTATCTATATGCTTAATTTGAATCTAGATTGTTAGAGCTGATATGTTGAATTCCCGTTCCCCACCTAATGTTCCAACTTTGGACATTTTTGTAGCCTCAGGAAGACTCACTTTTCTGATGGAAATAGATAGATCACTTCTAGTAATTCTTTGAGGAATAAACATGACCCCTTCCTCTCCTCTTCCTCTTCCTCCAGCTCCTCCTCTGTTTCCTCTCTCTCTCTCTCTCTCTCTCTCTCTCTCTCTCTCTCTCTCTCTCTCTCTCTCTCTCTCTCTCTCTCTCTCTCTCTCTCTCTCTCTCTCTCTCTGCCTTCTGGTCAAATACAATGTGCATAGCCTCCTCTATACAATATTTTTGCTGCCATTCACTGACTGCTTCACTGATCCATGCCATGGTAGAATAAAATATTCTAAAAGTACGAGTCACAATAAATCTTGACTCCCATATTTTGTTTCCATTGAATATTATCATCCCCCTGCCTAAAATCAGCCTAAACAGCATAATGATATATTTATACATGCATTTAGCTAATTAAATCATTACTTCTTATTTCAATCCCAAACTAGAGATTTCCTTATTCCTTGATTCTTTCCACATCATTCTCTCTCTCTTAGAAGTGTGCAGTATTTTGTCACTATAGTTCAGACTATGAATTCCTCTTTATTTAAGTTACATTACATTGTATGTATTTATAATCATCAACACATAGGAACACAAAAATGTTATTATGTTTCAAAAAGTTTCTACCTTCTTTCTTTCTTTCTTTCTTTCTTTCTTTCTTTCTTTCTTTCTTTCTTTCTTTCTTTCTTTCTTTCTTTCTTGACAGGGTTTCTCTATGTAGTGTTGGCTATCTTGGACTGGTTTTGTAGACCAGGCCAGCATTGACCTCACAGAGATCCACCTGCTTTTGCCTCCCTGAGTGCTGAGATTACAGGTATGTGCCATAGCGCCTGGCTTTACACAGTTTGCCTTAACAGCTGGAGTATCATTGTCAAAATACCTTAATACGCTGTGTATAAATTAATGTATTTTTTCTTTTTCCACAAGTTGTTTTATTATTCATGTTAAACATAACTGATTTGATTTACTTGTTTCTGTGCATATTTAAGACTGTTATATCAGCCTACTTTTTTTTTTTACTTTATCTTTAAAACACTATGTGGCTGAAATTTTCTTTACTATGCCAGGCAGGGGACATTCTTCTAAAGTTCATTGTTCCTATATTAACTTTTTCCACATTTGCAATTATTGTATAGAATATGTATGTTATATCCAGGTTCATAACAGAGAAATGAATATAGTTATTTTCTTCAAAAAACAGAAATATAATTGAAATTTGGGGCAAAGCTTTGGGGTGTCGGCACACACCCTTAATCTCATTATGGAAGAAGAGCCATGCAACAAAACTCTCATTGTGAGGCCAGCTTGCTTTACCTAATGAGTTATAGGAAAGCCTGCACTGCATAGAGAACCTATATTGGAGATATCAAACTACTACTATTACTACTACCACTAATAATAATAAAGACAATAATACGTTATTGTCTTTTATTTATTGGGAAGATAAATCTGAAATACTGTTTGCTGCTCCTCAAAACCTGAATAGCCTCCCAAGGAATCGACTTCGGGTTGTGGTATGAACATGAAATGACTTCTACAGGCCCATGCATTAAAGAATTGTTCTTAACCAGATATTATGGATTTCATTTTTTATTGGAGAAAACACTAAACTCTTGCAGTTTTTGAGATATGCAACACATTATTGTTATATGTAGACACTTAACTATAATAGCATACCACAACTTCTTTTGTCCAAGTACAATTAGCTCCCTTTCATCACTGCCTCCTTAACTTTTGCATTTCTAAGCTTACCCTGAGCTCTTTTAACTTATTCTGGCAATATGTATTCAGTGCAAAGAACACAGACAACAAAACAAACCAAGCAAACTGATATTTTTATATAATTTTGTAAAACTTCAGTGCATTCTATACTGGTTGAGAAAGATTTACTTTGTGTATATTGGATTTGATATGGACATAACATCTCTTAGTTTTAGTGTTTTCTTTTTTTTGTAGAGTTTGGAGGTAGCATACATTGCTTTTGGGGAAGAATGGTGTTCCTTTTGGATATTTGGTAGTTGGTTGTTACTTCTCATTCATTATTATTTATATATCAAGATAAAAATAATGATGGTTTCAAGGTGGTAATAATAGTTACTATATATTATGTAAAATATATAAGTTCATTTTAATTGCATTATAGAATATTATAATTTTATTTCAAACAAGCCTCCATCTCTCCATTAAATTAAAAAAAAAAAGGACTGAAGGAATATTTTCAGGCTTGTTACTGCTCCTAGTAACTAACAAGATAGCAAATCGGTGAAGAGATGTAAATGAAGAAGGTGGCTGTTGCTTCATCTGACTCTCCAATCTCAATTTTTTCTCTGTAACCCACCCAAGTGGAAACATAAAATAAGAAAGTGATGAAAATCTATTTCAGTACAAGAAAACAATCTGCTATTGAGAACTACACATAGACAATTCAAGAGCCTGGGTTGCTAATTCCAAGACTCTTTGTTTTGCTATTGCACACAATGCAATTCAATTATGATTTCTTTTTTGTTTTGTTTTGTGTTTTAAACATCTGTTTATTCATTGATTGATTGATTGATATAAGTATGTGCATATGTAGGTGTTTGTATGTGTGAGTATGTGTGTGCACTTGCAACATGGCACAGGATTCGAAAAGTAGAACCCACAGGACCATAGTACAATTCAAGGAAGTTAGCTCTCTTTCTCTTTTTAATTAAATTATTAATTTTTATGTTAATTACATTTTATTCACTTTTTATCCCAGTGGTAGCTCCCTCCATTATTATCTCCCATTCCCACCATCTCTCCATCATCTCCTCCCATTCACATCTCCAAGTTCACTGATATGAGAGGTCCTCCTCCCCTTCCATCTGACCCTAGCCTATTAGGTCTCATCAGGAATGGCTGCATTGTCTTCCTCTGTGGTCTGGCAAGGCTGCTCTCCTCTCATGGTGGGGTGGTCAAAGAGCCAGTCACTGAGTTCATGTCAGAGACAGTCTCTGATTGCTTTACTAGGGTACCCACTTGTATACTATGCTGTCATGGGCTACATCTGAGCAGGGGTTCTAGGTTTTCTCCATACACGGTCCTTGGTTGGAGTATCAGTCTCAGAAAGACACCTGTGCCCATATTTTTTATTCTGTTACTTTCCTTGTGGAGCTCCTGACCTCTCCAGGTCCCACTATCTCCCCCTTCTTTCATAGGATTCCTTGCACTTTGCCCAAACTTTAGTTAAGAGTCTCAACATCTACTTTGATACATGCTGGGTAGAGTCAGAGGCCCTCTGTGGTAAACTCCCGTCCTATTTCCTATTTTCTCCTCCTTCCAATATCCATCCTGTTTGTCATTCTGAGTGAGGGTTGGTCATCTTACCTAGGGACCTTCTTCTTGCTTAGCTTCTTTAGCTGTATATATTTTCGTATGTTTATCCTACACTATAGGTCTAGTATCTACTTATAAGTGAGTACATACTGTGTGTGTCTTTCTGCTTTGGGGTATCTCACTCAAGATAATCTTTTCTAGATCCCATCATTTGCCTGCAATTTTCATGATTTTCTTGTTTTTAATTGCTGAGTAGTATTCCATTGTGTAAATGTAATACAATTTCTGTATCCATTTCCCTGTTGAGGGACATCTGGGTTGTCTCGAGGTTCTGGCACTTATGAATGAAGCTGCTAAGAACATGGTTGAACTATAAGACCTGCAGTCCCACAGCTCAGGAACTGCAGACTTCGCCCATCCCAAGGAAACTCACAGACCACGACTCAATGCAAAAGCAAAAGGCTGGTTTATTCTGATCGTGATGGGGTCGTCCCTTCAAAGGCAGGAGATGCCCCCTAACATGTGAAGCACAGAGTTTTTATACCTAAGAATCAGACCACACATGTTCCTTTACATTGATTGGTCAGCAAAAATAACATGAAAAACAGCTCAGCAGCTGGCAGCTTGAGGTGTTTCCAGGAACAGTCCACCCTGCCCTGAGTTCTCAAAATAAGTTCACTCTGCCCTCTAGAGATTACTATCATGTCAAGGTTGAGCAGTCTCAGTTGTTTTTCTTTCTCGTTCCCAGGTGGTCCTGTCCCTCAGAACAAATGTCCTTTTTGTGTCTTGGAGCATATTTTGGATATATGCCTAGGAGTGATATAGCTGGACCTTGAGGAAGCGCTAGTCCTAGTTATCTGAGGAAAAAGCCAGATTGATTTCCAAAGTGGATGACAAGTTTACATTCCCACCAGCAATGGAGGAGGGTTCTCCTTTCTCCACAACCTCTCCAGCATTTATTGTCTCTTGAGTTTGTGATCTTAGCAATTCTGATGGGTGTAAGGTGAAATCTCAGGGTCGTTTTGATTTGCATCTCCCTGATGACTAAGAACATTGAGAATTTCTTTAAGTGTTTCTCTGTCATTCTATAGTCCTCTACAGAGAATTTTCTGTTTAGCTCCATACCCATTTTTTCATTGGATTACTTGATTTGTTACTTTTTAACTTCTTTAGTACTTTATATATATATATATATTCTGGATATTAGCCCTCTGTCAGATATAGGGTTGGTGAAGATCCTTTCCCAGTCGGTGGGCTATTATTTTGATCTGACAACAGTGTCCTTTGCTTTACAGAGCATTTCAGTTTCACGAGGTCCCATTTATTGATTGTTGCTCTTAGAGGCTGTGCTGTTGGTGTTCTGTTCAAGAAATTGTCTCCTGTGCCAATGAGTTCTAGGCTCTTCCCCACTATTTCTTCTAATCGATTTAGTGTGTCTGGTTTTATGTTGAGGTCTTTGGTCCACTTGGACTTTAATTTTGTGCAGGATAATAAATATGGAATTGTATTCATTCTTCTGCATGTAGACATCCAGGTGGACCAGCACCATTTGTTGAAACTGCTATCTTTTTTCCATTGAATGGTTTTTTGCTTTTTTGTCAAAAATCAAGTATTTGTTGGTGTGTGGGTTTATTTCTGGGTCTTCTATTTGGTTCCATTGATCCACCATTCTGTGTCTATGCCAATACCATGCAGTTTTTATAACTACTGCTTTGTAGTACAGCTTGAGATCAGGGATGGATATACCTTTAGATGATCTGTTGTACAGGATCACTTTGGAAATTCTGATTTGTTTTGGTTGAGAATTTTTCTTTCAAGGTCTGTAAAGAATTATGTTGGTATTTTGATGGGAATTACTTTGAATATGTAGATTGCTTTTGGAAAGATGGCCATTTTCACTATGTTAATCCTACTGATCCATGAGCACGGGAAATCTTTCCATCTTCTGATACCTTCTTCAATTTTTTTCTTTAGAGACTTGAAGTTTTTTTCAAACAGGTCTTTCACCTGCTTGGTTAAAGTCACCCCAAGGTACTTTATGGTATTAGTGGCTATTATGAAGGGTGTTGTTTCCCTGATTTCTTTCTCAGCCCTTTTGTTTTGGGTATACAGGATGGCTTCTGATTTTTTTTTGAGTTAATTTTGTATCCAGCCACTTTGCTGAAGGTGTTTATCATCTGTAGGAGTTCTGTGATTGAATTTTGGCAGGCACTCATGTATACTATCATATCATTTGTGAACAGTGAAACTTTGACCGCTTCCTTTCTGATTTGTATCCCCTTGATCTCCTTTAGTTGTCTTATTGTTCTAGCTAGGACTTCAAGTAGTATGTTAAATTGATATGGAGAGAGTAGACAGCCTTACCTTGTCCCTGATTTCAGTGGGATTGATTTTAGTTTCTCTCCATTGAGTTTGATGTTAGCTATAGGCTTGCTGTATATTGCCTTTACTATGTTTAGGTATGTGCCACTAAACAAAGAGCCTGCCACTGAGCACACATCAGAGACAGTCCGTGCTCCCCTTACTAGGACAGTGCCATGGAAACAGAGCTGTCCATGGGCTATATCTGAGCAAGGGTTAGAGGTCCTCTCCATGCATGGCCCTTGGTTGATTCATCACTATCTGCATGACCCCCTGAGCCTAGGATTTTTGACACTGTTTGTTCCCTTGCAGAGCCTCTGTCCCCTCCAGGTCTTTTTATCTCCCTTTTCTTCCATTGGATTTCCTGCACTATGTCTAAATTTGGCTATGAGTCTCAGCATCTGCTTTGATACCCTGATGGGTAGATACTTTCAAAGGCCCCTTGTGGAAGGCTCTTGTGCTGTTCCCTGTCTTTTACTTCCAATGTCTACCCTGTATGCCCTTCTCAATGAGGATTGAGCCTCCTCCCTAGTGTCCTCCTTGTTGCTTAGCTTCTTTAGGACTATAGATTTTATTATGTTCATCCTATATTATATGGCTAATATCCATTTATAAATGAGGGTATACCGTGTGTGTTTTTCTGCTTCTGGTTTCCTCACTCAGGATGATCTTTTCTAGTTCCTACCATTTGCTAAAAATTTCATGATTTCCTTGTTTTAATTGCTGAGTAGTATTCTATTGTGAAAATGTACCACAATTTCTGTATCCATTTTTCTTTTTTACTTGAGGGACATCCAGGATTTTTTACAGATCCTGGCTATTATGAATAGAGTGGCTATGAACATACTTGAGCAAATGTTTGTTGTATGGTTAAGCATCTTTCAGATATATGTCCAAGAGTGGTATAGCTGGATCTTGAGGTAACACTATTCCTAAGTTTTCTAAGAAAGTGCCAAATTGATTTCAAAAGCTGTACAAGTTTACTTTCCCACCAGCAATGGAGGAGGGTTCCTCTTTCTCCACAACCTCTCGAGCATGTGTTGTCATTTGAGATTTTGATCTTAGCCATTCCATTGCGTGTAAGATGGAATCTCAGTGTCATTTTGATTTACATTTCCCCGATGAATAAGAACATTGAGCATTTCTTTAAGTATTTCTCTGCCGTTCTATATTCCTCTGTTGAGAATTTTCTGTGTAGCTTTGCACCTGTTTTTTATAATTTTAATTTTATATTAATTACAGCTTATTAACTTTGTATCCCAGATGTAGCCCCCTCCCTCATTCGCTCCCATTCCAACCCTCCCTCCTTCATCTCCTTGATGCCCCTCTCTAAGTCCACTGATAGTGGAGGACCTCCTGCCCTTCCATCTGACCCAAGTTTATCAGGTCTCATTAGGACTGGCTGCAATGTCCTCCTCTGTGGTCCAAGACGTCTGCTCCTCCCATGAGGAGGGGAGGGGGTGTCAAAGAGCCTGCCACTGAGTTCATGTCAGAGGCATTCCTTGTTCCCCTTACTAAGGAAACTCCCTTGGATGCTGAGCTGCCATGGGCTATGTCTGATCAGGAGTGCTAGGTTATATCCATGCATGGTTCTCAGTTGGAGAATCAGTCTCAGATAAGAGACTTGTGCCCAGCTATATTTGGTCCTTGTGGAGCTCCTGTCCTCTCCAGGTCTTATAAACTCCCCCTTATTTCGTGATTCCCTGCACGCTGCCCAAGGTTTGGTTAAGAGTCTCAGCATCTGCTTTGTTACACTGCTAGGTAGAGTCTTTCAGAGGCCCTCTGTGGTAGGCTCCTGTCTTGTTTCTTGTTTTCTCCTACTTCCAATGTCCATTCCATTTGTCTCTCTAAGTGGGAATTGATCATCTTACCAGGAATCTCTTCCTGTTTAGCTTCTTTAGGTGTGCAGATTTTAGTATGTTTATCATATCTGATATGTCTAGTATCCACATATAAGTGAGTTTTTACCGTGTGTGTCTTTCTGCTTCTGGGATTCCTCACTCAGGATGATCTTTTCTAGATCCCACCATTTCTCTTCAAATTTATGCTTTCCTTGTTTTTAATTGCTGAGTAGTATTCCATTGTGTAAATGTACCACAATTTCTGTATCCATTTCCTCATTGAGGGACATCTGGGTTGTTTCCAGGTTCTGGCTATTACAAATAAAGCTGCTACAAATGTAGTTGAATAAATGTCCTTGTTGTGTACTTGAGCATCTTTTGGATATATTTCTAGGAGTGGTATAGCTGGATCTTGAGGTAGCACTATTCCTAATTATCTGAGAAAGTGCCACATTGATTTCCAAAGTGGTTGTACACGTTTACATTCCCACCAGCAATGGAAGAGGGTTCCCTTTTCTCCAGCAGGTGTTGTCATTTGAGATTTTGATCTTAGCCATTCTGATGGGTGTAAGGTGAAGTCTCAGGGTTGTTTTGATATCATATCCCTGATGGCTAAGGATGTTGAGCAGTTCTTTAAATGTTTCTCTGCTATTCTATATTTCTCTACTGAGAATTCTGTGTTTAGCTCTGTACCCCATTTTTTAACTGTATTACTTTATTAGTTGGTGTTTAACTTCTTGAATTCTTTATACATTCTGGATATAAGCCTTCTGTCTGTTGTAAGGTTAGTGAGATCTTTTCCCAGTCTGTACACTATCATTTTGTTCTCTCACCTTTGTCCTTTTATTTACAGAAGCTTTTCAGTTTCATGAGCTCCTATTTATTGATTGCTGTTTGTGTTCTGTTCAAGAAGTTGTCTCATGTGCCAAAGAAGTCAAGGATCTTATCTACTTTTTCTTCTAACAGGTTTAGTGTGTCTGGTTTTATGTTGAGGTCTTTGATTCACTTGGTTTTGTGCAGGGTGATAAATATGGATATTTTTGCATTTTTCTACATGTAGACATTCAGTTAGACCAACATCATTTGTTGAAGATGCTATCTTTTTCCATTGTATGATTTTGGTTTCTTTGTCAAAATTCAAGTATCCATAGATGTGTGGGTTTATTTCTATATCTTATATTCGATTCCATTGTTCGACCATTTTGTTAAAATATATTAATCTTTACAGGAGAAAACATGGCTTTTGAAAATACTGATATATGCCAGTACCCTGCTGTTTTAATTACTGTGGCACTATAGTACAGCTGGAAATCAGGGATGGAGATACTTCCAGAAGATCTGTTATATCACAGAATTGTTTTAGCTATTCTGGTTTTTGTTGTTGTTGTTTTTACAGATGAAATTGACAATTGTTCTTTCCAGACATGCAAAGAATTGTGTTGGTATTTTTATTGATATTGCATTGAATCTGTAAATTGCTTTTGGTAAGATGGCCATTTTCACTATGTTAATCCTGCTGATCATGAGCATGTGAGATCTTTCCATCTTTTTTATTTCTTCATCAATTTCTTTCTTTAAAGACTTGAAGTTTTTTTTTTCCATACAGGTCTTTCACTAGCTTGATTAGAGTCACACCAACGTACTTTTTTGTTATTTGTGTTTATTGTGAAGGGTGCCGTTTCACTAATTTCTTTCTCAGTACATTTGTCTTTTGTATACAGGAGGGCTTCATTTTTTTGTATCTAATAATTGCACATAGTCAACCTGATTTTTGAAAAGATCTTCAAACTGCTGCCGTTAAAATCATTTGTGTTCTTTTATTAGGACATGACAATGAAGCATACGAAATTCTGTAAAGTTGTCCTGTGTCTTGCAACCACCCTATTTTGTCAATATGCTTATATTGTGTTCCTCATTCCTAAAATATGTAGAAATCTATAACATTGTCTATAATGTTTGTATATTATTATGACACATTTAACAATTAGCAATCAATAAGTGAGTTACGTGATCTATGTTTTCTAATTCTAGTCTCTGTTACAGCTAATAAAAGATTCAGGACAAAGATTGTTATCCTCTAGTACAGAGTGTATTCCAGACCAACTAAGACTACATTATGAGGAAAAAACAAGAAATTGATGCATTTAAAAAACAATCAAAATAAATTAAACAAAACAATATATATGTAAATTCCATATGTCAACTAACTCACTAAAAATTGTACTTAAATACTTTCTTATTTTATGAAGACACCAAACATATTATCTCTTTCAAAGCATTACCTATCATTGATGTGATCAAAGAATACAATTCGACTCAAAGGAATGCTATTGCCAAATCATTAAAAAATATATTAATCTTTACAGGAGAAAACATGTCTTTGAAAATATTAGTTTATTATAGAGGTCTGATGAACTCTGAAAATTTAAACACTATTGATTGCATCTAAATAATTCAGTTCAGGTAACATGAGTTCTTATTATTAGCCTACCTGGTTTGCATCAAGTTGTGACATTGGCTTAGTTCCCAGAACTTCATGTTTTAGAAATAATTTTAATTCAAACACTTGTTTTGAACAATCAATGTCTGAAGTAAACACTATTTTAATAGTAATCACTTTTCTCAATTAGTTAAGCTAGCTGTTCTTAAGAGATGCCTAATTTTTCAATAATTTAAAATAAAATTTTACATACATTTAGACAAGTCTGATTTATCTAAAATTTGTTTAAGATTTGTGCATCTTAAACATTGGAATTTTTGTGTATTCTCAGTTACCTCAGTTAACTATATTTTCTTGTGGTTTTCTTGTAAAAATAGACCATGCAAGAATGTTAACTAAATTCATTTCAAATGAAAATATTTGAATTTTGTATGAATTCAGGGTGCTAATGTGCTTTCAATATTTTCTGAACTACTGAGAGTAAGCATTCTAGTTCACATTTGTCCTGAATATACAAAAAAAAATTCAGAGAAACTTTAGGAGATGAATAGATAATCGGCTTATTAAGACAGTCCTATTTATAAGGAATAATAATGCTTAACGTCTTTCAGAATTTCTAGTAAAATAAGACAAAGAGAATAAAGTATTATAAAAATAATTCTGGTTGCATATATTCTGATTACAAATTTCACCCATGTAATAAGTGAAACTTTTATTTCTCTCTCTCTCTCTGTATATATATATAATATATATACATATATATATTATATATATATATATATACAACTTAAAGAAAATGAACAGTCAATATGAAAGTATTAGAGTGTAAAAAATACAACCTTTGGTTTTGAAAAATAGCAAATATACTCTTCTTGAACTCCTAGTTTTGGTGTTATTAAAGGACCACACACAGAGACATTGTTTAATTTTAGTAACTATGTTTATCAGCTTTTCATAGGAAGTAACACAAATAGAGGTATGAGATTTTTTTAAATTTAATTTTATTTATATATTTATTTATTATAATTTATGCACTGCATGTCCCTGCTGCATCCCCCTCCCAGACCCACCTATCCTCTGTGTTCTCCTGCTATCCCCTTTCCCTAGTCTCCTGATACTGGAGGACCTCCTCCTCTTCTATCTGACCCTAGTTATCAGATCTAACCACGGAGGCTGCATCATCTTCCTCTGTGGCCTGACAAGGCTGCATCCACCCCCCAAGGGGAAGTGACAAAGAGCCAGCCACTGAGTTCATGTCTCAGACTGCCCCTGTACCTCTTAATAGGGAATCCATTTAGAAATGGAGTAGCCAATGGACTTCCTTTGAATCAGGGGGTCTACGTCCTCTACATGCCTCGTCCTTAGTTGGAGTATCAGTCTATTCAGTCCCCCACTGGGCCCAGGTGTTTTGACTCTGTTGTTCTCTTTGTGGAGCTCCTGTCCCCTCTAGGTCTTTCTATCTCCTTATTCTTCTATAAGGATTCTCGCACTTTACCCAATGTTAGAAAGTTATATAACCCTAACACATTCGTGTTTTCAAGAGCAAAATTACTATTATTATAATTGTGTTTAATTTGAAATGTTCAAACATTTTGAATTTATTTAGTACCTGTGTGTGTGTGTATGTGTGCATATTTTTGTACCATGTGGAGGTCAGAGGATAGTGATATGACTCTTCTCTTTTAACATGTGGATCAGGACAATCATACTTACTAACATACCTATTTGGATATTATAGAATATTACAAAATACTCTTAGCTTTGTTCTTTCATTTACATTGATTAAGAAGTTATTTGTGGACTAATCATCCCCTATCATATGCATATCGTTGTGTGCAACACCCTAGCTGTGTACACAGTGCCAACAGACACTGTGACCCTCTATTTCCACAGAATTCATCTACAAAGGGCGAAAGTGTGTCAGTGTGTAGGGTGCATCTTTCATACATGCTGAAGAAGTAAGATAAGAATATTACAGTGCCTGAAATGAACTATGAGATATCATCATCATCGACTTTTTATTTTAATTTTTATTAATTACACTTTATTCACTTTGTATCCCCCCCATGAACCCCTCCTTCCTCCCCTCCCAATCCCACCTTCCCTCCCCCTTCTCCACACATGCTCCTCCCCAAGTCCACTGATAGGGAAGGTCTTTCTTTCCTTCCTTCTGATCCTAGTCTATCAGCTCTCATCAGGAGTGGTTGCATTGTCTTCCTCTGTGGCCTGGTAAAGCTGCTCCCCCATAAGGATGAGGTAATCAAAGAACAGACCAATCAGTTCATGTCAGAGGCAGTCCCTGTTCCCATTACTATGGAACCCACTTGGATACTGAACTGCCATGGGCTACATCTGTGCAGGGGTTCTAGGTTATCTTCATCCCAGTTCCTACCATTTAACTGCAAATTTCATGATATCTTTGTTTTTTATTGCTGATTAATATTCTATTGTGTAGATGTACCACAATTTCTGTATCCATTCTTCAGTTTAGGGGCATCTGGGTTATTTCCAGCTTCTGGCTATTATAAATAAAGCTGCTACAAACATGGTTAAGCAAATGTCCTTGTTTTGTACTTGAGCCTTTTTTGGATATATGCCTAGGAGTGGTATAGCTGGATCTTGAGGACACACAGCCATAACCCTGAAGAGATCCTGGGTTGTGCAGGCACTAGGTCACCAGACCGGAGTCACAGGCCCGTGTGTCCTCATCACCTTCCCAGGCTGAACAGAAAACAACAGAGACTGGGAGTCCCAGTCGAGAGAAAAACCCACAGGGAAGGAAGGAAACAGAAAAATGTCCTGAAGAATGGCGGGGGTGAGCCGCCATCTCTGAACTAGGCTCTACATGCAAGCACTGAGACCTGCTGTACACCAACAACCAGTCATAGATAGAACTGTGGGCCCCAGAACACCAGAGCCTGGATTTCCCTGATGGGAGAAAACCCCACAGGAAAGGAAGCAAACAGGGACTGAGTTAGGGTACCCAGGATCTCCCTGGAAAAGGTCCCCAAGACCAGTGGGTCTACCCTGCCAGCCCAGAGACCTGCTGTGCACCAACTACCTGTCACAGATATCATCGACTTTGTTAACAATATTATAGGAAAGGAAATGCTATATAAAATAATACTAAAGAATAATATGAATCCTACAATGAACCTGTATGGAACATAGTTATGTATATCATATTATGAATGAGATCATTCTTAAAACTTAACAATGTAGACTTCTAATTTTGTAACCTGCGACTTAACATAAAAGGAATCCCATTTTTCATTTTCCTAAGGCTATTCCACCTAACTTCTTTTTCTAATTTACCAGCCAAATTGGTTTCTTCAAATTTTAATATCAGGTCATGTAACAAAATCTCCAAGGTAATGTAATTACCTAATCCATTCATTACATGGGATAAAGATAGGACAGTTAAAATGTCAAATAGAATCAAAGTTGTCTAAGTTAAAAATATTTTCAAATGGAATTTTTGCCTCTCTCAATCATAATACATGGAGTAATAACTCCTTGCTTTTATAAAATGTTTTATATTAATCTAAAATAAAAATCTTACTAATAATATCAAGTACAAAGTACTTGAGATTTCTGACTATGGATGAATTTTATCTTCATATCTTCCATTTTGTCATCTCTAAGTGAGAATTAGGGGGAAATTCCTCATTTACTTCATAACTGAAGAGTTTTATGGATCCAGAAAATTATGACCTTCTTAAACAGAAGGATAGTGCAGTATTTTGAGGGCACTGTAATAAATATTAGGCTGCTTCACTGTGGAGGGAAAAAATAAGAATTGTTTTGTATTAAAAGATAAAATATTAAGTTTAGTATCCAGGTATTTTACCTTCACATGCATTGAACAAGTTTTTACTATCTCTGAAAAACCATGCCTTCTTTAAATCAAGGGGAAATACAGTGCACAGTAAACCTTCCACAATCTATAATATCAATACTTTAGACTTTTCTTCATAGTCCATATGCTCTCTGACGTTGAACAGTGGAATTGAAGGAAAAACTAATAAACCTTTTATATGCAAATATATGTACATGTATGTGCTTTGATCATATTCTACCCTTCCCCAAATGAATCCTGTTCTTCTCAACAAGACCCTATTCTCATGTCTTTTTTCTATGCCTATCTGACATCAGTTGGGTATGCCTGCATAAGCATGAATGGGGAATTATTTTCTTGAGCGTGGGCAACTTAGCAATAACTGATACTAAGAAGTATGACTTCCCCTAGAAGAACAAATAACTGCCTATTGCTACTCTCAGATGCCCTTTCTCTTCCACAAGAGAAAGTTGAAAATACTAATTCATGTATAGTTCTTCCAAATATATTTGAGTATTTATTATTAAAAATTTCATATTAATGAAAAGTAAAGAACAAATATCTAATACTTATAGGAAAATATATTTAATAATCAGAACGTATATTGTATAAACTACATAATACATTTAAAACAAATCATTTGTAAATAAAAATAGAAAAATAAAAGCAGATAATGGAAATTAATAACATGTTTTCAACTCATGTTATGCTATAAAAGAGCTCCACACAGAGACCAACAGAGCCAAAAAATCTAGGTTCAGTGGGGCCTGCAGAAACCTGTTCCACTAGGATCATGCATGGTCCTTGGTAACAGGAGCAGGGGCTTTCTCTGCATGAAAACACTGGCTGGCTCTTTGATCACCTCCCCTTGCAGGCCACAGAGGAAGATGATGGAGCCAGCGCTGATGAGAATTGATAGGCTAGGATCAGAGAGAAGGAGAGGAGGATCTTACCAATTAGTGTGCACTAAGGAAAGACCATAGGGGTAGAAGAGGGAGGGTAGGTGGAAATGGAAGGAAATGGAAGGGGCTACAGACAGGATACAAAGTGAATAAATTGTGATAGATAAATAAATATATAAAACAACTTTAAAATCAAAAATATAAATAAATAAATAAATTAAAAGAACCTCAAAAAAATAGATCTAAGAACAAAGGAAACAGCTCAAACAAGGGAAGATTGATTAGATGCATTATTTCAAAGGTTTCAGGCTATAATCGCTTGTTTCCATGCTTTGAGACATGTAGTAATTCACAGCATCAAGTAGAGAGTGTGGTGGAGTAGGCAACCTACATAGAACAACCTGAATTACCCACAGGCAGGGAATATCTCCTTAAACTATGGGTTTACTTATTTTCTTCAACAGATGCTGATCTTTTCTAATACCATTGAATTTTTATCTCTCCAAGTAAAGAATTTTTTGACTACAATACAGACTTCAGGATCCAATCAATAATCAACTCCCCATCAATCAGTATCCCATCCTTCGTTCCATAAAACCTTTAGAAGACATTTCAAATTTAAATGAAGACAATATTATTTAATATAGCAGTATAATAATGTCATACAACAATTGAAATACATGTAAAACAGTGAACAAGTAATCTTAATGAATAACATTCCGAATATCCTTTTGTTTATTATTTTGTAGAAAGGTGTATGGTCTCTAAAAACTGTGAAATTGACACTTGATTAATTGCTCTTTTTTTCTTAATCTCCATATCAATAAGTGCAATTTTTCTTAAAGCAAAGTTGTCAATGACTGTTTTGCTAACAGATTCAGTGGTGTCCAGCTTTATGCAATGTTAACATCATTCCTGAATATAACATAATACATCATTTTACAGTCCTATTTCAATTTATATCCTTCAGTGTCACACTTTGTCTTTGAAAATATTAAATACTGATATATGCGTTTTACTCTAGTTAGCTTATAAATAAATAAAATTCAAATAAAAGTTAATATTAACCTGTAAATTAAATACTATTTAATTATATTGTTATAATTTAAGGGATAATAAATTCCTGAGGTAGAAATACTATAATTGGTACAATAATTTTTTTAATGGAAAAACATACTAAGCTTTTCAGTGACAAGGTTAACAGTCCAGGGCACAGAATTTGTCTTTTGAATATGCGTTGTCAGGCAAGCGCAGATACTACTGAAATATGTCTCCCTGACAGTAAATTCTCATCATGATTGCCATTATTGATCTGTAGAGTCAGTAACCGAATCTGTCCATGGCATTCAGCACCATCTATCTTGATATTATGTATCCCCATCCTCCTGCCTGAGCCCATTAAACTGTCATCTGTAGGTTTACATCATTTTTACTTGAGGGACTTAGTGAAACTTTGCACATGTTTTCTAAAACACTTCTAAGACCAAGCAACATCATCAGGAAAATTCCACTGTTTCTAGCTAAGAACCATTGTTTCCTGTTTCTAAGAATGGAAACCAAAATATATTTAAGATGTGAAAAATAAAAAAAAACATCATTACTGATATATTGTGTGTTTACTGTTTTATATATATATATATATATATATATAATATATATAACTTGAAGGCAAATTCATATCTTGTATGCAGATTTAAAAAACAATAATTTCATACTGTTTAAATACTATTACATATTTCTTTAAACAAAAATTTAGTGATAAGGGGTAGATGTACCTAGGAAAGTATGTAGTTGTTTTTTACTTGTCTTAATCTAAAAATGATTTAAAACCAGATTGTTGTGGGGCATGCCTTTAATCCTATCACTTAGGAGTCAGAGGCAAACAGCTCTCTGGATTAGGAAGCCTGTTCTACAGAGTGAGAAGCGGGATTACACAGAGAAGTCCTCTCTTGAATAAACAAACAAACAAATAATTTGATCATGGAATAGGAATTTTTATCTCATTTCCAAAGAGTTTCATACATTTTGAATCAATGACAATGTGTATTGGTGTTCAATCATATTTTAATAAGCATAAATTATATATATATATACATATAATATAATATAACATAAAGCATAAGGTTTTCTCTATATGTTTCTTAACTTTTGTCCAAAGTTGTTCTTAGGGTAACAAATAAAACAATATTTCTAATTACTACTCCGTTGTTAAAATAAAGATTAGAAATGAAATGTTCAATTTTGTTTTAAACAAATGGTGTTTTACAACTCAAAATTTCATTTTCACAGAATCCAGAAATTATGGACAGTGGAGTAAATACCACTCATAAACCTCAGGTGCGTGTTATGGAGACTTTGAATCCATATAATTCTTCTTCTTGCATGGAATATTAGGACATGATTTAAATTTTCTTAGTTATAAGTTGTAAGCTCTCTATTTTTCGCTCTTTCTCTCTCTATATTTATATATGTATCTCCTCAGTCTACACAATATTTCTTTTCTTTTTTCTTTTCGTTTTTTCTTTATTTTATTTTATTGTTTTGTTTTGCTTTTTTGACACAAGATTTCTCTGTGTGACCCTGGCTGTCCTGGAACATGCTCGCTCTGTAGAGCAGCCAGGCCTTTAACACATGGAGATCTGCTTGCCTCTGCCTTCCAAATGCTGGAATTAAAGTTATGTGCCACCATTACTTGGTTGTATAATATTTCTTAAATTCATGCTTTCAGTCCTGTCCATTTACTACTGGACAACCTATACCCACAAGCTGATTATTATAATTAGTCTTTAAAATTAAAAGGGTGTTTTAACTTTCTCCACATCCTCTCTAGCACGTTTTGTCACTTGAGTTTTTGCTCCTAGCCTCCATTTCGGGTGGGAGTGCAAACTTGTACAACCACTTTGGAAATCAATCTGGCACTTTCTCAGAAAATTGGGAATAGCACTATCTCAAGATCCAACTAGTCCACTCTTGGGCATGTACCCAAAAGATGCCCCATCATTCAATAAGGATATTTGCTCAACTATGTTTATAGCAGCTTCATTTGTTATAGCCAGAATCTGGAAACAACCTAAATATCCCTCAACAGAGGAACTGATACAGAAATTGAGTTACATCTACACAATGGAATACTACTCAGCTATTTTAAAAAGGAAATCATGAAACTTGCAGGCAAATGATGGGAACAAAAAGAGATCATCCTGAGTAAGGTAACCCAAAGCAGAAAGGCAGGCATGGTATACACTCACTTATAAGCGGATATTAGTCGTATAATATAGGATAGCCATCCACAGACCTAAAGAAGCTAAAGGAGACTGGCAAACACGATAAACACCAGAAGCAGTGGAAGAGATGAAACAGAATTGGCGCCTACCATAGAGGGTCTTCTAAAAGCATCCACGCAGCTGTGGATCAAAGCAGATGCTGAAATTCAGGGTCAAAATGTGAGCAGAGCACAGGGAGTCTAATGGAAGAAAAGAGGAGTGGGAATAGAGGGGCATAGACAGAAAAGGAACCCCACGAGGAAACCAACAAAGCTAAAAGATCTGATCCCAGGGGATCCTGCAAAGACTGCTGCACCAGTGGAGGAGCATGCATGGAGAGGACCTAGACCCCCTGCTGCGATGTGGCCTATGAGCAGCTCAGTGTCCAGCAGGATCTCTGAGTGAGGGAAGCAGGGGCTGCTTCTATCATTAACTCAGTTGACTGCTCTTTGATACTTGCAGCCGTTCCAGGCAACAGAGGAAGAGAATCCAGGGAGTCCTATGGAGACAATCTAGTGGCAGGTGGCAATAGTGGAGAACTCCCCCTTTCAGTGGACTAGGGGAAGGGGATGGGGAAGAGGGAGGAAGTATGGGATTTGAGGGGAGTTGAGGGAGGGTGCTTCAATCAAGATATATAATGAATAAATTGTGAAAAAACGATAAAATTTAAAAAGTGTTTTCTATTAACTCTACCATATGTTAATAATTTAAGTTTTATAAATCTAGAAATTTCTAAAGATTGCTGAATTCTCTTCACCATTTAGATAAATATGAACACAAATATATATATTATGTATTTATATATAAATTGACATATATATGTTGATAAAACTATACTAAATATTTTTTTTTACTTTTTAAAATTTTTAAGTGATTTATTTATTTTTATATTAATCACAGGTTATATACTTTGTATCCCAGGCGTAGCCCCCTCCTTCATTCCCTCCTACTCTCCCCATCCCTCCCTCATCTTCTCCTTGCCCCCCTCCAAGTCCACTGATGGGGGAGGACCTCCTCCCCTTCCATCTGACCCTAGTTTATCATGTCTCTTCATGGCTGGCTGCAATGTCCTCTTCTGGGATCTAGTTATGGCTCAGCCGTTAAAGGCTAGGCTCACAACCAAAAATATACTAAATATCCTTAAGAAAACAATTTCCCTTGCTTGTGGATACAAAGCATTGTTATCATTTCCTTTTATTTTAAATTTCATTATTATTTATTTCATTTTCATGTTAGTTACAGTTTATTAACTTTGCATCCCAGCTGTGTCCTGCTCCCTCATTCCCTCCTAATTCTACCCACCCTCCCTCATCTTTTCCCTGCCCTTTTCCAAGTCCACTGATAGGGGAGGACTTCCTTCCCTATCATTTCTTATAGGCCTGATAACCTAGTAACTCAGTTAGACTTGTTCATACTGTGTTGCTTTGCTTTGTTTTGTTTTTCTTATTAAATGCTATACATACTTTCCACAATGGCAAACTTCCCAGAATTTTTCAAAACACTATCAAAGGGAAGGGAAAATATTCACTACCTTTTCTATATTCTTCCATTATTCAATTACTTTTCTTTTTAATTATTGAATTCGTAATACTTACGTAAAGGATGTTAATAAATAAACAATATAATTGTATGGGCAACAGTGCTAAATCCTACTTGCTGTACCCAGGATGTAGTGGAACCAATTTTCACCTATTTCAAATGAATTAAAAATGGTTCTGTTTTTCCTCATTGTCTTTATGAGCCTGGAGGATGGCAGCTTTATATGATTTTTTTCTTGTCATTTCATGTTATGTGATAGATGTGTGTTTTTGTGCTTGCAAAAAATTATAATTATCCTTTCATGATTTCGATTGATGATTGTATTATTAAATCTATGTTTTGAGAAGGTTTAGGAAAGATTTTATTATCAGTATAAAAACAGAAAAATAAATGTTTTAATGCTAAAAATTGTCTTTTGTGCATGTCAGCAATGTTTTTAGAGACATTTTGCCACTGTCCCAACATATACCAAGTGAAATCTCTGATGTAGTCTTCTAAATTGTTAATGAAGAGTTGGATCATCTACACCTGCAAAACAAAAAGTCAAGCAACATGACGCATAACTGTGAGACTGAGAAAGAAAGAATATTTATACACATGAAAATAGATCAGTCAAAACAAAAGGGCAAGTATAAAGATTAAAAAAAAGTAAGCTTTTTCAATCAGGTAATAAAATCAGTGTGTAATGCATCCTGGACATTCTGTTTTCAGAAAGGGAACAAAAATTAGTCTGAACATATTTTTGTAACTTATTTGTCAGCAAAGTCCTAAGTAATTGCTTGTACAGTCATAATAACTTAAATTTAAGTTAACATTATATGCAATATTAAAGTCAATAAGCTGATGCTGCAATTTTCCACTTGTAACTTTAGCACCAAATTCAGAGATCTACATTCAAGCATTCATCTTGAGAATAAGTTTGTCAGAATTCATGATTATCTGACCTTATTTATATGTTTTTTGTTATTAACCTCAAAATATATCATTCTGTATGCAAAGGCTACATGTTGTTCTTCCTTTATACATTATCACTTTGTGTAATATGAAGTTTAAATGGGGCTAATCAGAAACAAATTATATTTGCAAACAGACAGAATTAGCCTTGAACAAGATGCAATAAAATGCTAAGCTTTGAAATTATTCTTTGAAAATCAGTGCATGGAAATTGTGGAGTGGGACATTAATTATGCAAACACAGCAGTAAGGAAATGAATTATTTTACAGAAAAGTAGAACCGAATTTCAAAGATGGCCTAGAGAGCTGAAGAAAGATGCTTACATTATATTGTTAAAGAAATCAGAAATGAAATAATTCAGTTGCCTTAATAGTTTTCATCAATGCCTAGATATTTAAACTATATTAATGGATTAATAGTATTAACCTTTGGGCAGGGAGGAGGGAGATGAGGGAGGGAGTGGGAGAGTGGGAGGGAATAAGGGAGGAGGCTATGCCTGGGATGCAAAGTACCTAACCTGTGATTGATATAAAAATAAATAAATTAAAAAAAAAGAAATTGAATAACAAAAAAAGAAATCAGAAATGAAATAATTCAGTTGCCTTAATTGTTTTCATCACTGCCTAGATATTTAAACTATATTAATGGATTAATAGTATTAATCTTTGATATCATCTTAATATTTATTTTTAAAACAAATATAACTTCTGAAGTTATATTTTACATTTTTAATAATTTACATGCATTAATTTGTTTTACAATGTACATTAATATTTCACATTTGTTTTATATTTTATTTTAAAGATACTTGAATAGAAATTATGTGAATTTTGAAGGAAATCTTAAATATAACACCCCAAATAGGACATGTATATGTCTTTGCAAAAGAACTGTTCTTGTACTTAAGACTTTGAACAAAAAGTTTAAATCTGTTTATTTTATAAATAAATTGTAAACGAGAATCAGCATTAACTGCTATTTGTCCGTAGAAGTAAATACATAGGGATAAACATATTTAAAAAGGATATTGGGCACAATAATGAAAAATTCCTTTTTCTCTAAAAATTATATATAACCCAAAATATTTTTCTCTGTACTTAATAAATACATTGTAATATTTTCTGTTTCTAGAACAGTAAGCTTAATAAATATTTTCATCTATAATCTTATAGATAGTAATATTTCTTTCACCATATTCTTATTATATAAAAACAATTGTGTCATAATGGAAAGGCTAGTGTTCAGTCAGACTGAAGGATGACCTTCAGTCATCCTTGCTAAAGGTCAAATTACCCTCAAAAGTCACAGAACACAAGCCATTTAACAAAACCTTGACTTAAATTAGATGCTGACAAACTCCAGAAAATCTTTATGTAGTCTTCTCAACCATTGACTGAACAGATATTACACTGAGTAATCATAAAGTTTATTTTTAAAATCATTATCTACCTATTTACCTAAGAATCTATCCATCGATCAATCAATCGATGTATTTATTTATTTATTTATTTATTTATTTATTTATTTATTTATTTATTTATTTATTTATTTATTTATTGTGTGTATGGAGGTTTTGCTTGCAGGTATGTCTGTGGAAGCATGTGCACACTCTATGTGCGGAGTCCAACTTTTCTGCAACTGGAGTTACAGGCAGTTGGTACCTGCCACGTGGGTGCTGGGAATTGAACCAGGGTCCTCTGCTAGAGCAATAAATGTTTCTAACCACTGAGGCTTCTCTCCACTTCCAAGTTCTTTTTAGGTGTGAAACTGCATTGAGATTATTCAAGAACATTCTAAACTTCATAGCTTACATAAATGGGCATGACAACTAATGTGTATAATCGAATATTTTATTGCCAATCAGAAAAAGTAAATGAAGAACAATGGAGACCCTATAAAACTAGGTAACCTGTTGGAATATGTTGCTACATTTAACTGAAAGGTTGCATATTTTGATTTTATTACCATATTCTCATGTGGCAAATGATCAAACATACTCTAATAATTCAAAATATTTAACAGGTGCATGTAGACCTATGCTTATGATTCCAGACTACTTGGTTACATGATTATATTGTCTGGGAAGGTTCTTCTTTTCTATTTAGAAAATATAACTTGAAATTGAAGCTGATGTAGAACTAAAGCTGTAATAAATATGATCAGAGAACATCAGTGATAGAGGGATTCTTTTTATTATGCATTATGGGAAATACATTATTCATTAGCTCTGAGTCCTGAAGAGAAAAGGCAAATAAGAGAAAAGGAAAACAAAAACTAGAATCAATAAAGTGGTTAACTATGGATAGTGTGAAAATACAACTTTATTACAAAACTTCTTATAATAATCTTCGTTAGGAAGTTTGTATGGGTTTATTATTAGTTCATAATAAATAAAAAAGGGTCACAATACTCAGGTGTGATGCCAATGAATTATGATAGTCACCAGAACTACCTGACATCCCTAAATGTTCAATAGCACACTAATATCTTGGTGATAACAGCCATCTAATTGGATTTGAGGCTCTACCAATGGGGTGAGGGATCATGCCTAGTGATTTCATGGATTTCATAAGAGAACTTCTGATACTTTCCTAAACCAGTAAAATGCTTAACTACATTCTTAATTCATATCTTTATACCTGCAAAAAAGAGGGTATTAATGTGCCTCATCAAAGAAGCTTCTTTCTACGGTAAATGGAAACCATTAAAGAAAGCTTTAACTGGTCAAAATTAAGAGAACAACTGACCATGAATTACTCAAACCCAGTTGACACATCTACAATTTGTCTCCTGTTCTGATGACTCAGGGAATAGCAAGGATGTTTGGAAGAAAAAGTTGGAAAAGTCAGAGACCCAGGAAGTTTTCTGTGAAATTATGTCTTTAGATGTGACAGGTAAGCTACATCCATGAACTCTCAATTATGAATAATGACAACTCCAGTTAAAACGCCCACAGTGATGAGAGTGATCTCATGGGACCTCACCCATAGATGAAGAGCTAGCGGCAACTAACAACTGAAAAGGTGAGAATAATTCTTTACCAGGAATGAGCCTCATAATTATTTATCCAACACTAAATAGTCAGCCGTAAAACAATGTGCATACAAGTAACACTATATTATATTTATATGTTTAGTCATATATGTCTTTGAGTTAAAAATAATAATTGAAGAAAAAGAGACTAAGTATTGGAAAGGGAGGTGAAATGTTATAATTACATGTTAATTGAAGATAAAATATTCTAAAATAAATTCATAATGAAAAGACAGTAATCTTATTAATCTTGAGAAAACATGATAAAAATAAGAAAAATATAAATATGTCTTTAAAAGAGGAAAAGAGGACAGAAAATATCTAAATAGGCAAAACTGTTTGCTTCTGTAAAATCATTAATAGAATTCCATACTTGAAACTAACTGAGGAATGAAAGTATTCCAAAAGAGTGGCTGGACCTCTGACTTTCACACATGCACCATGACATATACAAATGTAAATTCTAAATAAGCACACAGAAAAATGGATAAATGAATAAATAAATAGGTAAATAAATAAATAAATAAATAAATAAATAAATAAATAAATAAATAAATAAATGCTGGAGAAATGGCTCAAGAGTTAAGGGCACCCAGTTCTCTTCCAGGGGAACTGCATTTGATTTCCAGCACAAATTTGACAGCTTGAAATTTTCTGTTAGTCCAGACCAATCTGATAACATGTTTTCTTTTGGCTTCAGTGGACATAACATAGATATATGCCATGTAGACAAAACACCCATACACATAAAATTCAAATAATGGCTACACATATTATATATAATTATATATATGTATAATTATATATAGATAGATAAATATGTATATAAACATATATTATTATATAATATATATACATATAGATAAATAATATAATAAATATTAAATTTCAAATACATTAAACAGTTACAACAAGAGTATCTATGTACTTCAGAAAAGAAAGTGATGGAAAAACTTAAATCAAACATTGACATCATCAGGTCACTCAGGAAAGCCACTTTACACTTGAACTTATATGGAGGAAAGGTTATGAACCCAATAGTCTTCCAGGTGCAATCACCACTGGTAAGAAGGTAATTAATGCAGGGACACATCATTTTATACAATCAGTCTTTAGCTAATATGTTTGCAGAAAGGTAAGGGGAAATAGGAAGTTTTTGCATGCTATGGCAGGATCAAAATAGATAATCAGAAAGCATAAAGAACAAGCATTAAGCATAATTCTAGTATTGACAAGACCAGACAAATGGATGGAACGAGAAAGATGAGAAAGATCATCCTAAGTGAGATAACCCAGAAGCAGAAATGCACACATGGTATATAATCACTTATAATTGAATATTAGCCATATAATATAGGAAAAACATACTAACATCTAAAGTCAAGCTAAACAAGAAAAAGGACCCTAGGGAAGTTGCTTAATCCTCATCCAGAAAGGCAAACAGGTTACACCTCAGAAGTAGGAAAAGACAGGAGCTTTTCAGAGAGCCTCTGAAAATCTACCCATCAGGATATCAAAGCAGATTCTGACACTCATAGCCAAACTTTGGGCAGAGTGCAGGGAATCTTATGAAAGAAGAGAGAAATAGAAAGACCTGGAGAGGACAGGAGCTCCACAAGCAGACTAACGGAGAAAAAAAAAAAATCTGGGCCCAGGGATCATGCAGAGACTGATGAATCAATCCTATCAGTGGACTAGGGGAGGGACATAGAGGGAAGGATGGAGGGAGGGTGAGATCAGAAAGAGATGGGGGGGGGGGGGTTACAGCCAGATACAGAGTGAATAAATTGTAAATAAAAATTTTTAAAAATCCTCTGCTCAGTTATTAAGAAAAGTGTGCCTTTCTGAAGTTTAAATTGTTCCACAAGATTTTCTATGTCAAAGTTACTAACAAAAACACCTTCACCTAACTTTACTAGCAATCTGTATTGTTGTGCCCGAATCACGATTCCCCAAAAGACCACCACCAGGAGCTGAGTTCATTGCAAATCACATAAGGATCTTTTTATTATAAATCATTACAAGCTGCAACTTGGGCCCACAGCCCCCACCGCCTAAGCGGTGAAGAGCCCTGTGCTCAGGTTAGTTGGGTAATTTAAAGACTCTGTTCCCTCCCAGCATGCCCAAGGCGGGGGTGATTCCTACCTGGCAAGCATCTATTGGTTGAAACATTGCATTTTGAATTGATTGGCTATAGGAAGGTCCCCAAACCATTAATCCCTCTCTAGGGGGATGGGCCAGTTTCTTAGCAACTGTATCTCCAGTATGTGGGTAAAAAATGTGGTAAGGCGAGTTCTTCCACTCAGAGCACCACTGGACCTCCCCACCCAACTAGTTTAGGCCTCAAGCACTAAAAATAGCCACCTTTAATCTCTTGGTCTCTCAGTATCTCTAAATTCTTTTGGGGGTGGTGGTTGAATCATTAATATTCTCCAGCAGCAATGCTTGAAAAAGAGAAAGCACTATCATTATAAGTGCCAGAGATGCTGCCCCGTGAGGGGCTGGAAACCTCTTTAGAGTTTTCATACAGCTCACAGATAATGAGGGATAGGATGAAGGTCCTAGTAATAAGCAGGGCAAAACTCACTTCAGCATGAAGTCCTCAGAATAAGTAATCATTATGACTCTGCCTCTCCAAGGTATACCCAATGCTGTTGTGCTTATAGTTAGACCACATTCCGTGAGTTCTAAAGCTGAGTTGCTGTTCCACTCACATGGGCTCCAGTAAAATATAGGTATTCATAATTATAGGCTTTATCAATCTATTCTAGCTATAGATAGATAGATTGATACATACATACATACATACATAGACAAATGATAGATAAAAATGTTTTGTGCTTTTTTTAGGGATATATGACTGGATAGGCAGAAAAAATTGATATTGTCTCATACTCAATACAAATTTATTTTGCCTAGTTTTCTTTTAATTCTAACTTTATTATTTAATTTCTGGAATTTGTCTACTTACTATTTTTCTTTTATAGCCAATGCATAAAATTGCAAGTAAGTACATATTAAAGTATTTTCCATCTCAACAAGTCCAGAACAAATCATTTACTCTTTAACAACCTCACTCAGATATCACAATAAATTCAAATTTTAAAGAACCTATTATTTAGCTTTCATTTGTTACTCTAGCTACAAATGTGATAAATACATATCTCATACTAGCATTGTTCTGTGCATCAAGGATAGTGCACCAATAAAGAAATTGAATCTCTTACCTTACTAGACTATCCTGTAATTTGGGAATGCAGAATTAAAGCATGAATAGATAATATAACAAAACTTTTTTATGAGCTTTGAACAAACAAAGCAGATGTTTTTGTCAGTCCATGACAAGAGGCAAAGCATGTTTTAAGGGATGTCATGTCACAAGAAGGTACTTTTGATGGGAATGGGCCCTATGTCCATGGTTAAGATGTGTGAAAACAGCCAAAAAATGCATTACCCTAAAAACACAAAAAGCAAAATAGCAATAATAACTCCCAGACAGTGGAGAAAATTTTATTCCACTAAGCAAAGGGAATTCACCAGCCTTGGGTTACATTGCAAAAAAGTTTCCGTGATACTTCTGTCCCTGCCATACTACATTCTGTTCTCCAAAGAACTGTGTCTGCTTGACTACCTTGTCAAATAGTTAGTTTACTTCTCTAGTGGACAGACTCCAGTATCCTCTTTTCAAATGTTAAATAAATTACAAATGACTTTTCATATTGTGCAAAGCCAGAAAGGCTCAATGATGATTATGTCTCTGACAGAGTCCCACATCTGTCTTTTCTAATCATACTGACTTGATGGCACAGGGCAGGACATGCAAACACACATCTATTTATTTGATTGTAGTTGATAACAGATTGAGAACTCAGATATATCAGCGAGGGTCACAAAATGAATCCTAGATTTGAAACATAATTCTATATCCTGAATAACAACTTTAACAGAAAATAAAAATAAGAATACACAAAGGTTCTGATATGAGAAAATAGAAGAGGAGAACATCACTGGACATAAGCTGGGCAACATTGATTTCCTACATAATCCCTTCCAGTCTCACTGGATTCCATTGTGTCACACTGGTTCCAATTAGGAGTCCTTGTTTTGATGACCCTCAGGCAGTTCATTCATTTGGAATATCTCTAGCCTCTCGTATCCTTTCTCCTTCTACCAAATTAGTGATCAGTTCCAGTTGGCTATAAGTTTTTAATATTTTGCATTGTTCTTTCTGCAGCAATCATTCTTTACCTGGGTCAATATAGCAGCTTTTCTGCCTTTTATAACTCCTTCTTGAAATATTAATTTTAAAATTTCAATTAATTCATGATATACATTGTGTAAAGTCTGATTTTTTATTCCTTGCAAAATCATGTGTAAGCACAGAAAAAAACATTATATAAAAAACCCTCTTGTTTCTTCTTCTACTTCCAACCTGCTTAACATTCCTTCCTCAAACCCTCAACTTTAACTCTCCTAAGAAGTTACCACTTCTATGTTTATCCTATCCTATAGGTCTATATAAGTGAGTATATACCATATGTTTCTTTCTGCTTTTGGGATACCTCACTCAGGATGATCATTTCCAGGTATCACCATTTGCATGCAAATTTCATGATTTCCTCCTTTTTAATTGCTGAGTAGTATTCCATTGTGTAAAAGTACCACAATTTCTGTACCCATTCCTCAACTGAGGGACATCTGGGTTGATTCCAGGTTCTGGCTACTACAAATAAAGCAGCTATGAACATAGTTGAGCAAATGTCCTTGTTGTGTACTTGAGCGTCTTTTGGATATATGCCTAGGAGTGGTATAGCTGGATCTTGAGGAATCACTATTCTTAATTGTTTAAGAAAGTGACAAATTGATTTCCAGAGTGGTTGTACAAGTTTACATTCCCACCAGCAATGGAGGAGGGTTCCTCTTTCTCCACATCCTCTCCAGCATGGGTTGTCACTGGAGTTTTTGATCTATACACCTAAAGAAGATAAACAAGAAAGAGGACTGGGGAAAGAGGATTAATCCTCACTTAGAAAGACAAACGCGATGGACATTGGATGTAGGAGAAAACAAGTAGGAGGACAAGAGCCTACCACAGAGGGCCCCTGAAAGACTCTACCTAGCAGTTTATCAAAGAAAATATTAAGACACATAACCAACCCTTTGGCAGAGTGCAGGGAATCATATGAAAGAAGGGGAAGTTAGTATGACCTGGAGAGGACAGGAACTCTGCAAGGACCAAATATATCAGGGCACAGGAGTCTTTTATGAGACTGTTTCTCCAACCAAGGACCTTGTATGGATATAACTTAGAACCCCTGCTTGAATGTGGCAAATGGCAGCTCAATTTCCAAGTGGGTATCCTAGTAAGGGGAACAGGGACTATTTCTGAATGAACTCAATGGCTGGCTCTTTGATCCCTTTGCCCCCCTGAGGGAGGAGCAACCTTGCTAGGCCACAGAAGAGGACATTGCAGCCAGTCCTGAAGAAACATGATAAGCTAGAGCTAGATAGAAGGGGAGTAGGTCCTCCCCTATCAGTGGACTTGGAAAGGGGCAGGGAGGGATGGGGGGGATAGGGAAGGAATGTGGGAGGGGGCTACAGCTGGGATATAAAGTATATAACCTGTGATTAATATAAAATTAAAAAGTTAATAAACACACACACACACACACACACACACACAAAGTTACCACTTCTAAACATACCTTTTCACCATTTACCTAGGCAGCTATATGTTCTCAATGGTGAAATTTCATTCCACCGTTGATCACTGAGTTACATTAAAAGACTTATTTAAATGCATTATCCTACCACAACTGCTTCTTAACTGTTTCCCTTGAAAATATCCTTTTGAAAAAATAATCTAGAACCCCTGCACAGATGTAGCCCATGCCAGCTCAGTCTACAAGTGGGTTTTCTAGTAAGGGGAACAGGGGGCTATCTCTGACATGAACTCAGTGGCTGTCTCTTTTATCACCTCCTCCCAGAATGGCGGGAGGGGCTGGTGCAGCCTTGCTAAGCCACAGAGGAAGATAATGCGGACAGGCCTGATGAGACCTGATAGGCTAAGGTCAGATAGAAGGGGAGGAGGACCTCCCCTATCAGTGGACAGGGGAATGTGCATGGGAGAAGAGGGAGGGAAGGCAAGATTGGGAGGGGCTAAGGGAGGGGCTACAGCTGGGATACAAAGTGAATAAACTGTAATAAAAAAAAAAACTTAAAAAAGAAAAGAAACAAACAAACAAAAACAAAAACAAAAAACAAACAAAGAAACAAAGAATGAAAACTAGCTAAACATGAATGAGAGCCAGGAAGCCGCATTCCTCCGTGTTTTCTGCTTCACCTTTTCGCTATTCCAAACTTCCTCAATTGTTGACTATAACCTGTAAACTGAAATAAACTCTTTCTTCTTCCCCTGCTCCCCGCTCCCTCCCAAAAAAGAATCTTCTTTCAGCATTTGTTGCTTTCCAGAAATTGTGGTAAAAATGTGACAGTGATGAATGTCGTGAAATTAGGGTTGATATACAGCAATGAAGTAGCTCTCATGATTCAGGGACCAAGCCATTATGGTGGGTGCCTTAAAGTTACTTCTGTGTTTGGCATGCTGTTGGCAAGATATTTACTACTCAATGTTCTGTGACCTATACATATAATTAGTATCTGAGATTATAGTTCAGATTGTTCTTTTTCTATCCTTCATAAAAATCTGTAACATTATGTCTATAAAATTCCCTGTATCTTCTCATCTAAATTTATTTATAAAACTGGAAAAATATGTATATTTATTTCATGAAAATTTGAAACATAGTCTTTAAATAACTTAATAATTTATTCCCATGTGTCCTATCATATCAGCTGCGAATAGTGATACTTTTCCTTTTTCCTTTCTGATTTGTATCCCCTTGTTCTCCTTTAGTTGTTTTACTGTTCTAGCTAGGACTTCAAGTACTATGTTGAAGAGATACAGAGAGAGTGGGCAGCCTTACCTTGTCGTCCCCAGTTTCATTTAAATTTCTCTCCATTGAGTTTGATGTTGGCTATAGGCTTGCTGTATATTGTCTTTACTATGATTGGGTATGTGCCTTTTATCCCTGATCTCTCCAAGGCTCTAAACATGAATGGGTGTTGGATTTTGTCGAACGCTATTTGCCTGTCCTTGTATTCCTTGAAGCATATCTGACTCTGCTGCATTGTGTGTGGCTTTAATGGAATTCCCCTACAATAATTAAGTTACATAAAATGATTGTTATAAGTGACTTCATTTTAGCAGATTGTGCAAAGAATCCTCTCTTGCTGAATTTAAAAATAAGTCACGAAGTAATTGTGAAACCCTACGAAGAGGGTCATAAAGCAAAAAAATGCAGGCAGTTTTTCAGACTAAAAAATGGTCTCAGTAGGTTTTAAAGAGAAAAAGAGCAATATCAGCAATATATATGTGTTAGTGTCTATGTATATGTGTGTGTATATGTGTGTGTATATTTCAAAACAAGCCAAGATAGCTTGGAAGATATTTTTGCTAGTAGAATTTAAGGTAATACCAAACTCTCTTGACAGCTTCTGGATAGCAGCCTGATGAGATCTTGATGCTGGAAGTCAAATTAAACAGTAGTTGTGCTTCCAATCACTGAGATATCAAATGTGTATTGCTTTAAGAGGCTATATTTACGGTAATTTTCATGCAGAATATAAATTAATAAAGTCATACAATTATAAGCCGAAAGCCAAAGCAAAATTTTATTATATCTGAGCCATATTAATGCAGAAATAATTTAAACAATGAAAAGAATAAACCTTTCATCTTTAATAAGCAGGTAAATTTTGTTGAGAGATGATTAATGGGAAAATCACTTCATTTCAACATTTTGGCCCAAAGATCCATTAAAGTGAGCATCTAACTACACAATGAAAGGAAATCTCCATGGTACTGAGATTTTTACTGTGCAAATAAGAACTGTCTGTGGATATTAGAAATTTTTAAGATTATATTTTCATTTTTCTTAGTATTTTATTATTGAGTCCTTGTAAATTTTCATTTGTAAATTATCTATATTTACATAATATGGGAAAGGCTGTTTCCTGAACATTCATGTTGAGAAACTCAAGTTTTATGGGTGTTTAAGAGGTGCAGCTCATGGAAGTTGTTCAATAATGATAACAGCACAACTTCAGTAAAATTAAAGGTTTGAACTTATCTTAATTAGCCCCACAATATCCGTGGTACCTTCCCATTGGTAGTATTTTTTCTTTACCTCTGTGATGACACAAAGCTCATCTCCTTTGGCAACTAGACTTTCTTTTTTTTTATTTAATTCATCATTTCAGAGGAGGATAATGCAGCCAGTTCAGATGAGACCAGATAAGCCAGTTTCAGATGGAAGGGGAGGAAGACCGCCCCTATCCTTGGACTTGGAGAGGAGCATAGGAGGAGATGAGAGAGGGAAGCTAGGATTGGGAGGGGAGAAGGAAAGGGTCTACAGCTGGGATTCAAAGTGGATAAACTGCAATTAATATAAAACATTAAAAATTAAAAAATATTTTATTTATTCACTTTAGATCGCAATAGTAGCCCCTGCCCTTCCTTCCTCTTGGTCCATCCCTCCTTCCCTCTTCTCATAATACCCCTTCAGAAAAGGAGAGCTTCAGAAAAGGGGATCCTCCCACCTAACCCCTGCCAGCACATCAAGTCTTATCAGGACTAAGCACATCATCCTCTACAACAGTGAGCTGGCTAGAGCCTCAGCCGGGGGGTTGGGGTGAGGTGGGGGGGGGGGAAGTGATCAAAAAGCATGCACAAGAGTCCAGGTCAGAGACAACCCCAGCTGCCCTTGCTAAGGAACACACAAGAAAATCTAGCTGTCCATCATGTACATATATGTACATGTACATATCACGTACATGGCCTAGATAAAGTCTATACATGATCCTTGGTTGGTGTTTCAGTCTCTGCAAGCCCCACTACCCTAGTGGAGTTAGTTGGCTCTGTTGTGTCTTCTTGTGGAGATCCTGTTCCCTCAGGGTCCTTCTATCCTCTCTCCCACTTTTCTACAAGGCTTCCTGTGCTCAGCCCAATGTTTGGCTGTGAGTCTTAGCATCTGTCTCCACACCCTGCTGGATGAAGCCTCTGAACAGAAAGCTATGCAAAGCTCCTGTTTGCAGGCATAGCAGAATGTCCTTAATAATGTTAGGGGTTGGCTCTCTCCCATGGTATGGCCAGGAATTGGCTGGAAATTCCTTCAATTTTTGTAGGCAGGATAAATTTTGGATCGAAGTTTTCCATGCTCATGGGTTGGAAGAATTAACATAGTAAACACGACCAACTTACCAAAAGCAATCTACAGTTTCAATGCAATCCCCCTCAAAATACCAACAAAGTTCTTTACAGACCTTGAATGATCATTTCTCAACTTCATGTGGAAAAACAAAAACAAAAACTATAATAGCTAAAACAAACCCGCAAAATAAAATAATTTCTGGCGATATCTCCATTCCTGATTTCAAGCTGTATTACAGAGCGACAGTAATAAAAACTATGTGGTACTGGTGTAGAAGCAGACTGGTGGATCAATGTAATTGAGTCAAAGACCCAGAAATGAACTCACACACCTATGGACACTTGATTTTTGACAAAGAAGCCAAAAACCATACAAGAGAAAAATGAAAGCATCTTCAACAAATGGAGCTGGTCTAACTGTACATCTACTAGTAGAAGAATGAAAATAGATCCATATTTAGCACGTTACATAAAACTCAAGTCAAAATGAATCAAGGTCTTTAACATAAAACTAGACACACTAAATCTGTCAGAGAGGAGAAATAAAGAAGAAGAAGAGCCTTGAACTCATTGGCAGGTAGACTTTTTTACAGCCACACAGATCTTTTCCAGATGCAAAGAACAACCCACATGCAGAAACCAGCACTACTGATACCTTAATCTTAATCCAAGATTCAGCCTCTAGGAAGTTGAGAAATCAGGTTTTTTAAATTTATATTCCACTTTATCTAGTGCATTTTATCATAGAAACAAAATATGGACAGGTTTGGACAGGAAAGAAGCAAGTAGGAACTAAGTGTCTGCTTATGAACACAAGCAAACCCTTTTAAGGACATCATAAGCAAAGTTGGTTCTCTAGTTAGAAGGCAATACTTTAGTACCCTCTAAGTGAAAATCTACCCTACCAATCCAACAAAGAGGATTTAACTCACCTTCCTAACTACACTATGTTATGCTATACTGCACTATATTATATTATACTATACTATACTACTATACGCTACTATCCTATACACTACATTATAAAACTGTGCTTTGTAACCTACATTGATCTCAGGAAATCCTACAATGTTCAGATTCCTACATGGACAATACAATTCAATGCTTTCTGGTTTATTTTATACCAGTCATTAACCTTCCTATTTCAGTAAACTAGCTAGTTTCTATAGGTATAAACCCAATAATATTCCATTGGTTTCCTTTTAAACTATAGCAATCCAAATCGAATAATTTTATTAATTTGGTTTTGTCAGCATATTTGCACATGATTTTAATAAGATAATAATTATTATGTACTTGGAGAAACCATTGTTCATGTTCATATGATTAGTACTAGCAAAATGGAGTGAAAAGAAAATAGTAAAAATGGAGATAAATTAACCTACCTTATAAACTCTTTTTTTTACAGCAAATGTTAGGTAGTACACAGAAAGGACTATATATTGAAATATTGAAAGGAAATTTTCTAATTTAATTTTTAGTTTTAAAGAACATTTCAATTGGCCGTTTCCTTTCTCATAAACTTTTTCTGTCTCACTGAGATACATTCCTGTAAACATAATCATTGGCTCATATTTATTTAGTTCATAATGATGTTGAAAGAAAATAACACTTAATAAGCATCATCCATAATCTAGGCTTTGTCTTTCTGTTTCAGAATGAAAGTCACCCTGGCATAGTTATATGGACACGTGAAACTCTTGTGTCAGAGACAAAAGACTTTCTTACCCTTATCACAGCAAGCAGTGTGAGAATTAACAGTAGCTCTTATGTCCCCAAGTACAAGAAGTATACCACACAGTTCAAGAGGATAATTACATATGTGACAGGTTTTATTTCAGGACAGGCTTCCTCGAACTAGAGAATTCACATCTTTCATATTTGGTAATGGAGCTTTGCTCTTATCCCAGAAGCTGACACTACTTTTGTTTTCCAACGCCTTTCAATATAAATACATAAAAAGGAATTATACATATATATAATGTATAATTCATATATGTGCAAGTCTGATCTTTCCTTCCAAATACGTATTTCAGGGATTGAGTTCAGGTCTTCAGCTTTGGTGCCAAGAACCTTTACTTGTTCAGCTTGCCTTTCTAAATCCTCTCTATGCTACAAACATGGAAATTAAATCACAGACACTTTGCTAGTTTTCTCTGGCGGTCAGCTATTCCTTTGCTGTGGCCAAATACCAGAGAAAAACAGCATAAAGAAAGGAAGGTTCATACAGGCTCGAGGGATTTGATGTATTGGTTGGGTGCAGCTTACGAAAACTGCAATCTCTTCTGCAATCATCCCCAAGTATTGGAAGGTTGGGTATCTATATAGATGTCCCATTTAGGATTGAACAATCCATGCAGGCTTTTATTTGTTAAACATTGACCTATTCTTTATCAGAGAATGATGCTACAATAATTTTCACCAATGTGGAATTAACTATGTTGGTTGCTGTGTCTCTCATACTGTACCATAGTGTCATACATTACTGTAGTATTGCTGTGAACAGTGATAAATCCTTTTCCATTGTTGCCAAGAGATAAATAATATAAAAGACAGAAAAGTTCAAAGTTCAAGTCACAGTGTACTGAGGTTTCACTCTGGGTTTTGTTTTTTTTTCTGAGATGGAGGCATGGATTCTGGTTGTACCTTGTTTTATAGAAGAAAAAAATGATAAAAGCATCTTTCAGCTCATGACAGCAAGAAGCAAAGCAAGCAATAGGGAAAGGTTAAGGTCGTGTCTTGTATTTTTTGTCTTCTCCCCCACCTCCTCCCTTATTCAAATCCACATTCCATACCCATCAATTGTATTTACTCATTTTCTTATTGCTACCTATTTGAAGTGTGTGACCATCCAGTGGAGAAGCCAGACTTTTGCAGAAAACTAGCTTTTGCCCACTCAGAAACTATTAACTACTACAACATTCTCAGATGGGGGGGGGAAATGTTTCTATAATCTTCCACTGGATTTTTTTGAGCTTACAGAGGTCTCTTACATGTTGCCAAAATTTCCATGAATTCATATCTGCAACTCCCATATTGTGGCAGTTTACTTTTTTTTTTCTTGTAGCCCTCCATTGTCTCAGGAACTTAAAATTTTGGCTGCCTTTCTCCATACCTTCTTGATGATTTCTGAGCCTTGGGACAAAGAATATTTGTGGAAGAAATGGCCCAATTATGATTCAGAACTTAGCAGTCATTTCTTCTTTGGACCTAAACAGTTATGTGTCTCTGTGTTAATCACAATTCATGATTGATAGTTACCTGATGATGATGCAGTAACATATTATTATAACTAAAAGCTGTTAAGAGGATTCTTCTCTATAAAATATCTAATTAGCATAGTGATAATGGTAGCTCTGTAAAAAAAATGCCTATGAATTATATAACCACAGGTTCTTGAATCCCATGTTTGAGCCAAGTATGGGTTCCATCTTGTTGAGTTGACCTTCAATTCAGTCAGAAAGTGATTGACCATGACATATGTTCTATTCTTTTATCTATGAATATGTCTTGCCTAGCACGTATTTATTTTAGCTTGCTGGGTTTACAGTTGAATCTGATTAATATTTGACTTTCCTCTGTAGTATCATGTACAACATCTCCTAGCATGATGGAACTTAGCCAGTAGGGATAAAGCTTTCGCATCAACACTGGTTTGATTTCTCCACTTTCTACAAATGAAGCATGTAATGTCTTCAAAAATATGTTTTACCAAGCAGAATAGACATAGTTCTTTAATAATTATGAATATAAATGTGTGTTTGTGTGTTTATTAGCATGCCTTACAGGCTGTGTTCAGTGTAGTCCTTTTATGTACTTTACCACCAAAAGGTCTGGCCCATAATTCATGCGGGTCTTCTCACCTCAAATAATCTAGTCAATAAATACTTTCACAGTCTTGTCCAGCTTTAGTTTATTCCAAATGCAGTAAAACTGACAACGAAAATTTGCTGTCACACCAAGGAATACTTGAGCAACAAAAACTGTAAGGCACTGAAGAAATAATTGAAAATAGTACCAGATGGAAGAAGGTCACTCATTAATGAGTCTGTACAATTAATATTGTGAAAATTTTTATACCATGAAAAGCAATGTACAGATGCAACATTAGCCACACCAAAACTCCAACACAGATATACACAGAAATTGAGTCATCTTAAATTTTACATGGGAACAAATTCACACACACACACAAAAATTGAAATGACAAATGCATCAAAAAGGAAAATGATAGAGACAAAGCTATTCTGTAACAATAATTAAAAATTATTATGTTCTTTTTGTATTAGTAATTTATTTAAAACATTTGAAATGATTATAGAGTGGCAATGGTTTTAAGCATTTTTATAGAAATGTCTTGTCCAGTCTTTAGCAAGAAGAAAATCAGGATTTTAAAACAACTAATTTCTACCATGCTCCATAAAGTAAATTAAGCTCTGACTTAATATTCATTGCTGTCCTTTAACCAAGTGCTTGGAGACTTGAAAAGTTCAATAAAAATAAATTGGAAGAAGCATTTAATTTCAGTCTAATAGTTACATTTGCAAAAAAGAAAAGGGGATATAAGTTAATTTAGTTCTAACCATTCACTTAATCCAAGATACAAAATAGTGCTGCAATAAATAATCAATGTTAAATTTTATACTAATAATATTGAACAGTTTTAGACTAAAGAAAATTAATTATGCTTTGCTTAGTCACATTTCTAGGGTTTTCTACAGATGTAGGTAGGTACTTAAATTCGTAGACCTAGGCCCCCTGCACATATGTGGCCAATCGGTGGCTTGGTCTTCATGTGGTTCACCTGGTGATTGTGGGGGGCAGGGATCTGTTTCTAACATGAACTCTATTCCTGGTTTCAGATAACTGCCTTGCCTGTCCTCAGGGAATGTGGATATGCTCAGTCCTGATGTGACTTGAAGTGAGTGTTGATATGGGGAAGTGGATCTCTCCCTTTCTGGGGGGTAAAAGGAAAGAGGAAGGGGAAGGAGAGAAAGGGGATACTTGGAGGAGAAGAGGGAGGTTTCACCATTTGGATATAAAAGTAAAGAAACTGAAATTAAAAAATAAAGTTTCAAGTTTTCACAACAGGTAATTGCAAAATCTAGAATTTTGTCTTTTTGATTCATCAGATATTGACATATTATTTTCCACCAGTTAATGCTGGGTGTATTAGTACATATATACATTTAGTTTTCCATTTACAACCTCAACCATTGCCATTTACTTTCTTGTTAATTATCTGTGAGGTTCATCTTTGTATAGTTCCTTCTGAACATATGGTCTTTGATTAAAAATAACATAAAAAATCTGTGACGGTAGTACTTAAGAGGATGTATCACAAAATTGTACACAAAAGCAAAAGGAAACCCACAAGGGTCACATTTTCTGTTTCTTTTTACCTTGTTGAGTATTTTTCAAATGCCCTTCTGAACAAGTAGCATTTTTCTTTTCAAATAGGAAAACCATCTTGCACATTCTTTCTGTTGGAATTCTTAAGTGACTCCTTGACAGGTTTGTCAAATAATGTTTTACTTTCTTCACAATATTCATTTTGTATCTCCTCCTATGTGTTCATAGAAATAAACAAACAACTTCAACAAATCTTTATTACTGTTCTCTAGTACCGGTAGAAATAAGACCAGACATCTTAGGCATTTTCTCACTTAAATTTCCACTAAGTATTTGAACACCACTAGATACTGCATTTGATAGGAATAATCAGCACTCTGCCCAAAGTTTGGCTATGAGTCTCAGTATCTCCTTTGATACCCTGGTGGGTAGAGTCTTTCAGAGGTCCTCTGAAGAAGGCTCTTGTCCTGTTCCTTGTCTCTCCTACTTCCAATGTCTATCCTGTTTGCCCTTCTGAATGAGGATTAAGCATCTTCCCTAGGGTCTTCCTTATTGGTTAGCTTCTTTAGGACTGTAGATTTTAGTATGTTTATCCTATATTATGTCTAATATCTACTTATAAGTGAAGATAAACCATATCTGTCTTTCTGCTTCTGGGTTACCTCCCTCAGGATGATACTTTCTGTTCCCACAATTTGCCAGCAAATTTCATGATTTCCTTGTTTTTAATTGCTGAGAAGTATTCCATTGTTTAAATGTACCACACTTGCTGTATCCATTCCTTATGTGAGGGACATCCAGGTTGTTTCCAGATCCGGGCTATTGGAAA
The DNA here is from genome assembly GCA_028658305.1 of Pachyuromys duprasi. Taxonomy (NCBI): domain Eukaryota; kingdom Metazoa; phylum Chordata; class Mammalia; order Rodentia; family Muridae; genus Pachyuromys; species Pachyuromys duprasi. The sequence continues at coordinate 93,875,658 of CM053753.1, read as the reverse complement.
CAAAGCTGCTATGAACATAGTTGAGCAGTCCTTATTGAACAGTGGGGCATCTTTTGAGTATATGCCTAGGAGTGGTAATTCTAGATCTCGATGTAGCACTATTCCTGATTTTCTGAGAAAGTGCCAGAGTTATTTCCAAAGTGGTTGTACAAGAATATATTCCCACCACCAATGGAGGAGGGTTCCCCTTTCTCCACAACCTCTCCAGCATGTGTTTTCACTTGAGGTTTTTGATCTTAGCCATTCTGATAGGTGTGGCATAAAATCTCAGGGTCACTTTAATTTGTATTTCCTAAATGCCCAAGGATGTTGAGCATTTCTTTAAGTCTGTTGTTCAATATGCATCTGTTGAGAATTCTCTCTTTGCCTCTATACCCCATTTTTTAATTGTATTACTTAGTTTCTTGCTGTTAAACTTCTTCAGTTTTTTAAAAATATATTCTGGATATTAGCCTTCTGTCAGATGTACAACCCTAGATCTAGATCTTTTCCCAGTCTGTATGCTTTGGTTTTGTTTTGGTGACAGTGTCCTTTCCTTTACAGAAGCTTTTCAGTTTCATGAGGTCCCATTCATTAATTGTTAATCTTAGAGCCTGTGCTGTTGGTGTTCTGTTTTCTGGAAGTTGTCTCCCGTGCCAATAAGCTAAAGGATCTTCCCCACTTTTTCTTCTAAGAGATTTAGTGTGTCTGGTTTGTGAAAATGGCTATCCTACCAAAAGCAATCTACAGATATAATGCAATTTCCATCAAAATATCAACAAAATTTTTTACAGAGCTGGAAGGAACAATGCTCAGTTTCATATGGAAAAAGAAACAGAATAGCTAACACGAACTTGTCCAATAAAAAAATCTTCTGGAGGTACCTCCATTCCTGATCTTAAGGTGTACTACAATAGTAATAAAAACTGCATGGTAATCATAGAAACAGACTGTTAGATCAATGCAATTAAATAGAAGACCCAGAAACAAGCCCACACACCTATGGAAACTTCTAACAAAGAATCCAAAACCATACAATAGAAAAAAAAAGACAGCTTCTTCAACAAATGCTTTTGGTCTAACTAGATGTCTGCATGCAGAAAAATACAAATAGACCCATATTGATCACCCTGCACAAAGTTAAAGTCCAAGTGTATCAAAGACCTCAACATAAAACATGTTAACTATTAATAACTTGCAAGTTTTTTTTCTAAATTTGCCTTGTAGAAACCATGGTATTATAATTTTAATGTAGTTATTATTCAAATACATCTTTTTTCTGAAAAAAAAACCACATTATATAGGTTATTCTACCTGGACTACCTCAGACATGTAATTATTCTTCTTTTCAAGTAACTGGAGATTTTTTTTAAAAGTACACATTAGTACATTTTATTATTTTTTATTGTTATTTCATATATGTATCTGTGAAATGTGTTCATGTTCACATCTCATATCTTCTCTAATACCTCCCACAACATCCTGCTTTTTTTAGTGTATTTCTTTTTTATTTTTTATTAATTACACTTTATTCACTTTCTATCCTCCCATAACCCCCCCCTCCTCCCCTACCAATCCCACTTTCCCTTCTGCTTCTCCACACATGCCCCTCCCCAAGTCCACTGATAGGGGAGGTCTTCCTTTCCTTCCTTCTGATCCTAGTGTATCAGCTCTCATCAGAAGTGGTTGCATTGTTTTCCTCTGTGGTCTGGCAAGACTGCTCCCCCATCAGGGTGAGGTGATCAAAGAGCAGGCCAATCACTTCATGTCAGAGGCAGTCCCTGTTCCCATTACTATGGAACCCACTTGGATACTGAACTGCCATGTGTTACATCTGTGCAGGGGTTCTAGGTTATATCCATGCATGGTCCTTGTTTGGAGTATCAGCCTCAGAAAAGACCCCTATGCCCAGATTTTTTAGTTCTGTTGCTCTCCTTGTAGAGCTCCTCTCCTTTCCCTATCTTACTGTTTCCCACATCTTTTATAAGATTCCATGCACTCTGCCCAACAACTGTCCATAAGTCTCAGCATCTGCTTTGATATTCTGCAGGGCAGAGCCTTTCAGAGGCCCTTTGTGACAGGCTCCTAACTTGTCTGTAGTTTTTAATCTAGGAGTAGAGCCCTGTGATATTTTCTGTATACAGTAAGTATACAGAACAAAGAAACAACAGCCTAATTTTTATGTCACCGAGATGTGAGTGAATGAGACTTGAAGCCATTATATTTCTGAGAGATCCTGTGGCATCTTATGTGTTAAAAAAAAAAAAAAGGGAAAAATGTAACAGGAAACAAAACCCTAAACACAGGCTAAGGTGTAGCAGGGGGGTTTTCCTCCTCCCTAGTCCCTTCAATAAGAACCTAGGATCCTCACTTATTACTTTACAAACCTAGACTATATAGCGAAGCTTTTCCCTGATTAACTCAGAACTTAAAATAATCCATTATTCTAATTTACACTCTGCCACATTGGCTAGTTACCTCAGTTCAGCACTACTCATCTGGCTTCTTCACATCTTGCTGGCTGAATCTGGAGTGCCTAGCTCTATCCCAGAATCTCTTCTGCCTGCCAGATATCCCATCAATTTCCAACCTCAGTCATAAACCATAGGTTTTTTAAATTTATTTTTTATTCACAGGTGTTGTATCCATTCATACAATACACAAGAGATTCTATGTATACCAGGGGGTATAGCTCAGTCAGTAAAGCATTTATGTCCCAGAACCCAGGTAAAAATGCTGATGTGGTAGAAGGTGTTTGAAATCACAGTACTGGTGAAATGGAATATGGAGGATCTGGAACTAGACTAGCTTATTTAGTGAGCTTCATACCAATGAGAGACCCTGTCTCACAGAAACCAAACAGCCTTCTTAAGGATGATATTAAATGTCCTCTCATTTCCATACATGTACACACACACACAAAGGCACACACACTAAAATAAACATAAACATATAAATCTCTGAACTGATTGGTCAGACAGGCAAAAGATATAAATTACTTGTTGAGAATAATGAATAAGAGATATTCTGAGAAGAAAAAAAATGGCAAAGGTACTCTAAGGAATTGCATGATTAAATAGACATTTACAATAAATATTTTGATATCTATTGTTCTATCTTCAATAAGATGATGCCTACTTTCTTCAATCTAATGATCAAAGGAGGCCTTTTTTTAGAAGTATAAATATTAGATGATCATTTAATTCAATGGTTCTCAACCTGTGGCTCTTAACACCTTTGAGGAGATGAATGACTCTTTCACAAAGGTCAACTAAGACTATTGAAAAACACAGACACTAAAATTACTAATCACCACAGAGGCAAAATTACAGTTATGATGTAGCAACAAAAGAACTTCATGGTTATATGTCACCACAAACAGGAGGAACTGTATTAAAGGGTCACAGCATTAGCGAGGTTGAGAACTGCTTTGTCAGTTGTTGTGCTAAGAGGCAGCTGAGGAGACAAATTAAGAAGGATTGAGCAGCGTATCAAGCGGATCACTAAAAGATTTTCTGTCAACATAAAATGTAAAATAGATTCTGATGTTAACACTTAGACCTACAGCCTCATTCTAAACAATGAGAAGGATATAGTCAACCACTGACTATCAGTTAATATTTCAGGGTCCATAGGGAACTCGATGTTATACTATTCTATGATAACATTTACATGTGTAACAAATCAACTTTCAGAAGTCCTTTTAGAAATTTCTGCTAATGATTATAATTTGATTAATTTAATTTTCGTGTTGTGAATCTGTTTTACACACATGCTTCAGTGTCCAAATTAAGATACATACTAGTTGAGGGGGGAAAAAGGCACAAGATTTTTCATTACAAAATAGGAAAAAATGTTACTGTGAGTAGAATCTGATAACTACAAAATGGTTTATTGCATTGAAGTATTTCAGACATTTAGAGCAATGATTTTTTAACACTTAAACAATGTTAACTCACTGTAATTTTTTAAATAAAATGCATTAATACAATATGTTAAAGATAATACAGATATAGTGCACGAAGTGAAATGATGACAAAGGTCTTTAACAATCTGACAAATTACTGTTATGTTCTCATGCATAGTTGTGTGTGGGCTGTATGTGTTGTGTGTGTGTGTGTATCTGTGTGTCTGTGTGCATATATGTGTGCTTGTGGAAGTTAGAAGACAATAAGTAAGAATAGTTTCTTTCCTTCCAATATGTAGGCTTCAGCATAAAAATAATGTAATCATGTTTGACATCTCCCCTTCCAGAATTATTTCTTTCATATTTTAATTGTTTATATGTGTGTTTCTTTGTGTTTGTGTGACTGTGTATGTGAAAGAGAAAGACAGAGATAGAGTGAGGGAGAGAGTCTGTCTGTGTGTATATATGTATGAAGTCAAAGGTTACCCTTCACATTGATGGCATTTCTGTGAAGCTGTCCTCTTAGATTTTTTGAAAAAACTTCTCAAATTGCCACTAAAAGCTTAATGATTATGCTGGACTAGTTTGGAAATGAGCCCTTCCTGTTTCCAGTTGGGCTTTCAAGGGTGTGTTGCTTTGTCCAGGTAATTTGTAGTTTCTGAGATTCAAATTTAGGTGTTTATATTTGTATGGCTTATTCTTTACAAACTGACCTAACACTCTACCAGTAATGCTGATTATTGAAAATATTGATTCACTGTCCCTTTTATTTCATCATACATATATAATATTTATATAAAATATATACAAATAATTATTATTATTACTACTACTTACAATTTATTTGCAGTTGTATCCCCTTCACCCATCTCCTCCCAGCCCCACCCTCCCTTCCTCTTTCTCCCTTATCCCTCTTCCCTAGCCCAGTGATAAGTGAAGATCTTTTCCCCTACTCTCTAACCCTAGCCTATCAGGTCCCCTCAGGACTGCCTGGATTCTCTTCCTCTGTGGGCTGGCTAGGTCACCCAACCAGGGAGAAGTGATCAAGGATCAAGCAACCGAGTTGATGTCACAGACTGTCTCTTCTCACCTTACCAAGGAACCCACATGGGAACTCATCTGTCATCTGAGTAGGTAGTCTAAGTCATCTCTACGTATGGTCTTTGATTGATGCATCAGACTGCAGTCGTTCCTGGATCCTGGTTTTTGGCTTTGTTGGTCTTCTTGTGTGGCTTCTGTCCACTCCAGGTCCTTTTATATCCCCCTTCTTTAATAAGATTCTGTGCACTCTGTACAACATTTGGCTGTGAGCCCCTGCATCTGCTTGGATCCCCTGCTGGGTGGAGTCTTTTAGAGGACATCTGTGGTAGGCTCCAGTCCTGTTCCCTCTCTTCTACCACTTCCACCCAAGTGTCTATCCTGTTCCCCTTCTAAATGAGAATTAAACTTGTTTCCTAGGGTTCTCCTCATTGTTTAGCGTTAGGCCTGTAGATTTTAGTATGTTTAGCCTATATGATGTGGCTAATATCCACTTATAAGCTGAGTATATACAATGCTTGTCTTTCTTCTGGGTTACCTGAATCAGGATGATCTTTTCTAGTTCCATTTGACTGCAAATTTTATGATTTCCTTTTATTTTAATAACTGAGTACCATTCCATTGTGTGTATGTACCACAATTTCTGTATCCATTCCTCTGTTGAGGAACATATAGGTTGTTTCCAGTTTGTAGCTATTGTGAATAAAGCTGCTACAAACATGGTTGAGCAAATGCGCTTTTATATTGTTGAGCATCTTTCAGATGTATGCCTAGGCAAGGTATAGCTCGGCCTTGAGGTAACACTGTTCCCAGTTTTCTGAGAAAGTGCTTTATGGTTATCCAAAGTGGTTGTACATGTTTACATTCTGACCAGCAATGGAGGAGGGTTCCCCTTTCTCCACATCCTCTCCAGCATGTGTTGTCACTTGAGTTATTTATTTTAGCCATTCTGATGTTTCTGAGATAGAATCTGAGAGTCACTTTGTTTTGCCTTTCCACAATGACTACTAAGGAAAGGGTCAACAGAACAAAACAACAGCCTACAGCCTGGGAAAAGATCTTCACCAACCCTTCACCAACCGTACATCTGATAGAGGGTTAATATCCAGAGTATATCAATAACTCAAAAAATTTAACAGAAACAAAACAAAAACCCAATTAAAAATGGGGTACAGAGATAAACAGAGAATTCTCAAGAGAGGTATATCTAGTGGCAGAGAAACAAAGAAATGCTCAAAGTCCTTAGTGATCAGGAAAATATATAAATTATTAATTAGAAGTTTATTGTTTAAAAGCTAAGTTATACATCAACATGACGAAATTGAAGATAGCTGGAAAAGATTATATATTATCTGAACAATTGTCTTCATCAGATTGGACTTTGGGCATGTCTATAGAGCATTTTCTTGATTGATAATTGATGTTCAAGGGGCCAGGATATTTTGTGTACTACATGTCTAGGCAGGTGAATCTTGGCTATAAGAAATCTGTACGGCTATTGTGGAAAGGGAGGTGATCTAGTCAGTAGCATTTCTCCATGTATCTGTTCCAGTTTCAGTCCTAATGGCCCTGACATGATTTCCTGCCCTTCCTTCGCTCAACAGTATTTTGTCATCTACAAAATGATATTAATCCAATCCTTCCCTAAGTTGCTTCTGGTTGTGGATTTTTTCCCACAGCATCAAAGAAGACAATGTAGAATATATTAATAATAACAATAATGGAATATATTTAAGCATATGATGACCAATAAAATCAGAGCTCACAGTACTTTTCTACCTCAGTATGTGACTGCTATTCCAAAATTCCCTTCCCCCCAAAAAACAACCAACAATCAAACAAACAAACAAACAAAAAAGAATAGCTTAAACAAATGCACTTTTTCTCTTTCAATTTGGGTTCCAAAAATCATTCTGAATTCCAAAATTAGTTTTTCTCTGCTGATATCCAGGATGCATTGAGTCACAAAGCCCTGTCTCTGGTCTTCAAATGAGTTGCTCTGTGTTCCTGTGTTGACTCAGACAATATCTTCATCATCATTTGGAGGAATGGATAATACTTTGACTCTCTTCTTAGCTTTATCCTTCCTGTTGCTTTCTTCTGCAGTCTCTGTGGGGTTTCCCTTTACAGGTATGAATGTGAATTCACTTATGGTCAATATAAATAATTCAATTAAATTTTCCTATTTTAAGGGTTATGATCTCTGAAATCACATGCATCTAAAATAATGATTATCAATTTCATTTAATTTGTAGATTCATTTCTTAGAATAGGGCTTTACTTTTCAGCTTACCACATCATACAAGGCAGAACAGAATTGGTAATTTCTTATCATGGTTTTTTGACTTGTTCTACATGCTTAAGCATTATCAAAATCATCAACTAGATGTCCTGATAGTGATAATTTTGTGAGCCTTTCTTTCATCTTATTCCCTCTTCTGCTCTTCTCCTTCCTTATCCTTTTGTCTTTTCTCCAATCTTCTCTTGTTTTCTTCCCATCTCTCCTTAATCTTCTACTAAAGAACTCTGCTCTTCATCCTTTATTCCAAGACATTTATCAGTTCAGTTAAAATGTGATTTAAAACATTTATAAATATTCAAAATAAAATATTAGAAACATAATAAATACATTTTAATTTATTTGAGAATGTGAAGCTTTTGACACATTTCAGAAGTCAACAAACCATGAAAGTATGCCTTCTCACCCCTTCCTCTAAAAAGTAACATTGAACAGAGATAATAATTGCATTATGCGATTGATGTTAAGATGTAAATTATTTAATAGGAATAACACCAAAAAAAAACCCTCTTAACTGTAGAAAATAGAATAAACTGTTCCTTAGCACTTCAATTAACATTGAACAAGAGCTGGAGAGGATGTAGCTTAAACGAAAGATGATGTGATCATTCCAAGCAACTTCTAGGAGCATAAAGCAACACAGAACAAGATGTCCTAATGAGAAGATAAGGAAAGTATAATTCAAGATAAAGGTAATTATATAAATGCCTAAAATACAAGTTATGACAATGTGAAAACTGTAACTAAGTATCACAGCAGAAACCAATTCAGCCATGATCAATGATTCAACTACACAGAAAGCAAATGTCATCTGAAATTCAAAGTAGAAAAACAGTACACCCAAAGACAATATAGTAATTGTCAGATTATATTCATAATTATTTGGATTTTTTAAGTTTTGGGCTTAGAGAATCATAGTTTATACATTGAAATTGAGAGAATGCTATAGCACATTTCTAAGTACACACTAACATGTTATAGTTCAGTGTCTCTCACCAAACATGGAACTATCAGTTTGACTAGGTTGGGCAGCCACTGAGCTCTAGACATTCCACTTTGCTCATGAGCACTGCCAAAGCTCAGATATGAGAACAGAGGGTTGTTTTTTATTTTTGTTGTTGTTGTTTTGTTTTTTTGTTGTTTTTGTTTATTTTTTGTTTTGGATAACCCATTCTGTGATATGAGGGCAAGTCTTCAAGGCAGGCACAATAATGACTGAGTCTTAGATCCAACCTCATAGGGTTTGCTCTTGATTTAGTAGTAAGATACCATTTTGGGGTTTTGTTTATTTTAATTTTTTTAGATTCATACCAAAGTCACTATAAGAACCTATGACTTTATTTAAGTTTATTTTCACAATGATATTGGAAAGAAAAATTAATTCGTATCAATCAATTAATCCTTTGAGTTAGACTTTTTACCTACAAAGTGGGGAAACACTGGAAGAAAAGTAATTAAATTTCCTTGAGAAATGGTACTAAAGGGGGAGATGGATATTTAGCAATGTAAATTCTGCAACTAAATATACAAGCAACTATTTCCTTTATTTATTTCAAGTACAAATTTCTTTATTATAATGTGTTTTTAGTATTGATATGTGATTTGATCTTCTGTTATCCCTCATAAGTAATCAGAATGTTAAAAGGGTTATGCTATGAAGTGGTATGTGAACTAATATTCAGTAAGAATTCAACATTTTCTTTTGAAAATATAGGAAAGAGCTTCCTAATTATCAGTTTATCATTGGTACTCTTAATTTTACAAACATCTTAGCTACAAAAAATTGATTACAATATTTAATGTACCATCTATCCTACAATATATAATTATAGGTTAATTACTTTTGTTTATCTAATTGTCTTTATTTTATTCCCATTTTGACAGGTGATTTTTCTGGACATGGAGCTATAACACACTAGTTATTTTGTTTTCATTTCTTTCTTTTTCTTTTGTGTGATTGTACAATACTTACCTCATTCTTCTATTTCTCCCTTCCAAGCCTTCCCATCTACAATTACTTGCTTTCCTTCAGATTCTTGGCTTTTATTTTCACTACTGTACCTATGTGCATATTTGTGTGTGTGCATGCATGTGCCTTTTCCTAAATATAACCTGCTCTCTATGTGTAATGTTATTTGTATATATACTCTTAGGACTGACTATTTAGTATTAGAAAACCAATTAGCATGCTCATATCTGAGAGGGACCATTTCTCCCACTCTTAAAAATCCTTAGCTGCCCTGTAGTTTTTTTGTGTAGGATCAAGACCTCATAGTCATTCCTTTGTCTAGTTTTTCATGTCTATTGCTGGGTTTTTTATTCTCTTCTTATATAGTTAGTGTTTAGGCAGTTGTATTGGTGAGACTTTATTGCATTAGCTTTTGACATTATTAAGAGAAACAATTTAACAACGAACTCCCAGATTCTATGGCTTTTTCAGTCTTTCTGCCTTAATTTTGTACAATGTTCTCTGAGACTTAGATTCAGGAGTTGATTTGTAGATTTATCCATTACTACTGAGTTCACAATTCTACATTTTGTTTAGTTGTGGTTCTGTGAAATGTTTTCTACCTAGTATAAAGAGAAGTGTCATCCATGAAAGATGAGGAATACACTTATCTTTTGGAATGAAGGCAAATATGTAGGTAATGACTATGATGGTTTAGTAAAGTAGAGATTATAGGTACTCTTTCAATATCTATGACTTCATTAGCTTGAGAAAGTTGGGTATAGTACTTGTACTAGGCATTATTCCCTCTTGTTATTCATTTACTAAGTTCAATTAAAGAGTAGTTGGCTATCACAAAGATAAGTGTGCCACTACTGCATCCTTTTCATTATCCTGCCATCCTTGTTTTTGTTTTTGTTTCACAGGCATCTTAACAGTATGGGATTGTTATTGCTTTCCTTTTGGATGCATGCATGAAACCTTCTGGTACCATGAATATCAGACCCCAGGGAAGAGACTTCTTGTAAGCTGAGGGCTCTCTGGGTCCTGTATCTGAAGTGTATAGTATTGTCAGCAATAAGGCCTTACTCTTCATCTCTTGGGTCAACATAAATAGTTGAATATGTTTGGGGAGCTTTATGGACAACATTGATCAATAACTCCACAGAGAGATTTTTATGGTTGGAGTTAGGTTTTTGTTAGGTCATCTTTTTGTCTTGGAGGAAGCATTGTTAGCCCATATAAGAAATTGACATTTAAATGATCTATGTGTATTTATGCACAAACTTCTATGTATTATAGACTTTTGGTAAGGAGCTAGAGTATGAGTCCTTATTACTGTTTTCAGAATCCTTACTATTACCTTGTCCTCTTTATTTTGTATTTATCTTTGTCCCTGCCTTGTTAGAACTTCATCCACCAGTTTTTTATCATATTTCTCAAATTAGATCACTTGTTATCATCTAAACCCAAAAGTTCTTGTTCTGTTGTAAATGTCTAAAATATATAAAAAGAGTAGTTTAATTCATGATAAAATATTTAATATGCTGCAATAAAATGTTTACAACATTTCTCCAGGAAGGTTAGCAAATAGACCCATTTGACTTTATGCTGAATCTTAATTATTGTATCAATGTACATGATGTAAAGATTTTTGCCAATAAAGTATGTCAGTATAAAGATTAAAGCATAAATAAAAGTAAATTTATTTAGAAGACTGGTACTATCTCTTAGAAAAACTCTTTCTGTATTAAAAATGTAAGGGATCAGGGACTTTCTCTGACATGCATTCAGTGGCCAGCTTTTTGTTCAGCTCCTCATAGGGAGTGCAGCCTTGCCAGGCCACAGAGGAAGATGATGTAACCAGCTCTGAAGAAACCTGCTAAGCTAGGGTCATGTAGAATGGGAGGAGGCCTTTCCCTATCAGGGGACTAGGGAAAGGGCATAGGGGAAGAAGAGGAAGGGTGGGTGGAACTAGGAGGAGATGAAAGAGGGGGCTACAGCAGGGATACAAAGTGAATAAATAAAGAGAAATATTTAAATAAAATTAATATATAATGTGTATTTATTGGAAATAAAGTTTTTAAATACAATATATTCTGATCAAGGTTTCCCTCTCCCAAACCCCACCCAGAGGGCCCTTAGTATACTACCCTTCCAACTCCATGCTTTCTTTTTTAAAAATACTCAAGCAGATAAATATAATGGACTAAGAAAAAGTAATAAAGCATAACAAATAAATAAACAACAGAAGCATAAAGATCAGGACAGACACAGGAGCAGGCAGACACACAAATAATACCCATAAAAAAACACACAAAAAATGAATACCATAATATACAAGTAAAAGACCAGTAAGGCTTTTTTTTAAAAGCCCAAACAATACAATATGAGACTAAACATCTCTAAATTTACCTTTGACTTCAAATTGAGCTTATCATTTACTGCTAGAATGTGGCCTGCCTTGAAATATGGTTTGTATACCCAGTAATATTCCCTTGCAGAAAATATGTTTTTCCTCTCTCAGCAGTTTTCAACTGGAGATAGCTTCCTGGCTGGGAAGAGGGGTTCATGCTAACTTCCCCATATGAGCACTGGGACTTCAATTGTTTTGCACTTGTGCCAGCCATTGCATGACGTCACAGTCTGTGAGTTCATGTTTGCACCAGTCCTGTTATGTCCAGAAGGCCCTGTTTCCTCAGTGTCCTCTATCTCCCCTGATTCTTAGAATCTGTCTACTTCCACTTCCTCATAATTTCCTGAAACCTGAAAGAAAGGACTTGATGAAGGCATGCCATTTATGACCGAGTGTTTCAAAGTCTCACACCTCTCACCCATGGGCATTGCCCAGTTGCAGGTCTTTTATATGTTATTTTAGGCAGAAGAATTATTTAGGAACTTTAGAATTCACCATGAATATTCTACAAATATAAAAATACTATGTGGCCCCATTTAAATATCATACTCTATAATCATTTTAAATGAAATTCTATGCTACGTAAGTAAGTAAAATAATTTCCATTTCATAATAAACAAGTAATCTGTGGAAATTTATTATATTTGCAACTTTCACTTTCAGAAAAAATTCTCTCACATTTAAACAACAAATAGTTACTGAGAAGCTTATTATAATTTCATTTTTTTTGCAGTGTTGATATGATACAACTCCTGCTGTTGAATTTCAAAAACGTTGGGAGTTCTGTTGCATTGTATGAGCTTCTAAATCTCAATTTGCTTCTACAGAGTTTTGCTACTTGAGTAGCATGCTACACCAATGTTAAGGAATAGTTTTACAACATAACTTGTAAAGGACTCTTCTGCCCATTAAATTAAATGAGATTTTTAGCATCATCTGAAAAGAAAATGCATCAGCTGTTTTTAAGTACTTTTAAATATGAGATATATAGCATCTAGACTGCAGAATGAACTTAGCAGAACTCATAAAGATATTCTCCCTGTTCTCCTTGAAGCGTTTCTATGACTAATATCAATGGAAACTACAAAAGTTGAGGCTAAAAAGAAAAAAAATCAGAATAAATTCATTGCTTGTAGTAAGTAGATTAAAATTAAGATCCCCCCAATTTGTTTTATGAGGCTACTATTACTCTGATACCCAAACCACATAAAGACCAAACAAAGGGAATTACAACACCATTTCCCTCTTTTCCTTATGAAACTAAATGCAAAAGTTCTCAATAATATGTTTACAAACAAGAATATATCAAAAAGTAATCCACCATGATAAAATTTGTTTCCTCCCAGAGATAAAGGAATGGTTCAACATATGTAAATAGACAAAATGTAATCCACCATATAAGCAAACTGATACAGACAAGTGTAGGGCTTGTGACAAATACGCAGTATTTGTGAGTTTGTATAAGCTTTGTTGAGTTGTTTTAGAGAGCCTTGTTCTTCTGATGTCCACCATTCACTCTGTCTCCTCTCCTCTTTTGGCTTCCCCTTCCTTAGCATTTCCTGAGCTCTGATGGAAAGATCTGATTTATAGCTGTGTATGGCATATTCCCAGGTCTTTCTATGTATTTCTTCTTGTGGGTCTTTGTATTTGGCTGTGCCTGCTACAGGAGAAAGCCTTTCTCATGATGGCTGAATAAGGCGCTGATTTATGAGAATTAAAATAGCATTCATTTTATTGTTATTTTTTCTTTTCTTTTTCTTTTTGACCAGTAGCATTTGATTTTGCTCTAGGTCTCTGGCCTTTGTAGTTCTTGGTCACCCAAGCCTTGTCAGTATGTTTTCTATGTCATGGAGGAGGTCTGAAGTCAAATCAGATATTTGTTAGTTACTCCTCCAGATCTTGTGCCACCATTGCCTTAGCATATTTTGCAGATAGGACAAACTGTAAATCGAAGGTTTTGTGGTTGTTTTGGTGTTTATGTTTCTGTTTTGAATAGCGTGCAGAATATTTTCCTACACCAAAGACACAAAGAGGCAAAGTTTCTATGTAGCTACCAGCTCAACCTCTCCGTGTTCAGTTAGTTGTGTGGGCATTGCCATTAGCAATGTAGTCTTGCTGTCATTTTGTGGAGAGAAACCTATTGTCTTAAAGCCAAAGTATTTGGAAAGCTATGTGAATGTAAAATGTACATTCTTTTAAAGACTTAATATAGTTTTAATATAGGTCCAAGGACCTTCACACAATGTGTGTGTATGCAAATGTATGTGAGTGGTGTCACAATTTTTTTTCTGTAAAGTATCTAATGAGCAATGTATTACTTTATAATAGTTATAACAACATAATCTATGCAACATTTTCACTGACTGCAATAATAATGTTAGAGGTAAAAAGCAAAAATAACTATGATAACATGAATAGTTATCAAATTAATTTGGTAGAAATCATTCATAAGAGATATTGTAATACTCATGCTATACTGAACTAACTTTCAAATATTTACATTTAATAGTCATATGGCCAAAAGTATAAGTTTGAACACATAAAGTACACAATTCCTTTTTTCAGTAAATCTAATTACATATGATTTTGTTAAAACAAAGGAACTTTATCTAGTGTCACTGAATAGGACATAAGAAATATAGAACAATTCTCTTCAATATTATTAAATTATTTCAATTTAAATTATATTGTGACTCATACTATTGACATCAATAACAATATCAAGATCTCTTTTTTTCTTCTTTATTATACTTCTTTTTAAAATGAGGTTTTATAAAGTCCAAGTATTCCTGAAACTTTGTATATGGCTCAGGCTATCCTATATCATGAACCTTTACTTACCAATTACTGGGATTATGCACATTTCCCACCATGCATGTCCTGCTGTGCATTTCTTTTGTTATTTTTATTTAGTCACTCTACATTCTAATTGCAGCCTCCCTTTCCTTGCCTTCCCTGCTCAACACACCTCCCCTCTTTCTCCCCTCTTCTTTTTTTCAGAGACAGAAAGATACTCCATGGGTACCAACCAGCTGTAGCACTGTAAGTCACTATAGAACTAGATACACCCTCTCCCACAGAGCAAGACAAGGAAGCCTCACTAGGGGTACAGGATCCAAAGGGAGCCATCAGAATCAGGGAGAACTCCCCTCCAGTTGTTGGGAAATCCACATGAAGATTAAGCTATGCATCTGTACATGTGTACAGGGGGCCTAGGCCAAGTCCATGAATGCTCTTTGGTTGATGGTTCAGTCTCTGTGAGCCCCATGGGCACAGGCCAGTTGACTCTGTAGGTCTTCTTATGGAGTCCTTGAAGTTCCAGCTCCCTCAGTCATTCCCCAAACTCTTCCACAGTGCTCTCCAAGTACTGTGTATTGTTTGGGTTTTTGGCTTCTGCATTCATTTCCATCAGGTTCTAGCAGAGCCTCTCAGAGGTTTTATGTTAGACTTGTGTCTGTAAGCACAGCAGAATAACATCAAGAGTGCCAGGGATTGGTCTCTCTCATGGGATAGATCTTAACTAGGGCCAGTCTTGGTTGGCCATTCTCTCAATTTTTGCTCTGTTGTTGTCCCTTCACGTCTTGTGGGCAGGATATCTTATACTCATCAGGATGGCTATGATCAAAACCTCAAGAGACAACACATTATGTAGAGATTGTGGGGATAGGAGAATACTCCTCCATTGCTGGGTGGGAATGCAAACTTAAACAACCACTGTGGAAATTAATCTAGTTGTTTCTCAGAAAATGGAGAACTCAAGACCCTGCTATACCACTCCTAAACATATACCCAACAGATGCTTTACTTTATCCCAAGGACAATTGCTCAACTGTGTTCATAGTAGCTTTACTCTTAATAGTCAGAAAATGGAAACAACTTAGAGGTACCTCAACTGAAGAATGATAAAGAAAATGGAATACTACTCAGCTATTAAAAACAAGGGCATTTTGAAACTTGCAGGAAGATGGATGGATCTAAAAGAGAAAAAAATATCATTCTGAGTGAGATAACCCAAACCTAAAAAGACATACATGTTATGTACTCACTTATAACTGGATATTAACCATAAGTACAATATAACCATGATACAATCCACAAACCCAAAAATATTAAGTCAGAAAGGAAATAAATTAGGCATTAGAGGTAGATAGAAGGAGGAAACTAGTTAGGAGAGGGAATGAGGAGGGGAGCAGGGATGAGGATCAGGAATAGGGACAGGAGAGGACATGATGAGAGAACAGAAATCAAAGGTAGGAAAGAATTTCTGGGACTTGCCATATCTGGGGTAAGGATGGCTTCACAAAGTTTATAGGGATCACCCTAGCTTGGACTCTAGCAGCTGTGGGATTTGGAGATTGATGTAGCCAGACAGGCCTTCCAGTGGCGGGTACGGACACCAACTCACCCACAAAATCTCCAGCCCAAAATTTGTTCTGTATTTCTTAATTGCCAGAAATACATCATTCCAAAAACTGTAAAACAATGAAAAGGTCATATTTCATCACATCTTACATTTTATTAGGTGTTAGAGTAAAAGTTTTAGTTTTAATGTAGATGAAGCATAATCAGCATTTTACCTGCTCACCCAAAAACTCAAATTTAAGTCCAGTAAAACCCTAATACATGATCTTAGCCAAAAGGCCAAGAAGTGACGGGGGGCTTTTTGACACCCCCTCCCCGACACCGCCCCCCCCCAAAGTAGGAGCAGCCCTGCCAGGCCACAGAGGAGGACTTTTCAGCCAGTCCTGAAGATACCTGATAAACCAGGGTCAGATGAAAGGGGAGAGGTCCTCCCCTATCAGTGGATTTGGAAAGGTGCAGTGAGTAGATGAGGGAGGGAGGGTGAGATTGGAAGGTAATGAGAGAACAGGATACAGCAGGGATACAAAATTAATAAACTGTAACTAATATTAAAATAATAAAAAATAAGAAAGAATCAAAAAACCCTAATAACACTTATGCTGTTATATGCAATTAACCTCATTGTCTAACAAAGTGAATCTCTATTCTCAAAATATTTGTTTGCTACGAAACTTGATTTCAAATATCTCAAATTAAAACTGTTTTGATGAGATGTTCCTATGATACTTACTACTGAGCATGAATCTTTAATCAATATGCTTCTATGTTAAAATGACTATATTTTCAATATCTAAGCTAAGATATGTGAGCAAATACAGGTGCCTAATCACTTGTCTGTGATTTTAAAATCCCCAAACTTCTAAAAACAAAACTTTTGATTATCTCTATGGACAGTTAAATCTGTCTGATCTGTATCCCTTACAAAATGAATAGATTTGAAGATATTTATAGTTTATCTTCTTCCTGTGAATATTCATACGATATTCTGTACACATAAAGCTCTGCTTGATTGCAAACCCCCACTAAGAGTGTTATGCAATACACAGTAGATGTGCAGCATAATTCTCTAAAGTACCTCTAAAATTCTAAATTTTAAAAACACATCTGGCTTCTTGGTTGTCAGAAAGAAGATGTGTATAAGACTTTAAGGACAACATTCTTATAAGTAAATGAAAATCGTCTAGTTCCCCTCACATTTTTTCTTCCTAGATTTCATGTAATCAGATCACATCTGTGCAATGCTCATGTTTAGCATGTTGTACTGGACCTTCTTCATCCCTTATGTCACACGTACCCAGAAGCCACAATATCTTCTATATAATTGCTTTAGAAGTCTTATTATTCATTCTTAGGATTCAGGAAACTATCAAAAACGTATTGTCTATAGATGCAGTCATTTCTACTCTTACTATAGTTTTGGTAGAAGAACATGTTTTCTTTTATATGTAATCAGAATCATTCATAACGTAAAAAAGTGTCTTGACAGCTTTGACAAAGAGAGAATCTCAGTAGATCCGGTTGCATGGTCTTACCTTTCTCCACCATGTTCTCTTACTAGTCTCTTGTCAATGAATCACTAGTTAAAGAACTTTAGAGCATAATTTGTTTTTCCAACTGACCCTCAAAATGGAAATTACTTGAGGTGACACAAAGAATTTTTTGTCCTCAATCAGTTAATTCGATCTCATTTTTGTCTGATTCTCTCATCTTCTCAGACTCACCTCTAACTTCTGAGTGGCTCGTCCTCTCACACAGTTTAAAGACTTTGTAGTAATGCTTCCACTCTTTGAAACAGGATTTCCCAAGATGTCCTCATTAACTTCAAATCATGACTGTTATGGCTTCTTTTAAATGCAGTCTTCCTGCTATCCTTCATAAATTGTAGTGGTTCTCAAGCTCATTCTATGTGCTTTAAATTCTCTTTAATCTGTGGTATATGTAATACTTCCCATACCATACATTTTACTTATTGAATAGTTGTAATGACATTTTGGATTTTTGTGTCAAATTCTTAAATTTGCCTCTTTCAGCCATCTTTATTTCCTCAAACCTTCTACCACTCTCCCTACTTAACCCTTAGTATCCACAGTATTCTCTCTTTTTACTTTCCTTTTAAATGTGCTAAAATAAACATGAATAAGGCTCTGGAACATTGTGGAAAAGAAGCAAGATTTTAAAAGAGCCAGAGAATGGGGTAAAGTTTTCTGTCTCTATACTTGATACAAATATTGCAATCATTAATTCACAAAAATTGTAGTTATCATTGCTGAGCCCATAAAAGATTGGACCCATAAACCCCATTGCTAGGAATCTTACTAGAATCACCTTCATAGATTCCTGGGAGTTTCCATTGCTATTTGTTTCTATCTTGTCCCAGAAATGGCCCCACTCATCATCAATAAACCACATACTTCAACTTAAAATAAATTGGGTACAGATCTAAACAGAATTCTTCACAGAGTAATCTCTAATGGCCAACAATCACATAAAGAAATGTTTAACATCTTTAGCTATCAGGGAAATGCAAATCAAAATACTCTGAGTTTCCATCTTATAACTGTCAGAATGGAAAAGATCAAAAACACAAGTGACAGCACACGCTGGGAAAGATATTGAGCATCTAATGACACTCCACCATACCATAAAGGTACTTGCTCCACAATGTTCATAGCAACTTTATCGGTAACAGCCAAAAATTGGAATCAATGGAGGTGTAACTCAACCAAAGAATGGGTAAAGAAAATGTGGAACTTTTACACAATGGAGTATTACTCAGCTACTGACAACAACGACATTATGCAATTTGCAGGCAAATGGCAGTAACTAGAAAAGATCACCCTGAGTGAGGTAACCCAGACCCCAAAAGATAAACTTGGCAGGTTCTCACTTATAAGTGGATATTATAATGTAATATAATGTAAAGGATAAACATGCTCCAATCCATAGACCCAAAGAAACTATGTAATGAGGAGAGACTCGTGAATCTTACTGAAAGGGGGAAATAGAAAACAGAATAGACCTTATGTATGAGTGGACAGGGGTGAGATGTGAACAGAGTAGGGTAAGAAGACTGGATGGGAGTGGGGGTAGGGATGAAAACAAGAGGGGTCAGGTGGAGGGATAAAATAGTATGATAAAACTATTGCTTTACATTAAAAATATATTTTACTACTACTAACAATGAGAAGAAGAAATAAAACAGGCACTGTTTATACATATAAACTTTTCTCAAGAGTTTCAGAATTAAATTGTTTTATAGGAATTACAGCATTCCTTTAGAACTTTGTCAGTTGCTTATATTACTGCAAATGTGCCAGTCTGAACAAATATGAAATCAGTATTACATTATTCAACGTATGGCATTGACTTTGAAACTAAAACATTACAACCAAGTTTTGGAGGTAGATTGGACAATAAGCATCTGAGTATACCAGAGAGCTTTATTAATGGCAGAATTAAATTTTTGCTAACACTACTATATAGCTTGACCCAGTGACTAGATGTTAGAAGCAGTCATTGCCACAACTGAAATGAAATAAAAATAAAGCCTAAGAATGGTAGAGCATGCCTATTATACAAGTACTTGGATGCTGAGTGAGGAGAATGACTATATAATGACACACTGGTCATTGTCCTTTGTTTGATGTATAATTTTAATCCAGTACTTATTCTTTTGATTTAGAGAGAAAATTTTAAATTTTAAAATATATCCATGATGACAACAAATAGTGTGGTTTCTGCATACATACTTATTAGCTCAAAGTCCCAGCCACTTTAAGGTATACAAATACACTATCCACCAGGCATAAACATTGAAATGTTGCTTTTATCCAGAAGCAACCTCTAGATATAATTAGAAAAGTATGTGATCAAATATCTAGGACAATAACATGTTTCTTACATGTAATCACAGCCTCAGAACGTAGAGGTATACACAGGGCAAGCTGGCTACCTAGCAAAACTAGCCATGGTGGACAGCTCTATGTTTCATTGTGATGCTGCCTTCAATAATTAGGTCTAGGGCAATCAATGACAATTATTAACATCAACATTGAGCTGCCCCATGACTGTGTACAGGCAAGCATGCAAACATGCAAACATAAGAATACACATAAAAATTAATAGAAAATACCAGCAATGATTGAGTTATGAAGAGGAAGTAACTCTTCTAGCTTAGTGTTATGGATGTTTTATTTCAAGCTTGGTATGCCCTGTTGCTTGTATGCTTATAGAAAGACAATAAATCAGAAGAGCAACAGGATTCAGAGTAAAACTCTACACTTGCCAGCTAAGATATAACGAGAAGAAAAGAAAAGAAAAAGTAAGGGTTTATGACACCACTATCCCCTTCTAGGAAATTTTCTAACGTACAGATCTTCAACAAGACAATACCTCTTGGAAATTTCACCAAGTTCAAGCTATAGCATGTGCTAAATAAAGGTCAGTCCTTTAACAACTGAGACCAGGGGAGGGTGGATTCTAGATCAAAACTGTAAGATAAATCAATTCAATAATTTGACTTTTAGTGTTTCCTCCAAATTTCCCAAATCAGATGCTTAGAATGTCCAAATACATCCAACTTCATCTGAACTCTAGATTGACCATAATTCTAGAGTTTTGATCCATATTATAAAAATCTATCAGTGTAGAAAAAGTTATCCTCTTCAAGAAGTTGCTGAAGGTTTGAGTTATGAGTTCTTTGGCCTAATGAGATCAGAGACTTGAAGACAGTTGGGAAAATTTGATGTCAGTTACAATGAAACAGAGAAGGACTTAGATTAGATTTGTGGCAAGGGAAACATGTTTTGAAAGCTAGAAAATCATAAGCAATCTTTTTTGTTAAAGCAAATTCCATGGAAAAGAGATTTGAGAAGCACGATAAAATTAGGAAATAATGGAACAAAACCTCCAGAGATAGAAATATATTGAAATGATGACACAAATGAAGATATTGACTTTGATATAAATGAAGGGAAATCTTCACTCACAAATGGAATAAAGAGAAGTTAGATAAAGTGAACTTACTTTTGATTCTGTAAAAAGTGCGCTATAACAATTTATATTTAAACTATGTTACCATTTTTAAATTAATAAAACTGAAAAATCTGAAGTTAAAATGAAGAACTTGAAAACTCACCAATGAGTGGAATATGTGTCTCATTGACTGAGTTCATAAAATTACAGAAAATTTATGTTTATCTTGTCGGGGCAAGGAAATGAGGATGAATATAACCTTAGCTGCAATGTGGAATCAAAAAAAATATGCATTCTTAAAAATTACTTTTTAAGATGGCAGACCTTGAAAAACAGAGCTTCCATAAAACTAGAAAAAATTTTTAAGAAGTTGGAAAACTCTTAAAAATGGAAATCAAGTAAAGGAAAATCAAGTGAGCTAAGTGCAATAGTTAATGTCAGTTTTCAACTGCACAGGGTCTGAAATCACCCACAAGATGAACTTCTACTCATGTTTTTTGGTGAGTTTCTAGACAGGGTTAACGGAGAAAGGAAGACTAATCCTAAATGTGAATAGTGCTATTCAGTAGGCTGCGATGCTGCTTGAAGGTTCTATGCAAAAGTTGTCTCCACTGCTGGCTGCCAGGAAAGACTACACACTCAACATGTGAAATAGCATAAGCTCTGCCTGTGTTAAGTTCTGTGGCCAGGTGTTCTGTCACAGCAGCTAGGAAAATAGGTAATATTCTCAGCAAGTTACTCTGTGGAGATGAGTAAGAACCTCAAGCTTTCGTCAGCCAACCAGTTATTTAAGTAACTAATTATAATTAAATTAACAATTTTGTTTAGATAAATTTTGATATAAGGGGTTAGAATAAAATATTTTTTATTTTATTTGTCAGGCAATAATCCTAACAAATACTTGCAGTTGGTAATGATGTTTAGCCTTGCAGAAGAAAAAAATCTAAAACTCAAAGAATGGAGACTAAATTATGTCACCACTTGTACATCAACTTGAGGATTTTCTTTCAACTGTTCACGTAGTGGAGGTTTGGTCTTCAGTATGGTAATATGAGTATTGGAACCTTCCCAGTAAATTAAAATAATTCTCATCAAACCCAAGTTATTTCCCCCAGGTACAGTTGGAAGATGAAGGCTCCTCCCACTGTCTGGCTTCTTGTTTAAAATGTGAACAGTTTCATACTAACTCTCAGTAAGGCAAGTGTAGAATTGAATGTGTTTTAGTCTTAATTCTATTTAAAATTTGTTTTATTATTTTTATGTATCCTTCATTCAATTTTCATATTTGTATTGTTTTTGATATGTCACAAATTAAAAAAAATTAGATTGTCTATTTATATAATAACACTTACCCTGATGTGTAAATGATAATAAGCCAAATGATCACTTAAAAAGTCTCCATTTACCTAAATTCCAAATGTGCAGCAACTGAAACATCTGTCTCTGTCTTTGTGCATTTTTCTTTCCTTCTACCTTTTTTCCTGCTTTATAAGGAAATTTATAATAAAAACATAATTTAGAGTACAAAGTTTAGCAAAGTTCATTTTCTTTTTCTACTTCCACTGAGTAAAATTGCTATCAAGTTTTAAGTCAGAGTTGTTTCAGGTCAGAACAAGTTAGCATAGCAAGTAGATTTTGCTTGATTCTATAAGCAAAGAACAACTTAATCCACTCTGAAAATTTTCACTCTATATAGTTGAGAATTTGAAAAGACTCATAGATTATTTTTTGTAACTTCAATTTTTATTTTGGCTTGAACTAAGCAATCCTTCCTTAGTTTCCTAGGTACTGTAGTGACAGGCATGAGCCATTTGGTTGCATGCTTAAATTATCTCCTTAAAAGCAGATCATGGACTTTGTATATCTAAATTTCTTTTTCCCTTTCAAGGCTTTAAATATGTTCATGTTTTATCTCCCTTATACATTCATAAAGCACATTATGTCTTAAGAAATGACAAATTTGTTAACAATTTAAAACAATCGGTGCCATTTTTCAATGTTTACATGAAAAACACAATTTTCATTCACTTTAAACACTATGACATAAACCTAACCTAAACTGATATTGATGAGTGTGTGGTGTGCGGGTCAAGATGGTCTGCAAGAAATCGATGAAGGGACGGAGGAAATTTCTAGTGTAGAATTCATCTGGAAGGCTAAGGGAACTAAGCACAACAAGCCTGACTTAACTGAGCCTTTGCATCAGAGGAGAAGGTCATCAATTCGCTGTGCTGACTATTCTCCGGGTTTGGGGTGGGGGAACCTAACTAAATTCAGAAACAGCTATTTCTCTAAGATCATTGTGTGAGTTCTGAAGGGGAAGCAGTTATTTTTTTAGGCCAGAATAAACAGGCTAGTGGATCAAAGGCAACTGAGATTTCTAGTATGATAAAAATTAAAGAGGACTTTCAGATTGAAAGCCAGGCACCACTGCGTGCTTCCCTCAAAAAAAAAGAAAGAAAGAAAGAAAGAAAGAAAGAAAGAAAGAAAGAAAGAAAGAAAGAAAGAAAGAAAGAAAGAAAGAAAGAAAGAAAGCCAGGCACCTTATTTCTGAACCTGGCACAAGTTTCTTTCAAAGTATTTAGGAGGGGAACAGAGGTATCTTCTTAAATATTGTGACAAAACATAGGACTATGTAGAATTACATCTTTGTGTGTACTCGATAAGTATAACAAACAGTGTGTTTTTGAGCATGTCAGTCTTTTAATATGTGACATAAATGAGCCTTCTTTCATGGACAGACACTTAAATAGAATAAAGCATGAATTCAGGTTATGGGAATTGTTGTTCTGTAGCAAGATGAGGTACTAAGAAGGAACACTAAGAGGACTTGCATATCAAATATGAGATTTTAGATATTAATGGAAAGCACCCTCTCTCGGTACGGATCATAGAGAAGGTGCAACACATAACTCTAGATACAAAAGCCATTATCTGCTGAGCTTCATTAGTTGGGGTTGTTTTGATTAGATGACTTCAAGGTTATTTGAAGTAAGAAATGATGCCGCTTCTAGTAGTTCAGTGTACAAATGAGGAGAAGAACGGGATAAGGTTCAGAACCTTGGAAAAACAGAGAATGAACGCAGGGCTGAGATGACAAAGAGGAGCATAACACAACCTTGCATCTTGCAAGCTCCCCAGCGATGTGATGTTACTGTCGTTTAATTTTAATAAAAAATGGTTGACTGATTTCACGGATATAAACAGTTCCAGTGACTTCCTTATCAACAAAAATGAGAAAGTCTGATCCCCAGAGGTAGCTATAACTTGGCTTCAACATCTTCTTTTTGGAAACAAGGAACAAATAGAGCCTGTGGTTTTCCTACATCTAGCAGGTTATCGTAAATCAAAGGCATGGAAGTGATACAGGAGATCAGAGGTCACATATAGAGAGATAAAGAAGCAAGACTATGAAACAGCTGTATGACAGAGCCACCTTAAATACCTAACGCCACCTTAAATACCTAACACATGCAGATTTCTCTCCTCAGTCAGCTGAGCAGAGGTTAACACAGGGCTCCAGAGACTTAGTAATTTCAAAATATTTACTTAATCCACAAAACATGAAAGTAAATATTTTTACCAAAATAAATCATTTTAAACAATGTTTGTCTCGTTGTTTTAGAGGCATCATGAGTAATCTAAACAGGGGAGAGATAGTAAGATACATAAAATACTTTAGAAATTTTAAATAAAATATTTACCTAAGATGATGTTGATAAACACCATATACAGTTAACAGATGAATTTGTGAATTGCCATCAGCCAAGTGAATATTGAATATAAGAGAAAAATACTTTTAACTAAGAAAACTATCTGGTCAGGGAAGTAAAAGAAATTATAAATTAGTTAATTTAAAATAATAAAATGAAAAAAATATTATCAACTTTTATGTAAAATATGTTTGCTGTCTTTTTAAAACCACGTTTACTCAAAATATTCTGAGTGCTCTGAGAAACTACCCTCAGCATCCCATCACCAGAGACATGCTCTTTGTTAGATCTAATAATAATTTCTCTTCATCAATCACAGGTACAAAACAGTTTTTCTTTGGGCTACTCTTCGCAGATTCTAATCTTTCTCTGATGAGTGACATTAATTATAACCATTCCTGGGAGGATGTGTGCATCTCAACTATGTGATTTGGAACTTGCTTTTGTTTTTATTGTTTCTCCTCAAACTTTTGTTTGTAATTTTCTGATAAGTTAGGAAATTTTACTGAATCGTGAAAGACCAGGTGGGCTTTCCTTTGCAACATTTTAACATCAAGTAAAGTTCTTTCCTCATGTATGGCCCGTATTTTATTTTGTGACTGTATCTGAAGATATTCAGAGATGATAAGAATTATTTGAAACAGGGAATGGCTTCCTGGAGGAAGATGTATGTGAGTTGCTGAAAGTTAATTAGAGTCCTATGTAGGTATATTACTGAAGACAGGGTATTCAAATACATTTTCCTTTAAAAATCAAGAGCAATTGGTAATATAGTACTCCCTATATTCTTTAGTAACATACTTAAATGCTTGATGGATAGCTTTTTAAATGGACGAGCAAAGATGTGTTTGTACATCAGTAAGCTGTTATTCACCAAAGAACAATGATCTGAGTATTCTATTCAAAATAGACAGTATAAATTTTTGCCAGTGGCCTTTTTTTTTTTTTCAAAAACAGGTGTCACCAACATAAAGTTCTTGACATTTTGTGAAATTCATGGTACTAAAAGCTAAAAGATTTTTACCTTGTAGTAGCAACTTGGATATATGTTTATATTTGGCCGGATATCATATTTGACAATAGTCTAATTTCCCATTTCCTATATTACAATATGATGACGAAAAAGAATCTTGAAAGATAAAAGTTTTATTCAGGCTCATATTTCAAAGGTACAATGCATCTAGGCATCAGGATCTTGAAGCTATTGGATGTTTCACAACTATATTTAATAAACAGGGCGATGTATATTTGCTGCTGCTCAGTTCTCTCTCTCTACTTAAACAGTCTAGGAGCTCAGTCACGAAAGGTGCCATATTGAATCAACTGTTTATTTACCCAGTAAATAAGAATTGAATATATTGTGTCTTTGTCTTATACTTACTAAGAACCCAGATCCAGTGTATCACAGAAGATAGATGGAATTAGGGATCGCAGTCAGTTAGCAATGTGCTCTGTGATGGCCATACATAGATAAGCACAAAGTGAGAAAAAAAAAAAAAACAAGCAGAGATATCTGGTTCTCTTAAAAATATATATCTGATTTAATCTTCTTTGCTTTTAATCTAAAAATTCCATAAAGGCAGAAATTTAACACATTAATGAAGTGTGAGATAATCTATGAACGTAGTTAAACAAATGTCCTTGCTTTATAGATGAGCATATTTTGGAAATATGCCTAGGGAAGATGCTCAATCTTCATTCAGAAGGATGAACGCTATAGACATCAGAAGCAGGAGAAGACAGGGAACAGGCCAGGAGCCTAGCACAGATGGCCTCTGAATGACTCTACTGATGGAGGCACTGAAGCAGAGGCTGAGACTCATAGCCAAACCTTGTGTAGAATATATGGATTTTTATGAAAGAAGGGGGGGATAAAAAGACCTGGAGGAGACAGGAGCACCAAAAGGAGATGAACAGTGCCAGAAAAACTGAGCCCTGGGGCCCTGAAGAGCATGATACCCCAGCCAAGAACAATGCATGGAGAGGACCTAAAATCCCTGCTCAGATTGTAGCCCATTGACTCAGTCTCAAAGAGGGGTCCCTAGTAAGGGGAGCAGGGGCTTTCTCTGGCATGAACTCAGTGGCAGGGTCTCTGATCAGCTTCCCCTGGGGTGTGTAGCCTTGCCAGACCACAAAGGAAGACAATACAACAAGTCCTGATGAGACCTGATAGAGTAGGGTCAAATAGATGGGAAGGAAGACCTCTCCCATCATTGGACTAGGGGAGGGGCATAGGGCGAGAAAAGAGAGGGAGGGTGGGATCTGGAGGAGAAAAGGGAGGGGGCCACAGCCATCATACAATTTGAAAAAAAATGTAATGAATGATAATAAAAAGATAAAAATAAATGTATAACTCAATCAATTAAAAAATAAATCATACATGAAAAAGAAGAAAATTAGTGCATCCTTCTCATGCACATTAGCCTCTGATATGCATCATACTTTTGACATCTGTGAGTTTAAAGCTCTTTTCCTTATTGCTTTGAATAATTTCATAAATGAGGTCTGTATTTTTATCATCCCACCTAGCCCTTATCCCTCTAAATCCTATTCCTTAATTATTAGTGTAATACATCCTAAACATATATATGTATATATGGGTATATACATATATATATATATACATACATACATATATACATATATGTGTGTTTATACTTGTGTTCTGTATTTTGTTTCCATGACATTGCAAATGATGCCTAAAATTCTTGGCTTTTAAAATAGTACTGTGTATCTCTACACTGATTTTCTTCAAGTTCCTTCATAGTTTTGAATTTTTTCATTCAAGATGAAACTGAAATACAATTCATTTTAAATGGGCTGAAAGAAATGCATGATTCCTCCAGAACATCATCTTTATTTTATTAAATTCACAAAGTATAATTAACTTAAATCCATATAGTTCACATATTTGATTTTTAGATGTTGTATATGTAGTAAGAGAAGCTTCTTCTTATTAGAGTTCTGTGTCACTATGATATGATTCTTGCAGTCTTTGAGAACTCTTTTGTTATCTGGCATACCAGGGTGATTCAGACTAACCTTTTGTATTGTGTTGCTTGTAGGTGAAAAATGACATAGTACTTTTATACTAGAACAAGATGTTTCTGACAAGAATAGCCTATTTTTTCCAGATCTTTACTGCAGAATGATAGAACTATTCTTTTTTTTGTGTTTTACTAATTTATTACAAAATATCTTCCCTGACATGATTTCATTTAAAGGTGTAGAATGTAACAGTTGAAGTTTCCATAATCTACTTTATGTTTAGATTATTTTTATTCATGCATGGATTATTCTTATAGGATATTTGTTAGTTACAATTAAAATGCCTCATACTTGTTCAATTTTCAAGGTTTATAACATGTACTATTATAAAAATATAAAAAGAACAATATTAACACAGTAGGAAAACTATAGTAAAGAGTTTTATACATTTTTTCTCATTATAATTATACTGTAATTATATCATGTTATAAGTTCACTAGAAATAATTTGCATGTATGTGCACTTATTGATTTTTTCCAACTCTTGGGGGTTACTTCATTTTACTTTTTATTGATTTACTTGGAAAATTTTCTTTCTATATAATGTTTATATATCTCTAAAGTAAATATGAGACCAGTCTTTTAAAGCATCTTCTGTATGTTAGATTTATCACTATAGATCTGCTGGTAACTCTATCATACACTCATTAATCCATTATATATTAAAATAGACATTTTTATTTCTTCTACTTTCTTGCATAAAATTCTACACAGGAATTCATATTACTCAGCAATTCATAATACTATAAAAACTGAAATGTTAGTATTCTCAATGATAAATACTTTAACAGATACATTTAATATTGTAAAGAGAAGAGTAAGGAAATAATGTTTTTATCCTCTTTGCTAAGAGAAGCTTTCTGAGATGGTAATTTTATAAACATCAACAAAGTTGTTTCTATCATCATAAATATGTATCTACAGTTTTTACAAATTATTCCATTTTCTTATTGTAGTGTGTGTGAATAAAGTAGGTACATGTTTATGATAATATTTCTCTCTCTGCTTCGTTTACAGACAGCAGTCACCATATTCCTCCACCCCTGAAATATGTTTTCGTATGAGGAACAAGCTCTCAAGATGATGCTAAAAGATATTCATTGTCCACATTTGTCTGGAAAATGACCTATATGAAAGGCACATTTTGAAATCTGTATTATGGCTTTCAAAATGTCGTTTATTTGCTTTGCATTTAAGAATGTAGTCTTGTGAGAACTGAGGATGTATCTTAATGGTAGAATACTTACTAGCATACACAAATAATGTGATTATCCAAAGCGTAACTATTTTATTAATATAATTAAAATTATACCTACACAGCTTCTTTCCAAAAAACACTAAATCTACCCAAAATCTAACTGCATTTATTTTTGAAAAAAATCTAATATTTATGTTTTTATATAAGTAATATTTCTATTTTAAAATAATATTAATATCTCATTTAATTCATGAAGATTCCATGCAAGAAGATTGTGTTTTAGACATTGAAACCAGTTTGGAAAGCTCATTAAGTAGTGACATTGAATTGCTCTGTGCATAGCTAATTACCACAGAACAAGCTTTAAATTCTTTCCATTTTTCTTTTCTTCTAAATTTAGAAAACGGAAAAGATGTTGATGGTTGAGGTGGTGTGTGATTTGCTCCAATCAGAGGATTTTTGTCAGGTGTTTATACTCTGCCTCCCCATGAAAATCTACATGCCTAAAATGCTTCAAAATAAATTTAGTGTGGATTATAATTGTCTCGTTGCCTTGAGTACACATCTGGGGATATTGAGTGTATTTATTTTTACCAGCAAAACTTTTAAAAATTACAATTCCTTTAGAGACTCCTTATATGGTCAGAGACACATTGATCTTTCCTATACATACAGTATATAGGATAAAAATCTAAATATCTTCTTAATTCTACCTCACACTTTATAGTTAATGCTTAGAATACGTTCAGTCAACATTATCTTCAATTTTCTATAAAAATTCACTATGTGGAAATAGCATTAGTGTGTTGAACAGAACTAAAGACATGTGAATAACCATAAAAATGAAAAGTACTTTAGAAAATCTTCAAAATCCAATTATTTTTAAGGTGTGCACATTCATGCCACTATAAAATAAGTTACTTTTATATGTATCACTGGTTGATTTTTTTTTTGAGAATTCAGGAAACAAATAGGATTTAAGGAAACAAAGACATACTAAAAGTAAATAACATTTTGCTGAATGTTTGAAGATAGGCTAAACACTTCAATTTTGGAAAGGATTCTTGAGTACAGATATATTTTATTACAAAAATCATTTGCCTATTCTACAATATTATATATTTTAAAATTATATGTGACTATTTCTCATTATCATAGATAATGTTGATTGTCATATAATTCCTATTATTTATATGACCTAGAAAATATTAACTCTTTTATGAATTGGAAAGCAGAAAAAAATACCTTAGGGCTTGAGGAAAATCTTCACAAAAGGATGCATTGAAATTGAAATTAGAGGAAAAGACAAGAGCCAACAATTTTTTCCCTTCCAATTTCTGCTTCCTCCTTCTGGCAATTAAGCTCCTTTTCACTCAGCTCTTAAGATATTGAATTCTAAATATTGAAGAAACCACATTTCATTGAAAGTGCACCACTTTCATTTTGGAAGAAAAGATTTAGTTCTCAAGAGATGAGGGTCTGATCTGAATTTTCCATTTATCAGTATTATATTTATTATCTGGCAGCTCTACATATAAATGGGGAAGGCAGGTTGTTTTCTAAATTCAAGATATTTAGCCATCCCTTCAAAAATATTCAGTTTTTTCCAGATAAGGAGATTTATCTCTGAATTGATGGGTTTTTTTAAAGACTAAAAATTAGGTATAAGTTTGCCATTCCATATTTTCAAATCATTTCTGTTTTGCAGATATTATTTTCAGGTGTTATAGATGCTGTCAATGTAACGACAGCTCTTACTTCGATGGAAAAAAGAGCTAGTATCTTCTCTACTAAAGATGAGTGCCTCTGACCTGGACTCAGATTTTCCCTAATGGTAAAGCTCATTTAGAAATTATTTCATTAATCTTTATACTTAAATAATAAAATAAAATAATAAGTCCAATTGTTTACAAAATACACAGGGAGGGGGCATCATGTAAGTTTGCTACAGCAAGTGGGAAGGTCTTTGCTATAGAATACACATGCAACCCAGTGGCATTTGAATTCTTGACTTGGTGGAAGCTTGTAATCGACCAGGAAGGTAAAAGCTTTACTTGTTAGTCAAAGGATTTCAGATCGGTTATAGGGGTGAAGAAACGGCTATGAATGGGGACTGCAGAGAGCCCATGATGATGAAGATATGAATCTACAAGTTTTCTATTCTCTGCAATCACTAAATTCTAATCAGTCAGAAATGTAGAATTTTTGCCCTAAGTGTGCCCTCCACCCGTGGAACTTCAGGTCAGTGTTTCAGTTGTTTCTCAGTGAGAAAATATTAAAACATTGACTTTTTTCTATTCTCATATCTTCCTCCCAGTTAACTTAGACATTAATAGAAATTACAAACGACGTAGCCCATCTTTTCGAGGGTATCTGCATTGTTAAAAGAGCACAGAAAAGGTAGTTTCTCATTACTGCAAAAAGTTATTTATGAGATTCAGGTTAAGTACTAACATAAAATAAATTTAGATCCTAATTTTAAATTAAAATTATTATAGCAAGGACTGGTATTATCTCCACTTATACAAATAAATGCAAGATTAGATGAGATTTTAAACATAATTCAAAAGTATATAGATAAAAAGTTATAAGCCACAATTCTTCTACTATTTGTACAACAGCTAATTTTCAAGTACATTAGAGAAATGAATGATCCTGCACAAATTTTAAGACATTGATTCATGTCTTTTCTGTACTTCTAATAGATAATGTCAAATTTCTGTTGTTCTAATATTATTTCAGGTTATTTGAATAATTAGGTAATGTTCCTATACACAACATGGTGTTATACTCATATACATACTCATATATCCATGTATATAATTATTGGTGACTGTGGTAGTTGGAATGACTATGCCCCTCATAGATTCGTGTGCTTGAACACTTGGTCAAAGTTGTTAGGAAAGAATTAGAAGCCATGACTCTCTTAAGAAGGTATATCACTGTAATTAGGCTTTGAAGTTTTAAAGCATACCCCATACCCAGTTAGCACTCTCTGTCTTGTGCTTATGTATCAAGATATAAGCTCTAAGCTACTGTTATAGCACATACCTACCTATGTGCTGCCAAATTCTCCTCCATAATGCTTACAGACTGTAGCCCTCTGTAATCTTTAGAAGCAAATTAAATATTTCTGTTAATATATTACCATGGGCTTTATGTTTTGTCAGAATATTAAAATAACAAAAAGGTTCTAATTAAGATTACACTTTTTAATATCCATTTAATTCCAAAGTAGAATATTACACTATTGTATCTTTAAACTCCTATCTCCATATGCTATCGATATTCAAAATGCTTGCAGTTTGGGGGCTTTAGGAAGCAAAAAAACTTGAGCTAATTTTGTATGTCTTTAGACAATTGGGCAGATTCCCAGTTAAAAGTTGTTCACCGCTATGACAGGCACTAATATCAACAGATAATAAATGGTATCTAATGAAACAGAAAACCTTCTGCACAACAAAGGACAATGTGTAAACTTAAAGAATGGGAAAATATTTTTACCTACTACACATCTGATATAATGCTAATATCTAAAATATATAAATAACTCAAGAAACTAGATACAAAAAATCCAACTAAAAATAAGCTATCTAAACACAGAATCCTCAAAAGACTAAACTCAAAAAGCTGAGAAATAGTTAAAGAAATGCTCTGGTGTCCAAGATTGCTATTGACTTCAGAGGCCATGTTGATATCCTTGGCATATGCAGTCATCAAAAGCCATGATAGTGTCCATGGTTCACGATGAGGCTGAGGACCATGTTGATGTCAGTTGTCTGTAGTACCACTGGAGATCAAGATGAGGTCCACAGTCCTTTTTGCTGCTGGAAGGCTTCTGGATGTCCAAGGTACATGTTGTCACCAGAATCCATATAAAAGTCCAGGATAACTACAAAATGCAAGAAATACTGGTTAATGAAGACTCAAGAGTTAAGAATGAGCTACATAGAAGACTTCTGTGACTCCTTCTTCTTCAGACGCCTTTGAAGAAGAAAAAGAAGAAGAGGAAAAGAAGAAGAAGAAGAAGAAGAAGAAGAAGAAGAAGAAGAAGAAGAAGAAGAAGAAAAGGTCTATGTAGGAAGAACTCTTACAAAAATGTGATAGAGATTGTTAGTGTAGCTCTTCAGAGTTCATGACTTCTAGTAGGGGGTTGAAGGTTATTAAAGTTTTCTTTATGGGGCTGGCCACAGGTAATTTCACCATGCTCCTGTGAGCATGTGGGGAACACAAGTTGGACTTGGTGCACTTTTCTTTAATTCTTCTAATTTTTTGGTATGGAAGTCAGAATGGTAGGAGGGTAGATCTGGGAGGATTGGGAACTGAGAGTGATCAAAGTATATTATGTAAAATTTCCAAATAATCCCAAAAATGTGCTGGGGAAAAAGAAATACTCAGTAACCTTAGTCATTAGGGGAATGCAAATCAAAACTATTTTGATATTTCATATTACACAGGTCAAATGTCTGAGATAAACAATAAGTTATAGTTCATTCTAGTGAAGATGTGAACTCAAAGGAACATTCTTGCATTGCTGGTGGGAATGCATACTTGTGGAAAATCTTCCTCAGGAAGATGTGAATTGATCTACCTCAAGATCCAGTTGTACCACTCTTGAGGTTAAGCCCAAAGATGCCTTATACAAACATAGGTACACGTGGTCAACCAAGTACACTGTTGCCTTATACATAAAGCAGACACTGGAAGCAATTTAGATATCCTTCAACAAAAAATAAATATGGAAATGTTGTACATCCACACAATGGAAAATTGAAATATTACTCAGGCATTTAGAACATGAAATTAGAAGGTAACAGGTTGAAATTAGGAAAAAAAATCATCATGAGTGATTTATTCCAGAACCAAAAAGATAATTATGGTGTGTAATAATTTTCATACGAATAGTCAGTGTTAAATGAATGATAGAAAAGGTTATAATCCATGGAACCATAGATATTTGGAAAAGGAAATAGAAGAAATGGTTATGGATGATGGTGATGGAACATAAGGGCTAAGTAAAGATGAGGGGAAAGAATGTCAATGAAGAGAATACAGTAAGAGACAGCTAAAATTATGGAGCATTTGAGGGCAGTATAAGAACTTAATATAGTAGAACCTTTCTAAAATATATGCATAAATGCATAATATCTAAATGAAATAGGCAAGTAATTAGAGAGACAAGGCCCAAGCTGGCCATGACTATAACCAAAAGAAGCTTCTGTTCTCAAGATTGAGTTGTCTGAGCAGGTTCCATGGAAATCCTCAAACATTCTGGCTGTTATCAAGACTATAGGTTGTATTTTAGAAACTGAAGCAAAGGCTCTTTTACTGAAGACAACATCTCTACAGCTCAGTGAACACAGTGAAGTTACTCAGGCACCTTCTTAAAGCCTTCACATAATGCTCTAGCATCTTTAGTACATGAAGTTCCTCTGCATGTTACCAAAAGAGACACCATCCACAAGTCTTTTGATCTACAGTGGTGTATTACCTGCAAGATATCCTAGAGCAAGAGTGGCACAAATATTGTGGGAGTAACCAGCCAATGTCTGGGTTAAAGCCCACTCCACAATAAGGAACCAACCCTGCTTGGGTGATCAAAAATCTGTGACGAGGATATATTCATGCACGGTCCTTGGTTGGAGAATCAGTCTCAGAAAAGAACTCTGTGTCCAGATATATTTGGTCCTTGTGGCGCTCCTGTCTTCTCAAAGTTGTACTAACTCCCCCTTCTTTCATATGATTCCCTGCACTCTGCTAAGGTTTGGTTATGAGTCTCTCCCGAGTGAAGAGCAGCCTTGCTAGGCCTCAAAGGAGGATATTGTGGCCAGTACTACTGAGACCTGATAAATTAGGGTCAGATGGAAGGGGAAGAGGACCTCCCCTATCAGTGGTCTTAGAGAGGGTCAGGGAGGAGATGAGGAGGGGAGGGAGGACTGGGAGGGAATGAGGTAGGGGGCTACAGCTGGGATACAAAGCAAATAAAATAATTAATATAAAAAATAATTTTAAAAAATGTTTAAAAAATATGAGACTAGAATATCCTAAGACCTAGGGTAAAAACAAATACTACTTCATTAAAGAAACAAAAAACAATACAAAACAAAACCATATCGATTAAATGATTCCTATTGACATTCTACTATATCCATAGATCAGTTCCTTGTTCAGTCATCATGAGAGAAGTTTCTCCTACAGCATATGGGAAGAAATGCAAGCACCCACATCCAGAAGACATTATGCAGAGAATAAGAGTACTTAGCCTTAAATGGGATGTTTTCATCAACTCTCTCCCACAACCCAGGGCTCAAGGAGCCTTACAGAAAGAGTGTAAGAACTAGAGTGATAGAGTATGTTAAGAAAACAATGCCCTATAAATCAACATGAACAACGCTCATATGAACTCACAGAGAC
Source organism: Pachyuromys duprasi (assembly GCA_028658305.1). NCBI lineage: Eukaryota > Metazoa > Chordata > Mammalia > Rodentia > Muridae > Pachyuromys > Pachyuromys duprasi. The sequence goes on along the minus strand of CM053753.1, from coordinate 93,840,363 downwards.
TGAGGCAGCTTGCACAAGGCATGCGTGAATAAGCACCAGGTCCTCGGTGTATATTTTATAGCTTCAAGTTTAGTTTTTGGTTGAATGCCTGAGTGTGTGAACAGATCGTTCTGTAATACTTGTGCCTTCTCTTGGCTCTTTTAGTTTTGTTTGTCTTTTCCAATGTCAGTATAATTTCTGTTGTTAACTTACTTTATTTTGTCATCATTGCTTATGATTAAATAAATAAAATAAAATACATAACCATATAGGAAACCAAATAAAGCATACACAAAACAGAGCCTCTAGTTGTTTTATTTATTTTAATTGCAATCTTCAATGAACATATAGTTCTAAATCAAATGTGCAGGGCTGAAGATAGAGCAGACAAAGCAGAGATTAAGGGAATGCCCAACCAATGTCTGGCTCAATCAAACACCTACCCTATTGGAGAGTAACAACCCCTGACACAATGAAGGACACGCTGCTAAGTTTGCAGGCAGGAGCCTGACAGAGTTGTCCTCTGAGAGACTCTTCGCAGCAGAGCCTCAAAACAGATGCCAAGACTCACAACCAAACATTGGAAGATGAGAAGGGAGTCTTGTGGAAAAGTAGGAGAAAAGAGAAAAGGACCTGAAGGTGACAGGAGCTCCACAAGTAGACCAACAGAGCTAACTAACCAGGTCCAGGAGGGGAATGCTGAGATGGAAGCATCAACCAAGAACCATGCATGAACTGGTCCTAGACCACCTACAAAGATGTAGCAAATGGGCAACTTAGATGTCATGTGGGTCCTCTAGTAAGGGAAGTGGGGACTGCATTGGATATGGACTCACTTGCTAGCTTTTTGATCATTTTTCTCTAGTGGGATTGCCTTACCAGGCCACAGGGGAAGGGGACAAGCTCATTCCTGATGCAACTTGATGAGGTGGGCTGTGTGGGAAAGGGCGCACCCCTTTTATGAGGAATAGGTGAGGAAGGAGGGAGAGAGAGTGGAACTGGACAGGTAGTACAGAGAATGGAATTAAAAAGGTCTAAATGATGCCAGCCCAGATGAGACCTGATAAGCTAGGGTCAGAGAGAAGGGGAGGAGGTCCTCCCTTATCAGGGGACTGAGGAGAGGGCATAGAGGGAGAAGAGGGACTGGGAGGAGACAAGGGAGGGGGCTACAGTGGGAATTACAAAATGCATAAATTATAATAAATAAATACATAAATAATTTAAATTTGAAAATGTCTAAATAAAAATAATTTCTTGATATGTGAGTAAATAGGTCAGAAAAAGGTTCGATTTAAAAGAAGGAATTTTGAAAGTCTCATGATCACTTGATATGATTTAAAGCTGGTTGTTTTCACATTTATCATAGAGCAGCAACCAAAAAACTTAATTAATGAAGAACCTTTGTATTAAGACAGGCATTCTCTTATGATTCCTGTGCTATTATGTAATATTGAAAATAATAGTATAAGCTACATTTCCTGTATGTTTGCTGACGAAAAGCCACAGTGGCATGTGCACATTTTACATAATATAATTTTTGTAATTGTTTTTGGAAGCAACAGCTCTTTGTACATTAGCCAAGTGAATTAGCACTGAGGTCCTCCCTGTTCCCCAATCATTTCTCTTTGTTTTTAAACAGAGCCTTGCTATGCAGAAATCAGACTGGATTAGAATTTATGAACTCTCCTCAGCCTCCAGCATTCAAGTATTGTAGCATGTATCATTATAATTAGCTATATTTTAAGCCAGTTTTAACATACTTTAATAATACAATCAGAAAATAAGATATGACCTTGCTATGTTAGCCAAATACAATAAGCTGCTGAAAACCTTTCTTTGAAGTTATTTTAAAAATCCATTTCTAAAGTGATAGTATACCTGAGTAATCCCCAAAATTCTACACGAGAAGTCCTACAGCTGATAAACACCTTCAGCAAAGCGGCTTGATACAAAATTAACTCAAAAAAAAAAAATCAGTAGCTCTTCTGTATACAAAAGACAAAAGGGCTGAGAAAGAAATTAGGGAAACAACACCCTTTAAAATAGCCACAGAGGACATAAAGTATGTTGGCGTGACTCTAACCATGCAAGTCAAAGACTTGTATGAAAAAAAAAAGTTGTCTTTGAAGAAAGAATTAGAAGAAGGTATCAGAAGATAGAAAGATCTCCCATGCTCATGGCTTGGCAGGATTAACATAGTAAAAAATGGCCATCTTACCAAAAACAATCTACAGATTCAATGCAATTCCCATTAAATTACCAACACAATTCTTTACAGAAAGAAAAACTCTCAGCTTCATATGGAATAACAAGAAACCCAGACTTGCTAAAACAATCCTCTACAATAAAAGATCTTCCATCCCTGATCTCAAACTGTACTATAGAGCAGGCGTAATAAAACCTGCATGGTACTGGCATAGAAACAGAATAGTGGATCAATGGAACTGAATAGAAGACCCAGAAATAAACCCAAACACTTATGGACACCTGATTTTTGACAAGGATGCCAAAACCATGCAATGGAAAAAAATATGGCATCTTCAACAAATGGTGCTGGTCAAACTGCATTTCTACATGTAGAAAAATGCAAATAGATCCATACTTATCACCCTGCACGAAACTAAAGTCCAAGTGGATGAAAGACCTCAATATAAAACCAGACACACTAAACCTATTAGAAGAAAAAGTGGGGAAGAGCCTTGAACTCACTGGCACAGGAGACTACTTCCTGAACAGAATGCCAACAGCACAGGCTCTAAGAACAACAATAAATGGGACCTTATGAAACTTAAAAGCTTCTTTAAAGCAAAGGACACTGTCATCAGAACAAAACAACTGTCTACAGATTGGGAAAGGATCTTCACCAACCCTATATTTGAGAGAGGACTAATATCCAGTATATATAAAGAACTCAAGAAATTAAACAGCAACAAATCAAGTAATCCAATTAAAAAACAGGGTACAGAGCTAAACAGAAAAATTCTCAATAGAAGAGTATCGAATGACAGAAAAATACTTAAAGAAATGTTCAACATCCTTAGTCATCAGGGAAATGCAAACCAAAACCACCCTGAGATTTCACCTTACACCCATCAGAATGGCTAAAAGAATAATTCAAGTGACAACACATGTGGAGAAAGGGGAACCCTCCTCCACTGCTGGTGGGAATGTAAACTTATACAACCACTTTGGAAATTAATCTGGTGCTTTCTCAGAAAATTGGGAATGGTGCTTCCTCAAGATCCAGCTATAACACTCCTAGGCATATATACAAAAGATGCTCAAGTATACAACAAGGACATCTGTTCAACTACGTTTGTAGCAGCTTTATTTGTAATAGCCAGAAGCTGGAAACAGCCATTATTCAATTTTAATATCATGTTAATTATCCAATTAAAATCTAGAGTCCTTAGAATATCACTTATTTAATATAAACATTGCCTTCATATATATCTTAATGTAAAGGTGCTAGTATTCATATTTATAGTTTATCTAATATAAAATACATTCTTTTTCTGAAGAAAAATCAATTACATTTAATACTTTAATTCTGTTTTTTTATAAACCAATGTGATTATAAGCACAAAATCCATTTATTTCAATAATTTATTGTTCAGTATTCTATAGAATTAAATGAGAAATCAGACATATACATTTGAAATTAACAATTAAAATTAATATAAGGGAAAAGAAGGTGAAATACATACCCTAGCCTTAGAGAAAGATTGTGGAATCTTAATAATTACTTTGCCTAGAGCTAGGTATGGGAGATCTAGATCTAGCTCAGCAGTTAAAGATACTTGCAATCTCAGAAGGCCTGAGCTTCCTCTCCACCGACCACACACCTTGAGCAGTTCTCAACCACCTTAAACTCCAGTTTCAGGGAAACCAGAGGCCTACTTCTGGACTACAAAGGCACTGTGTACATAAAGATACACAACAGTTCATCATATATATATATATATATATATATATATATATATATATATATATATATATAAAATTTGTGTTTTGTTGTTGAGAAGCTAAATGTACAGAATGAATTACCACAAGGTTAAGATTTCTGTGGTCTAAATAAGGATCAACTTTTCATCTACTTAATGCAAGATATCTGATGCCCTATAAATAACGTTTTTGGTTGTAGTTTGTGAAAACTACTTTAAAACTGCTTTATTTTTACTATTATTGAGGAATCAAGGTACTGGATTGTATCTGAAACAATATTTGTTAAGCATTAATTTAATGTACTTTAAAAGATTCAAAATTCAACTTCTCATATAACTACTGCACTCTATAGTTCACAAGTGAACAGATATCCATTATACTATGAGAGAACAGAGATAAAGTGGATGATTTAGCAGAAAACTATTCCTGAAATAATGTTTAGAAAATAACATTTGGATAAAATTTCCATAATTACGCTTTCAAAAGTGGTGCAAATCAATTCTTAATCAATTGTGAACTAATTGTGCATAATAACTGGCTGCAAGATAATTTACATTGCAAAACTAAGGCTATCATTCAGAATCTTAGACAACTAAAATGGAAATAAAATTCAATAACATGAAGAGATGTTTGATCACAAGAAAAACTTTAATTCAGCTTATTATTTAACTGTAAATTAACTAATGGTCATTTCAGTGATATAGTATGCTCATGAAATAAACACTGGATATTTCACAGCTTTTGGAGAATTTCAAATGAACCAATTTTTAGAAAAAGCTGAAATTTGCCCTAGTCATACTAAAGGTATCATTACTTTATCAGTTATTATAATTCTTAAGAAAACAGACAGGGGTAGAAATAATTCAGTGCTTACTAGGAATACACGCTTCTTCTAAGGATAAGAAATACATATCTTATTAAATAATCAAAGGATTCCCAAAAGAGACTTTTTCACTCTCAGGACAAAACAAAAATGTAGAACAAACACACAAAAAATAGATGCTTGAATTATCAGGAAAGTTAGCCTCACCAGATATTTGAGCTTCTGGCATGATGTTGAATTTCTCAGACATTAGACTTTGAGAATAAGCTTATTCATTAGCCCCGAATTTTTGTTGCATCCTGAAAGTAAGACTCTTCTTGATAAATCTTTTTGAGTACATATTCTGTGCTTTACTATCTACATCAGATTCTTTATAATATTGTTTTCTCTCCTACCTAATTTTCATATCTGCATATGTGTGGAAAGAAGGTAAGACTTTGTTGATTATTTCCAACTTTGTGAAACGGCAAAATTGGACACATACATAATTCATGAAATGGTTTCATATTTAAAATTATTTTTCCTAGTAAGGATCAAAGGGAGAATGGAAATTTTTCTTAGACTATGCACTAAACATTTGTTCTAATTATCCATTATCAGTAATTTCTCCTGTTTTCACATGTTTATACCAACTGAATACCCTGTGGTTATAAAAAGAATGAGATATCATACGGTACAGACACCAAAATATAAAACATATTTTCTTTACATATTATATACCTGCTGATTGAAATTCATAAAACAAATTATGCAAAAGTGACAATACTTCTGTTGAGGAATAAAGCTTGCATTATCAGCATTTTTTTCAGTGTTGAAAATACCAGAAATTATCAGGGGGTTATATTAAGCATTCAAATACCAAATCAGCATCTAAGATCTGGTGAAGTAGAAACTTGTAATGGACTTCACTACTTTTTATCTCTAAGTTTGGATATCTCTACTGATAGCATTTGACTAATTCCTAGAATGAGAATTGGAGGTAATTGGAAGTACCACAAATACAATAGAAGAAACAAGTTATTTAAAGTTGTGATCATATCTGATTTAATCTTTGTTTATATGAAAACACCTACACCTCCAGATTTACAGGAATGCAGACTGATCATGTTAAGAACAATGTCATGGCGGTTTAAGGTTTGAGATGTCTGGCTAAACATGGATAGATTTTAAGAAAGGACAGGAAACTGATGGCCAGAAAAATGGCAGAAGTCTATTCAAATAATCCATTGTGTTAATGAGATTTTACACTTAGTGATCACTGGTATCACGAACTAACTGAAGACTCACAGAGTCATAGAGACCTCCTGTACTTTCGTTATTACTGTTAGAATAAATGCAGCTATCTAGAGAGAATTCTGGGGAACATATCCAAGTACAACAAGCTTGTTTGCTGATGAACCAAAATACTCATCCAATTGAGGATTTATCATAAGGAGAAAGACACAATGAAAAGCAAGTTGCATCACTTTGATTCACTAGCTCATTTAGAGAAAACTATTTAAAAAGCTTTTCTGTCAAATAAAGGCAATTCTTTGTTTTATGTTTTTATTTATTCCTGAGTTTCTTATACATGAATACAGGAAACATGTTCATATATACCCCACCATTTTACCTACATGACCACATGCCCTCTCCTAATTTCATGTTGTTGTTTGGTAGCCCTCAGAATCCAGCTAGTTACCCATTTGTGAGTTGTTGTGTAGATGTCATCCACTGCAGCATAATGAACCTAGAAACAGAATGATTCTTCCTTCCCAGCCAGTTGTTCAAGGCCAGTTGTCCATGGCTCTGCAGTAATTCGTAGAGTCTAGAAATCATCTATCCATCTAAGCTGGGACCTTGATTTTATACAGGTCTTGTGTAGGTGACCACAGCTGCTATAATTTCATGGATATGATACACAGGTCATGTTAAAAATGTAACATTTCATAGTACTCTGCATGCTATGGCTGCCAGATTATTTTTGTTTTAAATACCTGAGCTAGAAAAAATTATATATATTTGATAATATATAAAAATATTTTCATAAGATATTTTCATTTGAGCAAAAATGTTTTAAATACATTTTTGATCTAACTTATTGCTATTGGCTCAATATTTTAAATTCAATTAACAGTAATGACAGTACCCATGCTAAAATAATTAATGCACTTTAAAAAATATGAAAAGTTTAGACTTCCTACCATATAAGTACAAACAGACAATAATGTTTTTCAGTGTGCATAATCCCTTAAGTCACTGTCATAGATCCTAAATTTCTACTTTGTAGTTTATCTATATATATATATATCACAAAGAAGTAATAAACATCCATTTTTACAAGAATTATTTTTTCAAATCAGTCAAAGTAAAAGGCACATTATATTTTTTTCTTAACTTGTCAATCATGCCAAAACACTACATGTATTTCTTCATCTATTTGTCATGTAATTTTATCTGTCAAAATGGAAAATATGTGGGGAGTCACTTGAAAGTTCAAGCAAATTTAAATGAGTTAAAGGTTCAAACAAGTAATTACTGTCATTGAATGAAAGGTTACTCAGGACTAAGCCTGGCCACTGCATCTATTTTATGGTCTCCAGTCAAAGACAGAGGGTTGTATATCACTGCCACTCTTTCAGGAAAGCTGAGACAAGCATTAGTATGCTGACATTGAAACTAATTTTACAAGATACTTTGAATGTAACTTACTATGAGACCTGAGGTCTAAAGATATCCTACTCCTTAATTCTAAGGACAAATCTCTGACAGATTAAGTGCCATGAGTGTCTTACAGACACTGTTATGAGAGCTTTCAAATGTCATTCAATGTCTGCACAATGCTGACAAGAAGGAAGGATCAATTATGGATAAACATAGATGAAGGTTGGCAAGGAAATTCTTTTTCCAAACGGTGGAATTGTCAATTTGAATTTTACAAAATGTTTTTCAAAATGTTCAGTGATTGAATTAATGATGGTCAAGATCAATTACAAGCTCTAAGTAAATTTGTAGCACAGAATTATTAAAATCATCATCTTAATAAATATAAGAAAAATAAATTATAGGATGTCTAAATAATTATATGTAATGAATAAAAGCAGTTTCTGAGTATGTACTCTATTCTGGGAGCATATATAACTTAAATTCTTCAAATCTGAGTGCAGCAAAGGGAAGTAAACATTAAGGCCAAAGAAGAAAATTTTTGAACCTTAATTCAAGGTAGTCTTGTTTTGTGTTTTGTTTTGTTGTGTGTTTGTGTGTGTGTTTCTAGTGAAAAAACAACTCTGAATCCATCTGCATTATCTTGTCAATGGGGTTGCCTAAATACCTTGTCTGGAATTTATATCAGATAGCCTTTTCTACACTATTATACTCTCTTCACACATAAATCAAAATGTGTTTCCTTTCCCTGATTGTTTGAAGTGGGTGTAAGATTCAGGATGTGTACATTGGAACAGCATGTACTGAGATTATGAGCCCTATATGCATGCTGGTTCAGGCTCTTAAGTATTGCCCTAGATTTGATCATACTAAACAAAGAGTCCCCAGACATAGAGGCAAACAAGTTTCAGGAGGCTACAGATTTGAGGGCTTGCATTACTTTGCATTTGATTGTACTGACAAAAAAAAAAAAAAAAAGAAAGAAAGAAAGAAAGAAAGAAAGAAAGAAAGAAAGAAAGAAGGAAAGAAAGAAAAAAAAGAAAAAAAAGAATGTCTCATGGCCAGTCTGTACTCAGCACAGTAACGGAAGGACTGGAACAAATCTAATGAACATTAAAGATGATTGTTTTGGGGGGAGATCCAAGATGGCTGCCACGAGAGAACACTGTGTCTGAGGAGTAGGAGAGCAGAAACAATGCAGCTACCAGGAGACTGAACTCGGGGACCTAAAACGCCAGCATTGTGAGTGCCAGGTGAGCGGAACTCCTACAGTGAGAAAATCAAGTGGCAAAACCCTAGAGACACCCAATTATTACCTGGAGAAATTTCCCGATGACCAGCTGCGCACAGCTCTGATCTGGACAAGCAGCCGCTCTGGGTGCCCGCACCCACCATTGTAGACTGGATCACACAGTCTCGCAGGCAGTCTCAGGAGGAGCCAGGTGCCATTTTCACTGAACTGCACCCTGCGAGCTCGCACTGAACCCGGGTTCTGCTTCGACCCGCTGGTGTGCTGCTGGCTCGGACCTATTGCCAGAACCACACCAGACTGAGTGGATTGGGGGACCTTTTAGACCAGTCCGCACACTGCAGGGGCACGAGCCAAACGCTTCCAGCAGCAAAAACTAAGTCAGTGTGTGAGTCCGCCAGCGGGTCTGGGAGGAATCCAAGTTCTGTCTCAACCCACGGCTGAGAGGATCCTGGGACCATCTTGACCAGACCGCACACTGAGGGCGAAAGCTGCACGCATCCGCCAGCAAAAACCCCAGTTCGGGTGTCTGTCCATGGGCCAGACAGAGAAGGCCTTGGGCACCATTTCAGACAGCCCTGCATACAGTGGATGCACACAAACCCAAACCCACTGTGTGCCCCAAATATCATCTCAGACCTTGATGCACAGCCCCTGGCACAGAAGGAGGCGCCAAATCTCCATTCCAGAGGAGAGCCCTTAGCAGCAAGCCCGGGGCAGAGTCCACAGCCCCCAGCTGTCATCTCAAAACTGGACACTCAGACTCTAGCACAGAGTGAGGAGTAAAGTCTCCAGACCAGAGGGGTGACCAGCCTGCAGTGCTCACAGCTTCTAGCACACAGCACGAAGCTGGGCACACAGAGCCCACAACAGAGATCAACTGAGACAAAACACATACCACAACCCACCAGAAATCCCTGATCTTCTTGAAGAATACTCCTGACACAAGAGATTGACAGATTCAGACTGAAGTACAGCCTTAAAGCACAAACAGCTCCCTGATTATATATAAATAAATGCCCAGAAATCGGCGAAAGAACTCACCCAACAAAAATCAGGACACCATGGTCCCACCGGAAACACCCAAAAGCAGTGGAGTTTTTAATTCAGCGGAGACACAGGAAAATTACCTTAAAGCATTGATTATGCAGATATTGGAGGAACAAGAGG
>CM053753.1:93771187-93823209 GCA_028658305.1 Pachyuromys duprasi | reverse complement strand
TTCTAACTGATTTAGTGTGTCTGGTGTTATGTTGAGGTCTTTGATCCACTTGGACTTCAGTTTTGTGCAGGGTGATAACTATGGATCTATTTTCATTTTTCTGCATATAGACATTCAATAGGACCAGCACCATTTGTTGAAGATGCTGTCTGTTTTCCATTGGATGGATTTGACTTTTTTTTTTTTATCAAAAATCACGTTTCCATAGGTGTCTGGGTTTATTTCTGGCTCTTCTACTTGGTTCCATTGATCCACTCTTCTGTTTCTATGCCAATACCATGCAGTTTTTATTGCTATTGCTCTGTAGTACAGCTTGAGGTCAGGGATGGAGATACCTCCAGAGGATCTGTTGTTGTACAGGATCGTTATGAGATTCTCCATATGAAGTTGAATATTTTTCTTTCAAGGTCTGTGAAGAATTGTCTTGGTATTTTGATGGGAATTGGATTGAATCTATAGATTGCTTTTGGCAGAATAGCCATTTTCTCTATGTTAATCCTACCAATCCATGAGCATTGGAGTTCTTTCCATCTTCTGATATCTTCTTCAATTTCTTTCTTCAGAGATTTGAAGTTTTTTTTCAAACGGGCCTTTCACTTGCTAAATATAATTTTTGTTACATAATCTATAACAAATGAACCTTAAACTTCATTTAATATTAATCATAATATATTTTAAATTATTAGACTTGCTATAATTATGAACAATTGAAAGTGTTTTAGTTTTTTTAATTTATCATTATTTTTAAATTAACACAATACAGATACTACTCAATATTTTTCTTCAGTTACTATAATCACAATTTTAGATCCATACACTTAAGATAATTAAGACGTGAAGTGTTTCTAAAGCACCAAAAAATTACCCAGTCGAATGAAAAAGACTATAGTTTTTAGAGGAAGTACTGGAATGGTGGTAATTCAATTCCTAGTTCAGTCTTTTGATGAGAATCCATTGAAATTCAGAACTAAACTCTCTAAATGTTCAATGCAGGTCCCTAGACAGAAATGATCTCTTTTTCAGGAGATGGACTTTGAAACTTACTTTATCTACAAGCAATTCTCCCTAATAGTAAAAATCACTCACTAATAGTAAAAATCACAGCTGATGTTTAGAAGCATCCCTAAATGAAAGGTGTTAGTCTGGACAAGGTGAAAAATCAAGAGCTTGTGAATTACAAGCAGAACAAAATGTTTGGAACCTATTTTCATGTATGTATAATGCACAATTCCTGAAATGTATAAAAGTTTGAATAAGCTTTAAATAAGACACTGGAAAGACGTAAGTATAGCTGATTTAATCTTAATCAAGGCAACTTGTGAGGAGGTAATGAAGAGCAGGCAATCAGTCAGAAGCCAATCCACCCAAATGAAATCTCAAACAACAGAGCATTTTTGTTTTTTTACTTTAGTTTGTGTTAAGAGAAACGGGCAATATAAGTGCTATGTAGATTTAATGGGCTAATGAAATCGATTCATCAAGTTTTAAATGCTAGAGGAAATTAAAATAAACTATTCTGTACACAAAAGCAGCTATGTCTAAAGAAAATATCCAGACTTGATAGAGATCACACACAGTAAATTTTCAGTTGGGATTTAAAATATTCTGAACCAGATTCTTTTACACTTTAATGTTTTCCTTTTCCTTCTCTCAGCTTATTTGATGACTTTCTAGAAACAGTTTAGGAAAGTACTGTTGGAGGTAGGTTGGATGTATGTTAATGGCCTCAAGATTTGGTTATACCTGTCCTTGTTTTATAAACTGCCTAAGACATACCTGAATAAATAGCCTATGCCTGTGCAGGGCAGAATGGGGTAGGAGGGGTTAAATTTCCTGTGATTGGAGAGGATAGGAGACAGAGGGATGGGTAAAGAATAGGAAGGAGAATGCCATGATGAGCTAGTGTGGAGAAAAAAAAAACATGTAGGCAGAGAGGAACAACTCCAATAATGATGTGAAAAGGCACAGATGAAAAGTACAGCAAGTACTGTGGGATTACAGATGGAAGGTAGACCAGATGAGGAGGATTAAGTTGCATGGCTTTGGATGGGGCCTGGGAGACAGATGGTGAGGTTATTGAGCCAGTATAGGTAAAATACCTGCCTCCCCCAAGGTAAATAAGAGAATTATATAATCTAACAGGTTCCTGTGTCTTATTTATTGTGATAGCGGGCTACATAATACTGCCTTAACAACCTTAGGACTAATAATAAATACTATTTACCTTAACATGTCAATTTTTAATTTACAACAACAGAGTCCTTAAAAAAATCTATTATGGGCAAGCATGAGGTATCTTGACTTTAATTGTTGTTTGTTTGTATGGCTAAGACCCTCAGATTGCTGATCATCAACAAGGTTTTTTAATGCATTGGATTAACTGGAGAGAATTGAGGAGATTGTTACATTAACATTTTATTTTTTTCTTTCAAAAATAGATATTGAGTTACTTCATCATGATTCTAAATACTGACTTGGCTTAAATGTGTGTAGAGAAATCCAATGGCTCAGATGAGTGGACCACTAAAACTTGACAGATCCATGTTGACAAGTTGAATGCTATGGGGTCAATCTTCCTGGCTTACTATACCTTTCTCTAACATATTCAGGGAATTAAAAGTTATATACATGTATACAAAATTCCCTACTGGGGTTTCATGGCAAACTTAAACAGTATCATCTGATACTAACATTTTGAACAGGTCACGGAATTTTCTTTGATTCTCTTCAACCACAAAGTATGCATTCTTCCATATTATTTTGTGTGCTTTACCAGTTAAGGTGGCAGATTCTCCCTTGTTTTTGCTTTCTATAAGAAAGGAATTTCTCATTCTCAGCTAGGTCATTCATTTCCTCTTTCTTACGATTATAGATGAACCGAATACAGCAAGACAGTTGTACATATTAACTCACACCAATTGTAACAGCATGACTAATCCTATGAAATCTAAACCACAAAAATCCCAGCATGGAGAGGGGAGGGAGACATATCGCCCCATCTCTATCTGAGGAACTGTCAGCAATTGATAGCTGCTCAGAGAGTAAAAGTTGCTTATCTTTAAGTTTTTGGTTGCTGGTAGATCAATCGTATTCCAAAAGAAGACCACATATCTGAGAGTAAATGGGCAAGCTTTGACTGGGTTGAGTGGTTTTTAAGAGGTGAACATAAAAACAGCTTATTATTCCCATGTCTCTAAATGACTCTGAGTAACTCATAGTCTAGGAAAAAATTTAATACTAACTAGTCTGAATGTCAATAAACTGTCATGTAATACAATTGCATAAGTCTACTTCATAGAAATTATTTGGAAAAATGGTTTAAATCAAAACTAGTGGAAACATATTAAAGCAAAGATAAAAATTATTCTTTAGTTTGACTTCAACTCTCCTAATACTATTCAAAGTAATTATTAAAATGGTATACAATATATACATATTTAAATGAGTATTATTTTATTTTATATAATTTTTATGAAGAAAAGTACAGTGAGAAATGTAAAGCTCACAGAATAGAAAGTTGGAATACTCCCGAAATGTGAGTATTTCTTCGAGTTTTATTTTTACTATATTTATTATTATTTAATTTTATTATGTTCTATTTTATGTACACATATTCCCTATCCCATAAAGAATAAATGTGCACATTAATTTTAATCTAAAAAAACTTAAATTTTGTCTTGGAAATTTTTTTCTTAAGGAAATTTAACTTACAATTCCTAACTTAGGCTTTCTAACTTCAGTTATTGTCACACTAAAAAATTCATGAAGATATTTATAAACATTCTTTGGATATAAACTCCATTATCCATCAAAGGAAAGGAAGTCTAGATGATCTTAAGCAAACTGTTCAGCAGGTGTTGGATTTGTGTGTGTGTGTGTGTGTTTTAACATAGTTTTCTGGATAATCATTACAGAAAGCATCAAAGCATGAGATTACTTCGGAAGACTGCGAAATGAACTCATAATATTATATCCACTTGTGCATCCTAGAATTTGGTATATAAATATACATTTATGTAATATATGTATGTGTATGCATGCCTGTGTACAGAAATATGCTGTGAATATATTTTACTATGTATATGCCAGCCAGGGAAGCAGGTAGGCCAACCGCAGATCTCTAACTCCCCCTTCTCCTCTCCAAATCCAACACTCCAGTCTCATCCCAGCTCTATAGCTGACCCCCTGTTGTGGAGTGTACTCACACTCTGCCCTCATTTTTAGGTTGACTAAGTAAACCCTGATAGAACACCCTACATTCCTCCCTCCTTTGCCTCACCTCAGATCCCACCTCATGGCTCATCACCTAAAGGTCAATTCCCAATAACTAGTACATTCTATCAAGAACCCTCCACTGGATATACCCAAAACATATTTTAACAGACAACATACATCTACCAAATATTTTAAAAATCCATAGCATGCAACAGAAACCAAGGAACAAAACACCTACCCAACAATGACAAAACCAGACATCATTACCTAGACTTACTATAATCCCAAAGTTTACAACCTAGCTGTCAGGGTGAAAACACAATCACTTACAGCCAGGACAATTTATCTCAACTAGAGGCCAGCAAGCATACCAACCTAGGCCTTGAGAATTGTAACTTAAGTGAATCACAAGACAAGGCCCGTACAGTACCCTTTATGTATCTGATACACATCCATAAAGATAACATTAATAAATTCCTTAGAATAGTCTCTGTTAACACAGTTAGTGAACAAACAAAATAGCTAAAGACCTGAATGTGGAAATAGAATAAGTAAAGATAACCAAAACTGAGAGAAATATAACATAAAAAATGTGAAATCAAACAGGAACATTGGAGGCAATCCCACCAAAAGAATACGAGAAATTGAAGAGAGAACTTCAGGCAATGGAGACACAATAGAAGAGATAAACAACTTGGTCAGAGAAAATGTTAAATCTAAAAATTTTCTGACACAACATCCAGGGAATCTGGAACACTACGAAAAGATTAAACCCTAGGATGATAGGAATAAAGGAAGAAGAAACAGAACTCAAAGGCCCAGAAATATTTTCAACAAAATCATAAGAAGAAAAAAAAATTCCCTGACCTAAAGAAGGAGATTCTATCAAGTACAAGAAGAATAAGAACACCAAATAAACTGGACCAGAAAAGAAATTCTGCACATAATAAACAAAAGAGTAAATGGACAGAACAAAGAAAGAATACTAAAAGTTTCAAGGATAAAAAAAAACAACAACAAAGTAACATAAAAGTAGACATATTAGAAAAACATGACTTCTCAGTGGAGAGTCTAAAACCAAGAACAGCTTGGATAGATGTGTGTTAGACTCTAAGAGACAAATCTACCAGCCCAGAGCCCCATACCCAGAAGAAACACGTTCCTTTTTTGAGACAGGGTTTTTCTGTGAAGCCTTGGCTGTCCTGTACCTACTTTGTAGATAAGGCTGGCCTTGAACTCATAGAGATCTGCCAGACTCTGCCTCCCAGAGTTCTGGGATTACAGGTGTACACCATTACCTCCAGCTCCCAGCAAAACTTTCAATCACAATAGATTCAGAAAAACAATTTCATGATGAAATAAAATTTAAACATTATCTATCTACCAAGACAGTCATAGAGAAGGTATAAGAAAAATCTCCAACAGACAAAAGCTAAAGAGGATAACCACAACCAAGAAAACACAGGAAAAGCAATCCCAAACAAGCAAATCAAAACAAGGAAAACACACACACACAATCACATACCTGCACACATGCACACAAAAAGAATCAAAGATACAAAGAGTTGGAAGTTGGCTCTTCGAGAAAATTAATAAATTGGCAACTGAGATCTAAATTTCCTAAGGGGTAGAAGAAAAAGATTCTCTAGAACCCCTGCAGACATGTAGCCCATAGCAGCTCAGTCTCCCAATGGGCTTCCTAGCAAGGGGAACAGGGGCTGTCTCTGACAAAAACTCAATGTCTGGCTCTTGGATCACCTCCCCCTGAGGGGTGGGGGCAGCCTTACCAGGCCACAGAAGGAGACTATGAAAGATAGTCCTGCTGATATCTGATAGTCTAGAGTCAGAGAGAAGGGGAGGAGGACCTCCTGTATCAGTGGGTTTGGGATAGGGCATGGGAGGAGATGAGGGACAGAGGGAGGGATGAGGGCAGGATTGGGAGGAAATGGAGGTGGGGGCTGCAGCTGGAATACAAAGTGAATACATTTTAAGAAATAAAATTATATTAAAAATTACTTGGAGAGATTTACATAACAGCAGATACCAAGGATACCCAGAGAGTAATGAGAACATAGTTTTAAAACCTGAGCTTCACCAAATTTGAAAATATAAAAGAAACAATTTTCTCAATACATGCAGTACAGGAGGCAGAAACAGTGTGATAAGAAGGTGATGGAGGACACCAAGAAAACAAAGCCCTCGAAACCAACATGATCAAAGCACAGATGAACAAGGGGAGACAGAGGAAGCGTGGGTATCCTCTGTCCTGCTCTATAGCAGGTCTTTAGGGTATATGTTTTGACTTTCAATTTAGTGTGAATGATTGAATCTGTTTCTTATGCCTTCCCTTATACTTTTTTTCTTCTGTTTTGTCCAATCTCAATGTGTTAGGTTTTTATTTTATCTTGTTGTATTATATCTTATTGTCTCTTAGAAACCTGTTTTTATTCTAATGAGAGACAGAAAGGGGGTGAAATCAAATGGGAGATAAGTGCTATGGAACTGAGAGGCATACGGGGAAGAGAAACTCATAATCAGGATATATTATGTGAGAAAAAATCTATTCTCAAAAAATTCATCTTCAAGTTCTTACAAAGTGTGAGACTACTAGAATAGGTATCATAAAAAGACATGGGAAGTATGTAAATATACCAAGGCAACTGGAACATAGCAGAGTGAAACAGGAAGAATTGGCAATACCTTGCTTTATATCTGTTGAGTTAAGAACATGAGTGACATGGACCCAGGCCCTTCTGGATTTTTAGAGTCTCCATTGTTAAGTCAGTTGTAATTCTAGTAAGTATCTCTTTATCAGTAACTTAGCTTGTTCTCTTGAAGCATTTATTTATTTATTTTGCTGTTATTGTTCTCTACATTTTGTGTTTTGAATATTTTGTGGGCAAAGGAGGAGAACTTTCTTTTTCTGGTATAATCTATTTGGCATTCTACAATCTTCCTGTACCTTTATAGTCATCTCTTTTTTAAGTTAGACAACTTACATTTCAGCACAAAACCATATATGCTAAATCTTATAGAAGGGAAAGTAGGAAATAGCCTTGAATGCATTGGCACACGACATAACTTCCTGAACAGAACATCAATAACACGGACACTAAGATCAACAATTAATGAATGGGACCTCATGAAATGGAAAAGCTTCCATTACAGTATCAAAAAGACAAAATAACAGCCTATAGAATGAGAAAGAACTTTACCAACCCTACATCTGACAGGGGGCTGATATCCAAACTACATAAAGAGCTCAAGAGATTAGACAAATACCTCCCCCGCCCCCCCCAAAAAAACAAATACTCACAATTAAAAATGGGTACATATCTAAACAGACGTCTCAACAGAGGAAGCTCAAATGGCTGGAAAGCACACAGAAGAGGACATTGCAGCCATTCCTGAAGAGACCTGATAAGCTAGAGTTAGATGGAAGGGGAGGAGGTCCTCCCCTATCAGTGGATTTGGAAAGGGGTAGGGAGGAGATGGGGGGATAGGGAGGGAATTCAGGAGGGGGCTACAGCTGGGATACAAAGTACATAACCTGTGATTAATATAAAATAAAAATGTTTAAAAAATTTTCAATAAAACATACTTAAAGATAAAAAAGAAATGTTCAACTTCCCTCATCATCAGAGAAATTCAAAAAAGAAAATTCAAATCTGGGACTCTATTTTATACCCGTTGGAATGGCTAAGACCGAAAAAACATATGTGACAGCTCATGCTGTCAAGGTTGTAGAGCAGGGAGAGCATTCCCCCACTGGTGGTGAAAGTACAAACTTGTACAGCCACTTTGGAAATTAATACAGTAATTTCACAGAAATCTACCTCAACATCCAGCTATACCACTCCTAGGCATATGGCAAAAGAATGTTCCTTTATACAGCCGGGTACCCTTTCAATTACATTCATAGAAGTTTTATTCATAATAGCCATAAACTGGAAACAACCTACATGTC
Source organism: Pachyuromys duprasi (assembly GCA_028658305.1). Taxonomy (NCBI): domain Eukaryota; kingdom Metazoa; phylum Chordata; class Mammalia; order Rodentia; family Muridae; genus Pachyuromys; species Pachyuromys duprasi. The sequence continues at coordinate 93,815,027 of CM053753.1, read as the reverse complement.
CCTCAATCGAAGAATGGGTGGAGAAAATGAGGTACATTTACACAATGTAGTATTATTCTGCTGTTAAAAAAATATAATAATGTCATAAAATGTATAGACAAATGGGTGGAACTGGAGATAAAAATCCTGAGCCAACCCAGACTCAGAAAAACAAACACGATTGGTGCCTAGCTCAATTATCATCAGAGAAGTTTCATTCAGCAACTGATAAAAAACAGATGCACATATCCACAACCAAACATTAGAAGGAACTTGGAGAAGTCTGCTAAAGAGAGAGAGGAGAACTATAGGAACCAGAGAGGTCAAGGAAACCACAAAACTCCCACAGATTCAACTAACCTGAGCTCATAGAGGCTCACAAAGATTAAACTGTCAACCAGAGAGTATGCATGGGACTGATCTAGACCCTCTACACATATGTTGTCGTTGGATAGCTTGTCTTCTTGTGGGATTCCTGATAGTGAGAGGAGGGATGGTTTCTGATTCTTTTGGTCCATTTTGAACCCTTTTCTCCTACTGGGTTACTTCATCCATCCTTAAAGCAAGGGGAGTTACCTAGTCTTACTGCAACTCTATATACTATGTTTTGTTTATATCCTAAGGAGGCCTGTACTTTTGTAAAGAGAAATGGAGGAGGGATGGTGGCAGCGGGGGATGGGGAGGCGGGGAGTTAGGTATACAGAGGAGAGGTCAGGGAGCTCCTGGGAGGAGAGGAGGAAGAAAAAAAATTTCAGTTGAGGGGCTAAAAATATAATGATACAAAAGAGAAAAAAATTAATGAGGGAAACAATCACCCCCTTACAGTCAGCAGCAAGCTAAATCCTGGAGTCACCATCATTCATACATAAGTCTAATCTTTCCAAAGACAGATGACTATAAATAATCCTGCAAATGTGTATTCCTCTCTAAAAAGCAATAAAAATTTCAAAGATTAAAAACTAGAGTCTTCTATTCAATTCCATTGATCTACCATTCTGTTTCTATGCCAGTACCATGCAGTTTTTATTACTGTTGTTCCATAGTACAGCTTGAGATCAGGGATGGAGATACCTCCAGAATATCTTTTATTGTAAAGGATTGTTTTAGCAATTCTGGGTTTCTTCTCATTCCATATGAAGTTGAGAATTTTTCTGAAATAAACCCACACACATATGGACACCTTATTTTTTACAAAGATGCCAAAACCATACAATAGAAAAAAATTGCATCTTCAATAAATCGTGCTGGTCTAATTGGATGTCTACATGTAGAAATATGCAAATAGATCCATTCTGATCACCCTGCACAAAACTAGAATCCCAATGGATCAAAGACCTCAACATAAAACCAGACACATTAAATCGGTTAGAAGAAAAAGTGGGAAAGACCCTAGAACTCATTGGTACAGGAGACAACTTCTTGAACAGAACACCAACAGCACAGACTCTAAGAGCAACAATCAATAAATGGGACCTCATGAAACTGAAAAGCTTCTGTAAAGAAAAGACACTGTCATCAAAACAAAATGACAGCCCACAGACTGGGAAAGGATCTTCACCAACCCTATATCTGACAGAGGGCTAATATCCAGTATATATAAAGAACTACAGAAGTTGAAAAGCAACAAATCAAATAATCCAACTAAAAAATGGGAAACAGAGCTAAACAGAGAACTTTCGATATAGGAGTATCGAATGTCAGAGAAACACTTAAAGAAATGTTCAATGTCATTAGCCATCAGGGAAATGCAAATCAAAACGACACTGAGATTTCACCTCACACCCATCAAAATGGCTAAGATAAAAAACTCTAGTGAGAACACATGCTGAAGAGGTTGTGGAGAAAGGGGAAACCTCCACTGCTGGTGGGAATGTAAACTTGTACAACCACTCTGGAAGTCAATCTGGTGCTTTCTAAGACAACTAGGAATAGCACTTCCTCAAGATCCAACTATACCACTCCTAGGCATATATCCAAAAGAGGCTCAAGTACACAATAAGGACATATGCTCAACCATGTTTGTAGCAGCTTTATTTATAATAGCCAGAAGCTGGAAACAACCCAGATGCCCCTAAACTGAAGAATGGATACAAAAATTGTGGTACATCTACACAATGGAATATTAATCAGCAATAAAAAACAAGGATATCATGAAATTTTCAGGTAAATGGTGGGAACTGGAAAGGATCATCCTGAGTGAGCTATCCCAGAAGGAAAAAGACACACATGGTATATATTCACTCATACAGACATATAATATAGGATGAATCTACTAAAATCTGTACACCTAAAGAAACTAATCAAGAGGGAGGACTCTGGCTAAAATGCTCAATCTCCAACCAGAAAGGCAAAGCAGAAGAAGAGGAAAACAGGACATCAGAAGAGGAGGAAAACAGGAAAAAAGTTAGGAGCCTGTCACAGAGGGCCTCTGAAAGGCTCTGCCCTGCATAATATCAAATCAGATGCTGAGACTTATGGCCAACTGTTGGGCAGATGCATGGAATCTCATGAAAGATGTGGGAAATAGTAAAATCTGGAGAGGACAGGGGCTCCACAAGGAGAGCAACAGAACCAAAAAAATCTGAGCACAGGGATCTTTCCTGAGACTGATACTCCAACCAAGTACCATGCATAGAGATAACCTAGAACCCCTGCACAGATGTAGCCCATGGCTTTTCAGTGACCAAGTGGGTTCCATAGTAATGGAAAGAGGGACTGCCTCTGACATGAACTGATTGGCCTGTACTTTGATCATCTCACTCTGATGGGGGAGCAGCCTTACCAGGCCACATAGGAAGACAATGCAGCCACTCCTGATGAAAGCTGATAAACTAGGATCAGAAAGAAGGAGAGGAAGACCTCCCAGATCAGTAGACTTGGGATGGGGCATGTGTGGAGAAAGGGGAGGGAAGGTGGGATTAGGAGGGGAGGAGGTAGGGGCTTATGGGGGGGATAAAAAGTGAATAAAGTGTAATTAATAAAAAATAAATAAAAAGATAGGTGATTAAAGCAGGCTAGTAAACTTACCTATGTTAACTATCAACTTACCCATTAATTATACATACATGATGTGACTATATTTGTATACTTTTTTCTATAGAAATAAAAGAGTAAAGCAATGAAAGTTATACAGAAACACATTATGAACCAAATTTCAGTGATGTCTGGGATTCACAATAAAATGTTCATGTTTGGCGTGTCTTTATATGATATATGCATAGCAGGTGTTTCATGTTTAAGAAAGACTTTACTAAATTGGAAATGAAGTAATTGTTCTACCTCAGCAACAAAAAAATTTTCTAAATGAGAGTCAAAGTATTTTTGCAACCAAAATAGAAATGTGGAAGGTGACATAATTAGAAAATGACATGATTTTATGATAATTATTGAAAATAAACCTATGACTTTACCTTCAGAGGCTTAGAAATTATGTACAAAATATCACTGTTAAGATACCAAACTCAGCTCATGTGAACACGAAAATTGTATATTCTCTATTTTTCCATTAATTAATTTGTTTAATCACTTTACAGTCTGATTACAGTCCCAGTCCTGTTCTCACACCTCCTCCTCCATCCCCTCTCCCCTTCTCTGAGGAGCGATATCAGCCTACCCCAGTACAGCTTGCCTCAACAGGACTCAAAGCATCCTCTCCTACTGAGGCCAGACAAGGCATCCCATTTAGGGGAAAAGGATCCAAAGTCAGGCAAGAGTCAGAGACAGCCCTTGCTCCTATTGTTAAGGCACCAACATGAAGTGCAATCTGTACCTCTGCTACATATGTGTAGGGAGCCAAGGTCCAGCCCACGCATGCCCCTTTAGTTGGTGACTCAGTCTCTGTGAGCCCTCATGGACACAGGTTAGTTGACTGTGTAAATCCTCTTGTGGTGTCCTTGACCCCTCCAGCTCCCTCACTCCTTCCTCCCACTCTTCCACAAGATTCCCCAAGCTCCATCTGTTGTTTGGCTGTGGGTCTCTGCATTTGTTTCCATTCACTGCTGGATAAAGCCTCTCAGAAAACAGTTATGCTAGGCTCCCATCTGCAAGCAGAGCAGAGTATTATTAATAGTGTGAGGGGTTGCCTCTCTCCCATAGGGTCAGCCTTTGTTTGCTTATTCCCTCTGTCTCTGTCCCATATTTATTCCTGCACTTCCTGTAGGCAAGGCATATTTTGCATTGACGGCTTTGTGGGTGGGTGTCTTCCCTCTACTGGCTCCCTATACTGGAAGTCCTGCCTGGCTACAGGAGGTGGGCACATCAGGCTACATATCACCCACTCAGCTAGGGTCATCCCCATAGACTCCTGAGAGCCACCTTCTCAGTTAATTCCTTGTGTCTCAATTTGACAACAAAATTAGCCACCACAAGGCCACTATCCATTTCTTGTTCACCTGAGTCTAATGAGACAAGAATTGATGTCCTTGAGTGTATATATGCTGAGCTTTGTATGCAGAAAGCCACTAGAATGTTGGGTAGCAATTGAAAAGGGAAGCATACTACCTGTCTCCTAATGGATGAATGTCAGTGTCCACAGCCCACTGAAAGACAATGGCAAATGTACAAAGAGTCATGTGTATGAACACTAGGCCCCAGCAGGTGGCACTGTGTGGGGAAGGTGTGGATCTTAGGAAGTAGGGCCATACAGGAGGAAAAGGATCATTGGCAGCAAGGGAAAACTGGGTAGAACTAGCTGGCTCAAGCCCCTACTGTTTCAGCTACCTGCCTTTCCTGTTACCATGCCTTCTCTGTCCTTGAGGGCAAAAATTCAGGGTATTAGTGTGGTTGGTGCCCAGGCATGGCTAGGTCATTTCTTGCTCTGACATCACAAAGGGTCATTGTGAGGAATGGTGGAACCTGGCCACATACAGAACTCACTGGGGCTAGCTTTGGTCTCATAAGATGTGGTAGCCGTTGTTTGCTAGGTTGGATGGTTGGAGAGTTGGTGAATCCTTACACTGGCGAGCTCCCCTAGGACAACCAAACCTGTTGACCCTCAGCAGAGTGAGTTTCCTTCTGATGCTGTTGGTTTTGTGGCTTTTGCTTTTATTTGTTCATTTATTGGTTTCAGGTACTGTTTTTTTTTCTTCATAACCTCCCGTTTTTATTTTTGTATTATTTATCTATCTCATTTTCACTTTGATTTTATTTCACTACCACAGTATTTACATTAGCTACACAACATGAGTGATCTCACAGTGGCATTTCCATACATGTATATGAAGAACTTTGAATACATTCCCCTGATCACACTGCTTACTGCCCACCCCTTCCAAGCCCCTCACTGTTTCCCCTTTTTGTTAAGCATCTTACTTTCTAAGTGCAGACCAAGTCCCATGGACTCCTGTTCAGAGAACTGATGGACACACTGGATGGTCTCTTAAGGAAGAACACCAATGCATCACAAAGACTCCTCCTAGCTGATTATCTCAGGATCTTCCTGGCAGATCAAGCATAATGACTCCACAAAAGCGTTAGAGATGAGTCAGATCTGATCTTGTGATGGTAATTATGGAACAGGGCAGCTGAAGAAGAATTTAAGATAGAATAAGTGTAAGTCTAAAAGAAGCTTGTTCTTTGAAGAAGGATGGGACTTGGTGAGACTGACCATGCCCCATCCCTCAAACCTACCTCTGTGCTATCTGCCTGCAGCTGTACCTTCATGGGTTATCTTCTGTCTTAAGGAGAGTGATTATGGCACTAAGCTAGTGTGTTATCAGGCACAGGAGGTGAGGGCAATAATGATTTTGAAGCAAAGGATCAAGCCTGTGCTCTTGAGTTCTGCTGGTCATAGAGCTTAAAGAACATATTCAGGAACAAAAACTGCCTAGTGCTGGAATTATCTTCCCAGCACTGCACAGACCCAAGCCCCAAAATAAACACCTGTCTTTTTGGAAAAACGAAGGGGACTATTTATTGTCAGGGGCAGTCTACGCAAATTTCCAAGTCTAGTCTTGGATAAAACTCCTTCCTCCAACCTTAATCTTTTCATGTTTGGGGAAAGGCAGTGGGTAATAGAACGTTCATGGTCCAGCAATAAAGAGCTTCAGGTTCCTTTGTTTTTCCAAGGTGTTGGTGATGAGAGTCTATTGTCTGTGACTTTCAAAATCAAATATCTGATTACAGAACTGGCAAGTTACGCTTTGGTGCCCATTGCTGGTGCCTTTCATTGTTTGATGGTTAGTTTACTAGACTTGCCATCCAGTGCTTAAGTGTGTAATGTGTAGACATGTGCTGCTTTCAGCTGGCATGCACATTCTCTTAAAAGAGAACATCCTTCTTGACCTCTTGTAAACTTCCACCCAGTTCCTTTAGTGTATGTGCTATAGCTTGGATGGGTCCTGTGAGGTCCATTTAATGTGTAAAACTGAAGACTTTTGGTGGGAGGTAACAGCAGCATAGCTTCAAAAGCATGGAAATGGCTGATCAGCCCTCCATCCTCAAACATTGTTGTCACATGTGCTTGTGACTGTGCCCCATGACTAACAGCAACAATTAACTTTTGAAGCATTGGGAACCTAAATCATGCAGAAAACAAAAGCAGTCCTTTCTCATCTTCTCTTTGCTATTGCTTTTTTAGTTGGTGAGACAGGGTCTCACAGGCTGTAGCACAGGCTGGCTTCAGCATCCTTGTGTGGCCAAAGAGGACTTGAACTGATCCTCCTGCCTCCACTTCTCTAGCTTTTCTAACTGCCATGTGTTCACCTTTATGAGACTTTGCTGACTTTCACTATGACCTCTCCTGTCTAAGGTCCGTCAGCTGACCCTGAAGGACTCTCAGTCAGGGCACAGTTAGTTGTATTATGTCTAGATGTAATGTGTGTGTGCATTTATATGTGTGTGTTTGTTTGTGTATGTGTGTCTATATCCTGTTAGGTCTCTATTGAAGGTTCAAACCTAATACAACACTATTAAGATTTGGGGACTCAAGAGCACTAGAGGCTTGCCACACAACAGAACATGTGGCCTTTAGAAGACGGCTTGATAGGCTGAATTAATGCTTTTTCTTAACTTCTTAACTTAGTGGGAATACAAAGTCCTGGATAGTAGAAAGCAGCCCTGTTACACACTGAATCTGCTGGGACCTTCATCTTGCCTCACCAATATTTACTCAATGGATTGCTCTTGTTCATAAGTGACATAACTAAGGCATTTTGTTTGACAGCAGAAGGACCTATGGTGCCAGGATATGGCTCCATCTCCCACATCTGTTGCCTGTATTGTTCTGGCTTTACAGGTCTTTTCTTGATCATTTTGACCATCTCAGCCCGCTGTTTTCTGGGATCCTGGGTTTTGGTAAAAGCCTCAGGCTTAATGGGGGCCATGTGATAAATGATGTCATCTTTCAGCCCCACAGATGTTAACTCCATGCCTTGAGGTGCCATGGAAAAGTGTTTTGTCATAATTACCAATGTGATTGGAGGTAGCATCCTCTGGCACCCATCAACATGAGTTTAAAGAAAAGTAAATTGAATACTTTTAATGTAGAAAGGACAAGTCATTACAAAGTGATTATCAAGGCTGGGGTCCAAGTGAAAAGAGAAACAGTTTCCATCTGTTAACAATTGATTATCAGAGTCCATAACTGAGGGAGGGCCAATGCTCTGGATCCCATTGTCATTCTGATGATTCCTCCGTTTACTATTAAAATGGAAAGGTCCTCAAGTTTTGGGTGTCAAAAGTTCCACAAAGAATCAAGTGTTTGAAGATTGTTCCAACCAGGTGGCACCAGGTGGGGTAAACTGTAGACCTTGGGCAGTGGGCCTAGCAGGAAGAGGTGGATCTCTGGGCATCATTGGGGACAGACATTTGAGTGTAACCAGCTTCCTCAGGCTCCTACTGCCCCTCTGCCCAAGACAACTTGCCTATCTGTTAGCACAGAATGTGAGGGAATCCAGGGGATGTGCCTAGCCATCACTGGTCCATTCCTTGTTCTGACATCACAAGGAGCCTTTGTGACATCTATCCACTTAAGGCTCTGGCTGAGCCTGACTCCTGTCTTACAGAGCAGAAGCTCTTGTTGTTTGGAAAACGATTGGACTTCTGCCCTCGTGACAGACTATAATTGGACCTTCAGAAGCAGTTGGACCTCCATATAGTAAGTTTCTTCTGTTTTCTAACTTAGAAATTTAGTTATGTTAATTTATCGGTATGAATATTTTGCCTTCATGCATGTCTGTGTACCACATGCCTGGTGTCTGCTATGGAGTTCAGAAGAGGGAGTTAGTTTTCCTGAAAGTTACAGATGGTTGTGAGTCACGCTGTGGGGGTTAGGCATCGAACAAGGGCTCTCTGGAAGAACAGGCAGTGGTCTTAATGGCAAAATCATCTCTCCAGACCTTCTGGGGTCTTTTGTTTGTTTTTTTGTTCTTACCTCTATTTTTATCTTTTTTTAAAATTTGGGTTTATTCTACTTCTCATATTCCAAGCCTTTTCTAGGTATGTAATAACGGATTTATATAATTAATTTAGTTATGACAATCACAAGAACACCCATAATGCACTTTGATTATATTCATCATGTGATTAACCTGAATTGTTTTGCTTTTTTCATAAGTATTTCAGTCTTCTTAAGTTGAACTTGTATATAGAAATTTCTCAATTTTGTCTATATTTTCCAATTCATGCCAGAAGAGACCGAGAAGGACACCATCATGTCAGGAGAGACCAAGGAGGATACCATCATGCTGGAAGAGCCCGAGGTGTGTTCCATCATGTCAAACACCATCATGTCAGGAGAGATCAAGGAGGACACCATAATGCCGGAGGAGCCTGAGGTGTACCCCATCATGTCAGACACCATCCTGTCAGAAGAGACCAAGGAGGACACCATCATGCAGGAAGAACCCGAGGAGGAGTACACCATCGTGCCAGAAGAGACCAACGAGTACTCCATTATGCAAGAAGAGACCGACGAGTACTCCATCATGCCGGAAGAGACTGATGAGTACTCCATTATGCCAGAAGAGACAGACGAGTACTCCATCATGCCAGAAGATACTGACGAGTACTCCATTATGCCAGAAGAGACCGATGAGTACTCCATCATGCCTGAAGAGACTGATGAGTACTCCATCATGCCAGCCACCATCATACTGGAAAAGATCAAGGAGTACTCTATCATGACAGATTCCATCATGCTGGAAAAGATCAAGGAGTACTCTATTATGACAGATTCCATCATGCCAGAAAAGACCGAGGAGTACTCTATCATGACAGATTCCATCATGCCAGAAAAGACTGAGGAGCACTCTATCATGACAGATTCCATCATGCCAAAGGAGAGTGAAGAGGGCACCACCATGCCAGAAGAGGCTAAGGAGAACACCCTCATGCCAGAAGAGACTGAGGAGGACACCATCATGCCAGAAGAGACGGAGACTGAGGAGTACTCAATCATGCCCATCACGATCATCTCGGAAGAGGCCGAGGAGGGCAACATCACTCTGGGAGAGACCAAGGAGGACACCATCATACCGAAAGAGATCGTCATACCTGGCCAGACTCAGGATGCTAGCACAGCTTTCTCCCACAATAGACATCAATGCTGGAAGAGGGTAAAGAAGGCAGTCATGAACTGCCTCAGACATCTGTGCTGCTGCTGCCTGCCACCTGCTAAGACAAGGCTCGCCTAATGTAAGAACTTACTCCAATGAAAAGGGACCGTGGAGTCACCCTCAGCACCAGGTGAGTGCATTTACTTCACTTCATTTTATCCTCTTTTCCTTCTGTCCTTTGTGACTAACGATAATTTGCCTACTTGTGGCACACCTCTGAACTTAACAACCTGTCACTTCAGAAAGACCAATCCCATAGAAATCCTGGAAATGTGACCTCGGGCTTGTTCAACAAAAAGTGGACTGTATACATATGTTGATAAAGCAGGGAGAGGAGCAGGTAGAGCATGGACAAAGGCAACAGAGATTGCTTAGAGACCAGTAGGGCACGTTGGTGTTACAGGGCCAACAGAGTAAGTCCTATGTGCTTCAAGGTCACTAAGAGACTCCTATCTGTGTCTTTCTGCTTTGAAGTCCTGAGGAGGACAAAGCCCCAGCTCCGTGGCTTATGGGCTACAGGTTGGGGGTTGGCCTGTATGAGATTCAGAAAGCCCCTTGGGGAAGCCAGGCAAGGTGTCCAGGAGCCAGTGTGGTCATGGGACCATTCTGCATGGGACCCATCCCAGTGCAGATCTGTCCAGGTAAAATCCCAGGTAGGAAGGGCTGGCTTTCCACTCGGTCTTCCTCAGAGGGGAAGGGTTGAGGTACAGAGATTCCCTAAAGCTCTATGTGGCACACTAATCCCTTCCCCTCTCCTCCAGCCTGCATAAACATCACAGGTTGTCCTCTGGGTAGTGATTGTCCTGTTTCTTGACAGGGAACATGATCTTTTCCACAAGGTGAGACTTCTCTCCCTAGTGATATAATTCCCAGTCTGACTGTACCCCCCCACCCCAAGATGGGTTCCAAGGTTGAGAAAGAGGCCTACAAGGAGCCCGATGGGAATCTTTTAGAGGGCAGCCTCCTGCCATCCTTTTGCAGGAGCTCTGCACCCACACAAATGCCAAAGCCATCATAGGTTACATTGCTTGAGTCCTCAGATCCAACTCAGAGCAAAGCTTGGAAATATCACAGCCTTGGAGTGACTCCAAAGGCAGTTGTGCCCTCTCTTGACACCAGTTCTGCCCTCTAGTTACTCACCTCTTGTGTATCTACGCTTGCTCCTTCAAGGCGACCATTCACGTTGGATCCCACACTCACCACCAGAGTGTGATAGGTGTCCTGAAGAGTCTAACTAGAGACTCTATATTGGAGGAGCAACCTGCTGTGTCCCTACCTAATGGCAATCTCAAGCATCTACCTCGTGTAGACAGAGCTTAAGGCTGCTTCCATTTCTTCAAGTCTCTGTGCTTCGCATATTCTTGAACAGTTAATCAGCCTTGCACAACCTTTGGAGGAGAGCTTCTGGGAAGCCTTATCTTTCGGTCCTAGTATCACATTGGTAAGACTTCATCTCTTGTGTTCTTTCTCCATAGACTGTGCCAACAACCGTCACAGCGTGAGACACACAGACATCTATGCGACTGACATGTATGGTTCATCCTTCCTGGTGACTCACTGAATTTGAATGCAGGGCAAGGGTCCTGGCATTGTCATCCTACTGGGATAGCCTTTATGTTCAACAGCATGTCCCCATAATGTACTTCCCCTATGGAAACACATTCGTGTTTCTCATCTGCTTTGCCCTCTGAGCGTCTCTACACTCATAGGATGGACATTTGATATGGCAGATGGATATGTTTCATTTTGCAAAATTTGGAGAACAAAGGTATGTGCACCATACCATGGATGTATACCCAGAGTTTCAATGGGCAACTGCTTTAAGTTCTGAAAAGGCTGATTGTGTACTTACACATTTATTGGAAAAAATGGAAATTTGGGGGATACCTTCTCAAATTAAGACTGATAATGCACCTACATATATATTTAGTAAGATGAAGCAATTCTTTGCATAGTATAATATAAATCACATTCTAAAGTGTGGTATACCAGTAATGTGATTTATATTATACTATGCAAAGAATTAATTGATCTTACTAGATATATATGTATGACCTTGTGGAAGTAGGTGTGGCCTTGTTGAGTAGGTGTAGCCTTATTGGAGTGGGTATGACCTTGTTTAAGGAAGTGTGTCATGGTGGGGATTGGCTTTGATGTCTCCTATGCCCAAGCTATGCCCAGGGTGGCACGCAGTCTCCTTCTGCTGTCTGTGAATCAAGATGTAGAACAGTCAATATCTCCAGCACCATGTCTGCCTGTAGGCTGACCTGTATCCTGCCATGATGATAATGAACTAAACCTCTGAAACTGTAAATCAGCCCCAATTAAATGTTTTTCTTTATCAAAGTTGCCTTGGTCATGGTGTCCCTTTACAGCAATAAAACCCTAACTAAGACACCAACCAATGCTTAATTATAAAAATATGCACAGGGCAATAATAGTATGAAAGAAGCCTAGAGATGTTATTGTCATTTCTGATTATTAGTAGTCCTTAATAAAATTTTAGGAAATTAAGGAATCCAAATATTGTAATGAGAGAATTTAAAGGATAAATAATGAACCCATATCAGGACAGAATTTTATGCTCAAAGACACCTTTATGGAATGATATCTCAGGAAATAATTTAATAGCATGTTCAAGTCTTGAAAAAAATAGAAACATCATGTAGAATATTATGTTCAGCAACCTGAGATGGTAAAATAAAATCACATATATGTGATATATTTTATTATTAATGTTATAGATATTTAAGTATAAACCTAATTGTATGGAGATAGCAAAAACACATATTAATATAATTTAATGTGATATTACATACAACATATATAATTTCTTATAGTATCTCATACCATGTGTTTCTATCATAGTCATTCTCCTTTCTCAAGCTCTTCCAGAATCTAGCACTTCCTTTTCTACCCAACCAAATTGGTATCTTTCTTTCTATTTTATTTTTCTATGCAGGCCACTATTTGTGCTAGCCAAACATTCTTAGATGCAAATGTATTTGGCCTTCCATTAGAGAATAGTCATCTTAACAGGGTCTATACTCTTAAAGGCAATTGAGCCTCCATCTCCAAGCAGGTAACCATTGGCAATCACCCATAGCCTCTCCCTATTTTTGAGTTTTTGTGCCCTATTTTGTTCTGCCTGCAGGAATTTGGTCTGGCATAGATTTGCACAGTTATTTTTTACACTGTCACAACTACTATGAACTCGATGTACAGCTGGAATCGCAATTCTAGGAGACACTGCAACACTGTGATCATTCACCACCTCTGACTTTTACACCCTTTTCTTTCCCAGTTCCTAAATGATTCCTGGATCTTTGGAGGAGGTTCTATAAATAGTTTCATTTATAGGTAGGAACTCTGTGTCACTTACTCTTTGCACCTTCACCAATTTTGGGCCTCTGTTAATCATGTTAATCACCATCTATTGCAAATGAATAGAATTATATCTCCTAATTGAGAGATGCACAAATCTTTGAGTATAATTACAATCATTAGAAATTTCTCAAATACTATGTCCATTTAGCAGAATAATACTAGTAGTACATTCTTTTATATAATATATGACCTGACTCAAAATATAATGTGTACCTAAGAACTTATTCTCTATTTGATTGCCTGCTTCAGTAAGGTTACCAACACATGGGACCTGCAACTCACACTCAGGGGATATTATACTAATGATTAAATCATACCTACAAGTCACACTTAAGGTCATCTTACACTAGAAGTTAAATCACAATAACTAACATCATGAAAGTATACACAAGTATAGAACTAACTGACAGTAGATACATAAGTAGAAAAATCGTTAATGTTTATATATAAAGAAATACTCTGCCCTAATGAAGTCTGCAAGTAATGAGGAAGACAGAGTCCTAACTGTCCATTTTTTTGACAACAAAAGAAGCTTCCGGTATAGGAACTGGGTTACATGCAATTCATTTGTTGGCAAAATTGGATCCCATGGAAATCCCAAACAACTAAGGGTATTGCCAAGGCTACAGCTTGGTCTTCACAAACTATCAACAAGGCCCCATTGCTGAATATAACACCCACACAACTCATTGAACATGGAGAGTTTGAGATGGTACCTACATAGAGCCTTCACTCCTTTGTTCTAATGTTTTTGTTATGGTAAGGTACTCTGCAGGCTACCAAAAGAGAAATGCAAACACCATCTTGGCAAGAAAACCTTTGAACTACAATTTGTCCTAACTGCAAAATATGCTAGGGCAATGGTGACACAAAACTTGTGGGTGTAACTAACAAAGGTATGATTTGACTTAAGGCGTATTCCACAGGAAGGAAACCCCCCCCCCCCACCAACACTGAATGAAGAACTAGAAACTAGAAAACCCAGAGACCTAGATTAAACCAAATACTACTAGTCTAAATATAAATAAATAATAATAAAATGAATCCTACGGATACTCTGCTCTACTCACAGGTAAGTCAGAGAAACTACCTCCTGAAGCTGATGAGAACAATTACTGTGACCCATAATCAGATGTTATGCAGAGGGATATGCTGAGTATTTGGAGCACAGAGCTCTAAATTGTTTGACTCCATCAAATGTCTCCCCTCATAGTTTAAGGAACTCTGCAGAAAGGAGAGAGAAGGATTGTAAGAGTTTAGCTTAGGGGATAAGCAACCATTACCTGTAACCAGACAAGAGCTCCAATGGAAGAATGTGCACACCAGCCCACCCACAAAACTTTCAACTCAGTTTTCCCTAGATATATGACATACAGGGATAAGGAAGAAGCAGAAAGTGAAGAAAGGCTAAACAATGACTGGCCCAAGTTGAGACCCATGCCATCAAATCCAGCCCACCCCTGACATTATTAATGATATTCTGCTATGCTCGCAGACAGAAGCCTAGCATTAACTGTCCTCTGAGAGGCTTCACCCAGTAGCTGATGTAAAGAGATATAGAGACCCACAGGCAAACATCAAATTGAGCTCAGGAAATCTTGTGGAAGAGTAGGAAGAAGAGAGACAGAAAGACATAGATAGTAGTGGATGTGGGGAGGAACTGGGTGGACTAGATGGAGGGAAACTGTAAACAATGTAGTGTGTAAGAAAATGATCTTTTTTTATAAAAGGAGGAAACAAAACTCCAAAATAAAAAGAAAGAAAAAGGGTGAATAGCAAGAGAGGAAGAGGACAGAGATTATTCAAGGTAACAGGAAGATGAAACAGGTAAAACACCAGAAGACTTATAGGACTGTGACTCTTCTTACAGTGATAATTAAATGTAAATGGAATAAATTCAAAAATAAAAGTTATAGCCTGGCTGAATTGATGCTAAAAGAAGATGAACTTTTATATTCCTTTTAGAAGTACACTTCTCGAGAAAAGCCAGATGTGGTCATAATACGGGGATGCCTAAAATATCCCATGCAAATGCAAATGAAAATTGAGCAGAGCTAGCTGTACCTATATTAGACAAAACATATTTTAAATAATTCCAAAGAGAGACAAGAAAGAGAACCACAAACTGACCCAAGCACAATATAACAGGAGAAAATAACAATTACATATAATATGCATTCAATCATAGTGTATCTGGTTATACAATAAAAGATGAGGATATGTAAGGGCAAAACCAAGTTATAATACCATGGGTGAAAACTTGAAAATATGACCTTCTTCAGTGGATAAATAATCAAAAATGTAAAAAAGACAGATTTACCCAGAGACCATCCAATAAACATTACAACAAGAAAAAAAAAAGTTAGATATCAGTATGAAGAAAAAAATAGTGAAAAATGCTCAGAACAAAACCAGGGTCCTCTGAAACAGCAATGAACTCAATGGATACTAAAAAGCAGTATTATATTTTTTTACTTAAATGAAGAAATTAGAATATTAATGTTGGAGAAATGAGAAAAATTTAATGTGAAGCTCCACAGCTTTCATTCCAAGTGCTTATTTTTTTAATTTTTTAATATTATAATTTATTAACTTTGTATCCCAGCTGTATCTCTTTCCCTCATTCCCTCCCAACATGCCCTCCCTCATCTTCTTCTCCCTACCCCTTTCCAAGTCCACTGAGAGGGGAGGACCTCCTCCCCTTTCATCTGACTCTAGCTTATCAGGTATCTTCAGGCCTGGCTACAAAGTCCTGCTCTGTGGCCTAGCAGGGCTGCTCCTCCCTCTGGTGAAGTGGGGAGGTCAAAGAGCGAGCCATTGAGTTCACGTCAGAAACAGTCCCTGTTCCCCTTTCGAGGGTCCCTACTTGGATACTGAGCTACCATGGGCCACATCTAAGCAGGGGTTCTAGGTTATATCCATACACGGAGTGCTTATTCTAATAACAAAGAAGTTCATTGAGATTTTTTAATATAATTTTTATTTTTTATATTAATCACAGGTTATTTACTTTGTATCCCAGCCATAACCCTCTCTCTCACTCTCTCCCAATCCCACTCTCCCTTATCTCTTCCCTGCTCCTTTCAAAATCCACTGATAGGGGAGGACCTCCTTCCCTTTCACCTAACTCTAGCTTATCAGGTATCTACAGGACTGGCTGCAATGTCCTCCTCTGTGGCCTAGCAAGAGGAGGAGGAAAGGTCAAAGAGCCAGCCATTGAGTTCATGTCACAAATAGTCCTTGTTCCCCTTACTAGGGTACCCACTTGGATACTGAGCTACCATGGGCTACATCTGAGCAGGGGTTCTAGGTTATATCCATACATGGTCCTTGATTAGAGAAACAGTCTCATAGAAGACCCCTGTGACCTGGTATATTTGGTCCTTGTGGAGTTCCTGTCCTCTCCAGGTCATACTAACTCTACCTTCTTTCATGATTTCCTGCACTCTGTCCAATGTTTGATTATGAGTCCCAGTATCTGTTTTGATACACTGCTAGGTAGAGTCTTTCAGAGGCCTTTTGTGGTAGGCTCCTGTCCTGTTACTTGTTTTCTGAGATTTTTTTGTCTGGTTAATTTTGCAGTGTTGTATTTTTATTACTTTTGAAAGGCTTTTATAATAGGGTTTATAGAATAAATGTTCACAAGAAACAAACTGGAGGTGGTTTGAGCTAAGTGTTTGGGGAGATGGAAAAATAGTATTATATCTGGAGTCATGTCCAATATCCTACAGCATGTTAATTATCCATGTAGAAAATATACAAAAACCACAATTGTATAAAGGAAAAGTAAAGGCTTCTCAACACAATGAAATAATGTTTGATACATCAAACTGGTATTTGGGGTCACCATTAATCGTGTGAATGTATCAGACACCAGGCTATACCTTATAACATGTACAAGTATTGTGAAAAAATAGAAAATCATACCTTTAATTTTTGAGAAGTAAATACCCTTAAATGCGTTAAAGTAAATATGAAAGAGCAAATCTAATTGAGAAGGGAGAAGTGGGAATTATAAGCCTTACAAGGTGAGTAGTTTCAATGACAAAACATCACACTCGTTAAAGCAGGTACAAAGACTGGTAATATCTTCACCCATTAACTGTCATTTGCCTTAATCACAGGCATTCTCATACTTCAGGGCTTCCATAATTGGCTATTGCCACCTCCAGAAAACAGAGTCTATTTCTGATAAAATTTGAATATCTACTTCTGTCAATGAATCCTGTGTATTGCCAAATAGGATTTAAATTTCTTGGTTATACTCTCTATAGTTGTTCTGTCTTGAATACCATTTGACACCTCTCCTTTAGTGTCATTATTTTATAATAAGGTTAGCTTGTAATTTGAGTCCCCATATAACGGACTATAATATATTTTATGTAAATTTACTGCAAGCCGAATTTAGTTGCATATTTTATTAAAAATTATTCAGCCAATCAGAGGTGGCCAGTGGATTAGACAATTTCCACCAGAGCTGCCTTGGTCTCCCTTCCATTTTGTGTAGGTTAATGTTACCCGGCCAATTTTGGAGCTCATTTCTTTGAACTTGTTCTACATTTGAGGATTGTCTATTTGAAGAATTTTTCTGCTTTCAAATAAATGCAGGCTCAATTTATTTGTCTAAAGGTTTGCTGTGAGTGGTCTTAGAAAGAACTCAGGATTCTGCTCAAAGAATATTGGAAACCAGTTTGGAGCATGATCACCATGAAATTCCTGTACGATCTTTAATGTCTTTTGATACGAACTCATAAGTTTCAAACTGCTATAAGACTAGAAGAGGGGTTATAGAATCACGTACCTGAGAAGTTCAGACTAAAATGAATCTCTGCAAAGCTGCATGTAGAAATTATTTTCTCTCTCTCAAAACAATTCCCATTTCATCGTGGCTTTAATCTCAAAAGTTTCTTCCAATTAGTAAAAAATAACTTCCACAAATGTGTCCATGATGTAATATCAGCCTGATCACACAGAAATCAAACTTTTTACCTTGTTTAAACAAATATAAAACAAAACAAAACAGAAATTGTGATAGAATGAGGGTACATAAATTCACAAGGCCATGCTCACATATACACTGCTAGATATATGATTTGACTTTTTCCTTATAAGAAATGGTTGATAAGGGGATAAATATTAGTGGAAAGCCGAGCTGACAATTGAGTTTGCCTCTTGGATTTATTCTCTACACTCTACTATCTTCATTTCACATAAAGTGATGTTT
The DNA here is from genome assembly GCA_028658305.1 of Pachyuromys duprasi. NCBI lineage: Eukaryota > Metazoa > Chordata > Mammalia > Rodentia > Muridae > Pachyuromys > Pachyuromys duprasi. The sequence goes on along the minus strand of CM053753.1, from coordinate 93,796,883 downwards.
AGCATATACATGATGTCATTGCGACTACAGTGTTTTTGCCATTGTATGTTTAGGTCTTTTCTTATGTCTTTTCAGGAGGCTACATATCAAAAATAACTTGTATAACTGTCACCTGGCCTGGTTATCAGTACTTAGTGTAAGGGCTCAGAATACAGTAACTGATAATATACGGTTTCAGGGAAGATTATTTCCTTATTAGTGAGCATAACATATCTCATTCTAAGACAAGGCTATATCATCCTAAGATTAAGGCTTGATATTGAGTTTTGGAAATCTGATGCCATTTAACATAAAGCTTTGCATTTGTGATGAAGGAAAGATGTAAAGAAAGAAAGCTTTGCATATAGATACACATCTCATTAGCCCAATCTCTAGTTTAAAGACCAAAAAGTGATTTGTAGTGAAGTGCCATATAGACAAAAGAAAATTGTGACCTTCTGCAACAAAGAGGCATGATATTTACAAAATTAAAAGTTTTAAAACTGGAAATATTGGTGACATTTTATAGCTTAAATGTGAAATGAAAGGGCATTTCATCAGCATTTATAGTATTCTGAAAACAGAAGAGATTTTCTCCTTTAAAATGCATAAAGTATCTGACCGCTGTTTCTCCACATTGTTGATTATTCATAGAAGATCTGGACGACTCTCAGCTGCCTCATTAGACTCTGCACCCTGCTCTGTGGCCTGTACTCACTTGTTCTCATTCAAGCAACTACCACTTTATCCTTCAACTTGGCCTGAGTCCCCTCTGCATCTCTTGAGGCTACTTCGTAGCTCAGAGTCCTTTGAACTCTCCCGCCAGTTGACCCTGGACTGCATCTCCCCTCTCCTCTTCTGCTGGCCATGAGCAGAGATGAGACTTAATACACACAGAACATGCTTGAACATTATAGTCTATTCTTTTCCATCTAACTCCAGAGCAATATGTGCCTACATGGAAAATAAAGTGGACCAGGAAGCAATAGGGACTAAAATGCTGCCTTTTGTGAAATCAGTGATCGAACCAAAAAATAACTAAGGATGTGCAAAAGCATTGATAAAAAGGACAATTTAACTGCAGAACAGGTACAGGCAAACATCTTCTGTAGTGATTTTTCTGGTGTGAACTGGGAAACCCTAGATATTTCAAGACCATTCAACTACCTAAAAGAAAAAAAAATGAACTATTTTTCAATAAACTAAAATGTTTTTTGCTTTTCCTTATTCTTTGTCTTTCAGTAATATGAATTGATTTACCAGAGGCTCTTGGCATAATCATACCACCTGCTTATTCTAATTTAAATACCTAATGTGGCAAACATACAGAGAAAGTCTGTAGAAAGTCTCACATGCATCAATATAGATACCCCTTTGCTTTGTATCTGATTTAACGTGTTCTCCTTAGGATACTATGTACATGCTATATAAACAAGGATTTTTCTGAAAATAAAAGGCTTATTTCCAGTCATTCTGAGATCCTATAGAATTAATATGATTAATCATTCTTTACTTCATATAAAGAACAGTTAACGATTTTACTTAATTCTACCTCACAATGTATGTGTGTTTAGTTCATATAAGTGAGATAGGCTATAATTGTCATAGGTCTTAATTCCATAATGACATTAACAACCACTGACATGCCTGTACCATTTTTCTGAAAAGCTGTGTTCCACATCAATGATGTCTGTTAATTAATTTGAACTTACAACCACTCTACAACTTGGCCAAGGATACAATCTACATTTTACATGTGAGGATAATTGAGATCTAGAGAGAGTAATTTTGTTTTAGAATTAATGAGATTTATTTTAGAGCTCTTTTCATTTTATAACAAATTGGAGCACAAGCAGGGAAAGCTTTGGTACACCTGCTTCTCCAGATGCAAACCTTTTCCACTGAAGCATTTTAAACCAGAGCTGTGTGTATACTGTTAAAAATAATAGTCTGAGTTCACCCAAAATGTATAGCATATATACAAGAATAGTTATGATTCTACTTGCCAAGAACTTGAGAACTGTGGTATGTGTTTTCCATATCCACAAAACAGAACAGTTTCATTGCTTTAAAAATCATCTGGCTTGCTCCATCTATCAGCCCCATGCCTGACAACCTAAGCTCTATTCCCAGTCTGTCCATAGTAGAAGGCAGGAAATGACAAGCATATGTTGTTCTGTGATATTCACATGCATGCTGTGGTATGTGTCCACACACATTCACACATGCACACACATGAATAAAATCTAAATTAATTTTTAAAAATGTACTACTAAATTAGTTCCTATTCTTAAATCTCACAACTGCTAAATTATATATTTAATTTTCAGATTTAATATGCATTTTAAAATTTTTATTAATTTTTTTATATTGAGTGTTTTGCTTTTGTATGTATGTGCCGTATAAGAGAAATAATTTAAAATCATATGAGCCTCTGAAATTTCATAAGTAATATATTTGTAAAAACCTAAGAAATACAATCACATTTTTATGGATCCATTAGTTACACAAAGTAAAATTATTAATCATGGGCCTGCAAGATGGCTCTAGAAGCACTTGCTGCAAAAAAAATAACATTAGTTTGATCTTTTCATAAACCATCTAAATGTGAAAGGAAGGACTTGATTCCATAATTTGTTCTTCATGGACACAGAACATTCAATAAGAAAAAAGGTGTGTTCATAGTTAAAAAAGAAATTTGGGAAGATGACATACAAAGGAAGTAATTTCATAATTCAAATGTTGATGTTATTAGCATATTTTTTCAATTGAGAAAGAACAGGGCACCAACAAAGCTTATCTTTCTACCCTTCTTTCCTTCTTCTCTTTACCAGCATAAACATACACACAGAAATCACAACACAGCATGAAAACCATGTCCCTCTTATGTTTGAAGAAGCAACTTATTTTAAGAGTAAATTCTTCTGTTCCCATCTGCTGTATTAAGTTACACAAAATAGACTCATATGGAACTTGACGTTGATTTGCTACCATATGTTTGTTAATCTCTAGGTGTCAAGAACATTTTCAATAATTGAGTTCCACATCATGAGCACATTCCACAGAAGGTAAGAATACAATCCCTCATCCACAGGAAGAGTATAACACGCAGACACAGACACACACACATGCACACTTTTTGATGGCCATCTCTGTTTTTCATTTATTAGTATAACTACTACATCTCTCATTGCTGTTTACATTTTTGGCATTTAGTTTGTAAACAAATTCAATTAACTACACACCCATTCACTCCCAATATATTTCTTCAGAAAAAAAGAAAAAGATCAAATTTATAGGTAGCTAACCTAGCAAAAGATAATTGATGAACTATTTCTTTTTTCAGAACAAAAAATACTACAATTTATGTGTGAACGAATAGTATTGTTTTAAAAGTTTCTGTTTGGAATTTTTTTTTCTTAAAGACATTTAGGTGGGCAGTAATTACTCACACAGTCAAAATGTCAAGACATTCAAAATTTGCGGAGTTTTATGGATGCTGCTGTAACCGGTGTATTTCTATCACTGGAAAACCACAGACAGTAGCCCCAAGTGTAAACAAGGCCTCAGGACAGTGCTAAACACACCACAACTTTGAAAGGGCAAAGAGTCTCTCAGGAAACAAATGTGAAGGATCATCTTTTGTTAGTAAATTTTCTGCAAAATGTGACCTTGAATCCACAGAATAACTTTTGAACACATTTTTTTTTCTGCATAAAATTAGAAATACAAACATTTTCATTCCAGTCTAAATTTAATGAGCATGGGTGATGTTGAACCAAGATATCTTAATATTTTTATATTTATCGACTTGTGTATGGACATGTGTACAGTATAGTATGTGTGTGTGCATGGGTGTATGGAACAGCATATAATAGAGGTCAGAGGAAAACTTTAGAAACATCTTTCCTTTTGCTGAGTACAACTTAGGGATGAACTCAGGACTTCAGTCCTGGCACCAAGCACCTTTATATCTTGAACCATCTTTCCAGGCTTGAAATATGAAGTCTATAATTGAGTCAATAAGTGCATTGGGAAATGCATTCTTTTATTTTAAATGTGGATGTACTATATTGATTACTGACAACATTCTCCACTTTCTCCATGTATGTCTGAAATGTAGTTAAATTGTGATAATGCCACTGTATATTTTCTCCATTCTCCTTTGCAACTATACCTCTAGCCTCCTATCTGCAAGCAATAATGAGATCGTCCCTAAGTTGAGAATTCTTCCTCCACGGTATCCTTTTCCATTTAATAGTGCTTGACACAATCCTAGCACATGAAATTCATGAGACCAAGTGAGCCCACAGCTTAACTTTGGATGCTGAGCAATGTTTACTAACATCCTCAGACTGTTTCTGATGGAATGCTTTTTTGACCTCCTGTTAATGGCTTTGTGTCTGGGCCATTTCTAATTCTAATAAAGTGAAACGGGTTTTTATTTTATACCAAGTTCTCAGTAAACAATTTTGAACAATTAAACTTGGGATGATAGTAATAACTGAAATATCTCAGAGACGTCATAGTCATCTACAATTGTAAAACTATTATAAACAATGATACTGGAGTTTTTGTTACACAAGAGTACACTTTTGATTCTGCTTTAGTGTTTCTAAGGCTTATCACAAATTTGTAATTTTTCTGTTTCAGAATTATAACTGCTACAATTAAAGGTGTGTGCTCTTATGCCAGATATAATCCTTTAAGCTCTTTAAAGACAGAGTTTGCACTACTCTTTAAAGATTCCAATGCTTCTAACATCCATTTGGTTTTCAAGACAGCATTTGTCCTCTTGATGTTTCTTCTAGTGTTCCTTCATTATTTTGTACTTATCCTCAATATCTCTCAGCACAGATGAAAATGAATATTCTTTCTCACAACTCATACCAGACAATATTAACTATGAATAGTGTTATTGTTAATAGCTACTTAGTTTCTGTCCCCATAAAACATTTTGATAGAAGTGTGATAGAAGGGTGTGATAGAAGGTTACATGTTGCCACTACAATAAGATTATAGAATAGTCTACTGTCCATTCAAAGAATTTAATTATATACATTTATTGTATTAGTATTTTTAAAAATTAAGCATAAAATTCTTGGATTCTTCTAATCCATGAATTCAAGGAAATACAAATGTGTAGGCCTTCTCATTATAAACTAATAAAAAATCTCACAGAAGAAAAAAGTTATGCGAAGACACGTTTAAGCTTAAGATCTCACACAGTTGCATGTATCGAAGGTTTATGAGGCTTGAGCACTGTAGTCACAGGAAAAAAATCTACTTGTTATTATACTAAATTATAGGGGTTTTTTTGAGACTATTTAGATCAGTCTTTTCTTACTCTGATGAATTAAAAGGCAATAGTATTTAGTAAATAAATAAAACCAGCTATTCAGGAACAATTCTTTTAACCTTGAAGTTCACATAGATCAGAGAAACACATATCTTTCAGAGCACCAGTGCAACACTTGATGACAAACTCAGAGGAGAATGAGGACATTTATCAGCCAGCTTTGGCAAATTGCCTCTTTAAAGTTCTTAGTTCCTAAGTGTAATAAACACTCATGTATCAAATCTCTAGTCCTTAGAAGAGAGTTGCATCCCAGTTAGAGATGGTGTCTTGTTGAAAGCAGTAGGGACAAAAGCTAGCCCTAACAAATTTAAAACTGGTCAACTAAAATAAGTAAGACAGTGACTGCTTATTCCGTAAGGGTTGTTTGAGGTTTTAGAAGTAGTTATGTCCTTGGAGACTTCAAAGTGGTTAAAATTTAGAAGATATTATCCTGGAGAAAGGATCACCTCAGGAAGATTGGCAGTTAATATCTGGAGAGAATATAATAAAGTGTTCGTTTCTTTGTGTTTTATAATTTTCTTTTGTCTGATATTATAATGAAGAAATCAAATTTAAACCCATAATTTTGTAAAATATATGATAATAATGGATAATTTAAATATAACAATATTATGATTTAAACATTTGTTTTGTTCTTTGACAACTTTATACAAGAATAACATGCAATCTCCTCTAATTTTCCTCTCACGCCTCTTAACCTCCCCTATTTTATTATATATCTAAACTCAAATAAGTTCCAGGTCAAGTATTCTGAATGGTTAATTAGTAGTGTAGAACACTGGGTTTGCATAAATTAACATATTTATGTAAGAATGTATCATGTATCATGCTACCTATATTCAAAGTATTCAGTTATTTCCAATATGATACAAAATTGCTGAAGGTTATAGTCTGTGATGTAAACATGATAACATTTTAATGAGTGATATTTGGTAAATTTGTAAATATATGTGGTTCTTTTTATTTTTTACTTTTTAATGTTTTTGTTTTACTTATTTTTTCATAAAACGTACTTATTATTTATAATGTATTCACTTTGTAACTTGGCTATAGCACCCTCCCTTATCTTCTCCTGTTATCACCCTCCTTTTCTCTTTCCCTCTTATTCCCCTAGTCCACTTAGGACTAGGGCCTCCTCCCCTACTCTGACCCTAGCCTATCAGGTCTTATCAAGACTGCCTGGATCCTCTTACTAGAATCCTGGATCCTAGTAAGGTCACTGAGCCAGGGGGAGATGATCAAAGAGCAGGAAACAGAGTTCATGCCAGAGACTGCTCCTGCTCTACACATGGCAACTGAGCTGATCATAGGCTACATCTGAGCAGGGGATCTAAGTCATCCTTGGTTGATTCATCAGTCTCTGAAGCACCCATGAGCCCAGATTTTTAGCCCCTGTTGGTTTCCTTGTGGAGCTCCTATTCCATCCAAGAATTTCTAGCTCCTCTTCCTTTCCTAAGATTCCCTGCACATTGCCCAAAGTTTAGTTTTGAGTCTCCCCATCTGCATTGATTCCCTGCTGGGGAGAGTCTTTCAGAAGCCCTCTGAAAGGCTCCTGTCCTGTTCCCTGTATTTGCCCACTTCTGATGTCTATCTTGTTTGCCTTTCTGAATGAGGATTAAGCATATTCATTAGGGTCCTTTTTGTTGTTTAGCTTCTTTAGGACTATAGATATTGGTATGTTTATCATGTATTATATGGCTAATATCCACTTAAGAGTATATGTGCCTTTCTGCCTCCAGGACTTATTGCTGACTAAGCTTACCTTTCTAGGTCTTTCTGAACTCTGGTTGGTTCAACTTAGCTGGCTCAAAACTCTTCTCTATTATGAATGATTCTAATTGGTTTCTCTCTGCTTCTCAGGGAATTGCTCTGCTTGGAAAAACTGCCTCCGAACTCCACAAACTACTGCAGGAACTCAACTGCACTCAACTGAACTATACTGAACTTCATCAAATATACTCTACTCCGGAACTCTACTTTAATGTCTTCAAGAACTCTTCTCTACTCTCTGTGCTGCTCCTAAGTAGCTTCTTTTTCCAGTCTATTCTTGTGAGAGTTGGGTATATCTCTGTCTCATTCTGTCAAATCTTTCTTCATCAATAGATTGCATTGTTTGGGATTAAAGGTGTGTAAGAAGTCACAGCCAGAGGGATTAAAAGTGTGTATTCTGGCCTAAAGGTGTGTACTAAGGTGTGTACTAAGGGTATGTCTGTATTCTACCTGGATTACAGGGACCTAGGTCTTTGGATGTGATCTCCTGTCAAAGCAACTGTGTTTTTGTATTAGATTTCCTCTATTTCTCTTCTCCAACTTCAGTCCCCAACTCTCATCCTAAACTCTGTAAAGACCACCTGCTGTGGGCTCCCCTTCCTCTCTGCCCCCATCTCTAGCAGATCATGTAAATTATCTTCTGCAACCTTCCTCACCACCTCTTCTGTTTGTCACACCTGCCAAATCCTGCAGATATTCCCTGCTAACCACTGACCAAGACAATCAGAAGGAGGCTGCAGGAAAGCATTTGGGTAAACATTATATCGTATTTCAGCCTCCTCTTTGCCAGTCTCCTACAGTCTCATTCCCAACTTTGTAGTAGACTACTTTGTGTGGCTTTTCCTTCTTCTCTGTCTCTATTTCCAGGAGCTAACAACTGTATGTGGCATGCAGAAATAAACCAACAATCAACTACCCTGCCAGCACTTTTGCTAAAGCATGTAGCAGAATATGTGTTAGTAAATAGCACTCATCATTTTTCTTTAATAATTTTTCATATTCATTCTCTATAAGAGGACATAAAGAAATCTATAAAGACAGAAAAATAAATGCAATCATCAATCAGGTTTTAAAATTGATGTATTAGGATGAGCATATGAATTCTAAGTACCACTTACATTGTTTAATGGTGAACTTGTCTGCATCAGATGCCCAAGGGGCAAAGGTCATTTAACATGGAGTAGAAAACTATGGTGAGGTTTTAAATTATTCATTAATCAGCCCATTTAAGGTGCTTTAAAATGTTCTTTGGCAGTTATATGGTTTCATAAATGTTTCACTCTTGTAAAGTCTTATTGTTTCCACTTATCCGCTTTCCATTGCCAATTTGAAACATCATAATGGGATTTCAGGAAGGATTGCTTAAGAGTGATTCCAAACATCGAAGCAAAGTGCCTGTGGATGGCTGCTGTGTCTTCTAAATTATTTATACCTACTTAGCTTAAAACACTTTTAAATGAATGGGCTTTAAGTTCCACAATATTGTAAATGCTTATTAAAACCCCTGAAAACTAACTACTTTGTAGCTATTCAAGTGTGAACTTGGAAATCAGATTTTACACGTTCTCATTAATACCTTTTGATTCAGTTTGTTTGAACTTTAGTAAGGAAAATCAAATACATCTGAAAATATGTTTCACACAATGTAAGAACATTATGTTCCTTTTAATCAGTGAATCCATTCTTTGATAGGCTTTGGTTTAATCAACAATAATTCAATTTAGGATTTGTGGTGTAGAAAATAATTTGGGATTATAGTTGAATAACTGATTAACAACACTTTTAATAAAGCTAAGCAAAATGAAATACAGGTTGACGAGGTTTACAGAGAAATATTGCAATGACCACACTTAGGTTTCCGAAAGATATCAAATTTAAGATACTGATGTAAAAATATTTTCAGAAAGTATTTCGCAGGGGATGAATCAGGGTAGACTTCATTGAACCACATTATATGCACATGTGATATTTTCAAAAATAAAAATATTAAAATAATTTTGTAGTATATTATATAAACTAACTGATAAAAGTGAAGGAGCATATGAAAGACACATTTATGACCTGAAAGTAGAAAGTATGGGACTGGAAAATTGTCTGTTCCAGTAAAGTACTTGATGGACAAGCATTAGGTAACTGAGTTCCGATCCCCAGCATCCATGTAAAATCTACTCTGAGAAACATGTATCTGTCATCCCAGCACTACCCAGGCACACAGAAGTAGATCCGGGAGTCATACTCTCTAACCAGGCTTAGAACCCAGAGTGGTTTGGGAGAGACAGTCAATAGGATGTTGATGCAAAAAAGTGAAATTTGGAAGTGATTTTAAGCCAAATGACTTCAAGTAAAATAAGAATACCAAAAAGGGCAATGATAAAGGCTGCTTCCAAATGTGATTTTTCTCAGCCATATAATAGTGAAAAAATGCTAATTTTGTATTTGTATTTAGAAATAATAATATTTACATGGAAGTGTGAACAGTTTTTCTGATTCCCTCAATACTGTTCCATTGAATCTTTTGTTAGCTTTGTTCTATTAACAGCTTGTTCCACGTTTTTGTTTGGCCAAAGTAGACTGCTCTGCCATTCAATTCTGTACCTGGTTTTGGTCTAAACCTGAGAGTTGGCTTCTATGTTGTTGAGCAGGGATCTGGAGAAATTTACAGCAATGGACTTTGAGAAGACACAAGGAAGAGAACTTTATTTAAGCTTCTCTCAACCAGTATTCAGGCTTCCATAGGTAATTAGGTGCCTAAGAAGACAGAAAGGGTCATATAAAGATGATTATTTCCATTGAATGCATCCTATGCCTGCTCCTTGAGAACTTCAGAAAAGTTTGACGAAATACTTGAGTTTGTAAACTGAAAGAGACAAATCCAATTTGAGAAGATGCTGGGAAAATGTACTGACAAGTTGAAATCAGACAATAAAGTAACTTCCTTATGCACCTGACACTGGTGTTACAAACTAAAATGAGAAATTCTCTAGAGTATGAACAATCTGGTATATTTAATTTTGTGTACCACAAATACCATTAAATTTAATTTATTTCTAAAATTCAAAGTCAGTCTTATATTGTTTTTATTATTTGAATTTCAACATTTCATTTTGCACAACACTGCTTGGAAAATTCTTAGGAACAGTGGCTGAGAAGGCTTCTAGGCATTGATTGAAAAGTATGAGAACAGTAGATTAGAAACTGTAGGCCCTTGTCCCATGTTCAAAACTGTTCAGCAACTCCTGGACTAGCTTTTCAAGAGTTCTGAAAATACTACAGAAATCAGTCAAATCCATAATGGAAAAAAATCCACTTTTTAAAGTTTTTTTTCTTTTCGATTTATTTTATATCCCAAGACTGTCCCCTCCCTTCTCTACTCTCTGTCTCCCCTTTCTCCTCCCCCTTCCCCCTGCTTTTCCTCCCACAAAAAGAGAACCGTCTCCTATATTATCAACCTTCCCCAGCACATCAAGTCACATCAGGAATGAACATATCTCCATTCCCTGAGGCCAGGAAAGGCAGCCCTGCCAGGGGGAAGTTATCCAAAACAAGGAAATACAGTTCATACTAGAAACAGCCACCCCCAGCTTCCATTTGCCAGGCAACCAATACGAAGAACAAGCAGCTCATCTGCTACATGTGTGCATGGGGCCTAAATCCAGATCATGCATGATCCTTTGTTGATGTCTCAGCTGGAGCTCTGCCACCTTTAGTTGCAAGTCCCAGCATCTGTCCCTATTGCTGGAGTCTTCTAGAGGATTGTCAACTTAGACTTCTATTGGCAAGCACAGCAGAGCATGATTATTAGTGTCAAGGGCTGGCTCTCTACTGTGGGGTGGGTCTCAGTTTGGCCAATTATTGGCTGGACTTTACCTCAATCTTCTTTTTTTAGGATGTTAGAATTATGGCACAGGATAACCATACTATAATCTACAGACCCAAAGAAGCTAAGTAACAAAGAGAGCCCAAGGGAAGGTGCTGGAATGTCACTCAGAAGGGGAAGCAGAACAGACAGCAGAAGTGGATGAAGACAGGAGATAGAGTGGGGGAAGGAAATGAGAATGGGAATCAGATGTGGAGAGAAGAAGAGTAGGGGAGGTGAGAAGGCTGAGAACAAGACGGGGTGAGAAACTGATCAGGGGTGCATGTCTTTGTCAAGCTGGAATTCTGCGACAGTGTAGGATCCTGGGGAGGACATGGGTGAGACCGTAGCTGAGACTCCAAACAGGGGAGGACCTGAAGACTCAAGTGACCACCTCCTAGCCAGGCAAGACTAGTGGCAGGAGGGGAACAAAACCTGTGATCCAAAACTTACCCTGCCTACCAGAAGCACAGGGACAACGAGGAAAAAAATCCATTTTAAATTACCCGAAATTTCAGAGTATTAATTTTTCTTACATCATAGGTATCTGAACACCAGCATTTAGAAAGCAGTAATCACATCCATAAAACATGAACATACCTTGGCATAGTTTAAATGTTTTCCCAAAGTTTGTGTGATGGAAAATTTGTATCTAATGTCACATCATATCATGATGTTCATATCATGAGGTTGTCATCAAGCATAGACTATGTGGGTGGACAGCATGAGGACACCTGGAGGCACACTGGATGCCACATAGCAGGTTGGCAGAAGATGCTCAGAGGTGCTGCTATGATAAGCAAGTATGTGGTGGAGAGGTGGGAGAGAAACAGAAGTCGAATGTTTTGTGTAGTATAAAGAGAGACAGATTGGAGATGAAAGGGTTTTGAGTCACATATGATGGGAGCAGATGGGCTGACACCTGAGGCCACGGTGAGGCCCTGGCCCCTGCTGTAGTTGAGGGCTATGTCTGGCTCCATGGCCCTATGGCAGCAGGGGTCTTTGTCAATGTCAGTAACCCATGTTACTATCAAGGGCCACGTGGAGGCATCTGGTCTGGGAATTCTTCCTAGAGCCATCTTGATGTCCGAAGTCTGCACAGAGTTGGATCTACCCCTCACCCGTTGCAGCACTCAGGAGAGTGTGCTGCTCCCCTATACTGGACAGCATTGGCAAGCTGACCCCAAGGGCATGAGAGTGTATGAGAGCTTGAGGTCTGGCAAGCTGGCAGTGCCCCTCATCGGCTCTGAAGTGGCATGGGTAAGGAAGAGATGACACACGCCCTCCCCTCCCATCCCATCTCCTCCTGGGGCAGGCAGGAGAGCCAACCCCAGCCCCTTGACTGGACAGCTTGGGAGACTTGACCTCTTAGAGCATGAGAGATGGTGAGCTGGCCTGCCCCTTTCCTGGGCAGCATGGAACAGTTGGGACAGAGAGCATGAAATCAGGAGATCCGGCCCCTCCTCTTGCCTGAGCAAAGTGGGAGAGCTGGCCCAGGTGGCATCGGTGCAGGAGAGCTTGTGGATTGAACAACACAGCCACCAACCAGGCCCAGATCAGCGCTCTGAGCTGGACCAGCCCAGCGTCTATCTCACCTGTGACCTACTGGAGCACATGAAGGGGCAGGTCCTACAGATTCAAAGCTTCAGGGTCCGTGAGACAGGGCAACAAGAGAGCAGAGAAGAACCTTAGTACTGATAGTGTAGCAGAAGCCAGAGACTTCAAACCACACCCATGACTCGTGGTAATGAGTATTTGCCAGTTACATAACATATACTCTGTGACATGTCATGTTGCAGGTTCAACAGCAAGATATTTATTTTAATTTTTGTAATATTTTTTCCCTTTTTTAAATTTTGTCCTCTTTTGTGGGGGGAAATTGGTTGCGATGGCAGAGGGTGGTTACGGAGAAACAAGGAAATGAGTGGGATTGGGGTACATGATGCGAAATTCACAAAGAATAAAATGTTTTAAAAAATATGCTCACAGTTGAAGGGCTTAAAAATACTCTTGTTACCTATGTGTGCTATTCAGCCCATTTTGCTATGAGGAAATACATAAGATAATCACTTATAAAAATTATTTTCTTGGGGGCATCACGTCAGTCTATGATTTCAGCCTAAGGTCAGCTGCCTCCATTGCAATGGTCCTGAAGGCTGAAGCTTCATCCAAAATGAACCTGGCAAAAGAAAAGTTCTCAGCATCCTGTGGTTAAAAGAGAGGAATGACTTGGAAAGGGGCAGGGAAGAGATGAGGGAGGGATGGGAGAGGTAGGGAGGGAATGCGGGAGCGGGCTACGGCTGGGATACAAAGTACATAACCTGTGATTAATATAAAATAAAAATGTTAAAATAAATAAAAAAGACGCGTGCTACAATTTAAGCATAAAATGCATTTCTTTGCATTTGTATTTTAATACATATGATCTGTTATTAAATATATACAAATGTAAATATATAAAAAAAGAGGAATGATTGTCTCAAATGATCTGCTTCATCCCCTCTCAGGAGGACTTGCTAGTCTACAACGTCTCCCAAAATTACTGAAACAGAGGACACTGGATCAGTGTCCAAAAGACAGTGAAGTGCCCAAAAGTTTTGGGGTGAAATGATATACATTTCCCTAAACGTCAGGAAAGATAAGAGTTTTTCAAGTATTTATTGGCTGTTTGTATTTCCCTCTTTGAAAATCATATATTCAGTTCATTAGCCCATTTAGTGGTTAAATGTTTTGATTTTATTTTTGTATATTTATAACAGTTTTCTATGTCGCTATCTGATGTGGATGAGTTTTGTCCCATTCTGTAAGCCGTCTTTTTCTTCAGGGGTCATTCTCTCTGCTATGCAGAAACATGAGCCCTACTTGAGCCCTTTTCTGGCACAGTGCGCCTACAAACCTGGAGCATTTTGCTGCTATTTTTGTTGATTTTTGAAATTTCAGGTCTCACCTTAAGGGCTTTGCTCCATTTTGAATTTAATTTACAGGAAGATGCATATGGATCGACTTTTATTGTACTTGAGTAAATCCTGTTTCCCTCAAACATTTTTTAAAGAGGCTGTCCCTTCTCCAAATGCATGTTCTTGACAATTTTGACCAACAAAATTTTTTGTGGCTGTAACTGCATAGCTTTGTTTATGTGTCATTCATTCTATTTCATTAGTCTAGATATGTTTTTTGTTTTTGTTTTTGTTTTTTTTTTTTTTGTTTTTTTTTTTGCTACTGCAGTCTCATATTGTGACTCTTTAATACCAGATTGAGTGTGGTGAGACTCAGAACAGGGATTTCTGTCAGGGATTTCTTTAGCTATTCTGCGTTCACATTCCTTTAGCTTGTTTTCTGAAGAATTGGCCTTACGGTCATGAATTACCTTAACTTGTACTTGTCTTGAAATATTTCACTTTTATGTAAAATTTTAAATGAAGCTTTGCTGAATGTTGCTCTTGCTTTTCCGCTATTTACTTTCATTGTTCGCAATGTCTCATTCTGTGCTTTACTGGATTTGACATTTGCTAACAACAGGACTGCTACTGTTTTAGTGTTTTTCTCTTTGGAGATATGTTGACACTTTACCATTAAATGTTGTAGGATTTGTTTGGTTAGTTGGTTGGGTTTTGTTTTTCTCTTGGTTTTCATTATTGATGTATTGACTGTAATATATCAAGAAGTCTTTCTCTGGCCATGCCTATAGAGGTTAAAAATGACTCCCATGCTTCAAAGTATTTTTCTTTACCTAGATTTTAAAACTATTTTTATTGTAATTACATATTCTTTTTGCATTTAATATTTATCTCAGTTTCCTCTTTCCCATAGATCTTTACATTTTGTCTCTTGATCATATTCCAGAAGTTTAGAATTGTGCACAAATTTATTTATTTTGCTTTTATTATTAAACCAATAATGCAAAACTTCATCAACCTAATACTATAACAATATCATTCTTGTTGTTTGATGGTATATATTTATGACAATTTTCCTTTTGTTTTTTGAAATTCATTTTGAGATTATAATGTAATTACAAACTATTACATAGATCCATGACTGCTCTCCTCTTGATATTTTTTGTTCAGTGATTTTGTATTCATGTATGAATGTTTATATATTAATATATATTTCTGCATATAATATAACTTATATAATATAATGTTTAGATTACATAGCTAATATATAATTTATGCATATAATATATATATATCCATAAATATGACCTACTCAGGGTTTATGAGGTTATTTATACATGCATTTTCAGGAATGACCTTTGGCAATGGAAAACTAATGGATATACTCTTTACTGGGGTAGAAAAGCTCTCTCCTTTCTTTTGTTGTCAAGAGTCCTTCTGTACGGTTGTGTCCTTGTAGGTTTTTCCAGGCCCATTTTCTGTGTTCTTTGGTGTTGTCTTTGTTCAATTTATGTTACAGAAAACATGTTGGTAAGACATTATATTTGTAAGACAATATGGGTGCATATTTGAACTTTACTATAGGACACAATCCCTGGCAAACTTCCTGATCCTCTGGTTCTTACAATTTTTCTACCCCTTCTTCCACATTTATCCCTGAGCCCTACGTGTTGGAATTATGTTGCAGATGCATACCTAGGGACTGGGCTCTGTAACTCTGCATTTTTGATCAGTTGTGATTTGGGGTAGTGATCTCCATCTATTGCAAAGGACGATTTCCTTGGTGAGAGGTAAAGACTATATCTATGCATATAAGAGAAATATTTATAGATTGTTCTTCAAATTATAGTGATTTAATAAAGTAAATGTCTTAGATGCTCCTCCAATAACTATGACCTTATTAGCATTAAATTAAAATTGTTTTTAAGATTAACTCTCACCTCAGAATTAAAAAGTATTATCAATTATCTCTTTAATGTTATCAGAGAAACTTGCTTTTTTTTTTTTTTTTTAGTAGATAGTGCCTACACAGAACCACACAAATGGTCAAGGTCAGAGAATATATGAGTATAATGTCTATAATTCATGGCCTTTCCTCTGAAAGCTCAGCCATCATTGTAGAAAAGGAGTGGGCACACTGAAAGAGTCAAAGGTAGATGAGGACTCAAGTGTTTCTAATTTGTGGCACATTGACATTAAATTATAGAGAAAAAAACTAATAGTTGTAATTATAGATACTAATGATAATTTTAAGTATTATAAAGTTTTAGATTTTTCAGCATTCATTCAAAGAAGTTTTAATGCTTAGAACATTAACTTTCATAGATATGTTTGCAAATTCACCTTTGGATCTAAAGAGTAATTACAGTGTACTAAAATATTGTTGTAATAGGAATTATTGTCTACAAAACATTTAAAACACTTTAGTGACAGATTAGGAAAATTATTAAAAACAATTAAATATATTCTGTTGACTAAAATGTATCCTTCCATGAAACCCTCATATTAAAAACACTTGAATAATTTGATGGATTCATTCTTTTCATTAATTTGTTATTAACCAAGTTGCTTTTTTCCAGTGAATTTTCCAGAAATTTCCTAAAGATTGAGAGTACAAAAACCAATAGATATTCTAGCAGGCTGTTATGACTGTGTGTTTGCAGCTGAAGTATTTTATGACTTGGTTTTATATCCTAGTGATGTAGTTTCTAATTTCATCAGTTTTAAGGGGCTAGTATTGAAGAAAATGGTTTTAAAAGGTGTAAAAATAATTTGAATCCCGCTTCATATATCTTAAGACTCAACCAAAGGAAAAGAAAAATCATAGAATTTATTTAATTGGAATTTGAAACTGCAAAACTGTCAGCAGTACAGTTATGTAAAATTGTGGACTTTAATAATTCTTAGAGCAAACCCTCAGCCCAAATGCCTTTGGTGCCATAATTCTTCTTTATTCTTTCTCTCTTCAGACCTGCCTGAAGTTATAGTCTTAAGTCCAAAGCACATACCTAATCTGCATTATTATCCGCAGAAATGTCATGGGCTTTATGTATATGGTATATGGGTTTTGTTTCAAGCCAAAATGATCCTTTCTCTTCAACACTTTTTTTCTTTGATTCTACTCCCCGATCTGTGCTCCCTTCTTCTCTCACTCCTCCTGTCTCCATTCCTCCCTTTCATCTTTCACATTGCTTTTATCTTTATCTTTCCTTGTGTCTTAGAACCCCTCTTCCTGATCCCACACCTTTTCTGCCAACCCAAGGACAAATGGAAGATGAATGGGCTATTTGTTCTTTCTAATTGCAGCAGCAAGTAAAGGACATTTAAAAAGAAAGTGTTGGAATTAGTAAGTGATAGGGGAGGTGCTGTTCCCCTTCCATCTGATCCTGGTCTATCAGGTCTCATCAAGACTGTCTGCATTGTTTTCCTCTATGGCCTGGTAAGGCTGTCTCCCCTCCCCTTTTCTGTCGACTAGGGAAGAGGGATAGTGGGGAAGAGGGAGTGGGGGGTAGGACTGGGAGGAGTAGAGAAGGGGGATATAATCAGGATGTAAAGTGAATAAGTTATAAAAAATATTAAATTTAAAAAAGAGGAAAATGTGAAAATCATAGTTTTTTTTCAGATACAGCCATTATTAAAGATAATCCAAGATTCTACATTCAGAAAAGGACCTAATAATAGCCTATTACAAGAATGATGATAACAAGAAAATACTCAGCATCAAAACTTCTTGAATTGCAAAAGAATTTTAAACGAAAAATAAATGGGCCTCTTATTACATGGCTTGTGAAGTGTGTGGGGGTCAATGGACTCAGCATGAGTTTTGTGTAAGTGGAAAAATGAGTAATATACTACTCATTCCAGGTTGAGAGAATGGCCATGTAACCCGAGACAGAACAGAGGAATTCAGTTCTAATGGAATGGCCCATAAGAACCCTTTGAGATATTTTGTTAATTCCATCTTTATTTCCATGTGTATCATGGACTAGGGAATAAGAATATAGACTACCACTAACGAGACAATTAGGTATGAGAAACAATGTTTTATGCTCATTTATCTTATCTATCTCGGACAGAGGCCATGAGAGAATAATTACAAAATACATTGGTACATGAGGAAATTGGGAGTGATATTACTGCTTTTGCTAGGTCCTATGATGGGAGCATGATCTTTAGGACACCGTTTTGGATGTATCTGTGGCAACCACACTGCACTTCTGTTAGAAATGGGTAGGCAGCCTGGTACCTTCCCAAGCATACTCTCTGGTTGGTCATTGAGTCTTTATGGTCCCAAATTCAGTGATTCTGTAGGTTTTCTTGTGGTGCCCTTGACTTTTCTGGCTCCATCAATGCATTTCCTCTCTGTTTAACAAGCTTTAACCAGCTCGACCTAATGTTTAGCTGTGGGGGTCTCCGCATCTCAGTCCATTAGCTGTGGGCGAAGCCTCTCAGCTAACAATTATCCTAGGCTCCTGTCTACAGCATAGCAGAATATCATTAATAGGCTCGCTCTCCTGGCATGGGTCTCAAGTTGGGCCAGTTTCCCTCAGTTTCTGTTCCATCCTTCTCCCTTTACATCTTGTAAGCCGGAAAAAAATGTGGCTTGAGGGTTTGTGGGCTGTTTATGGTTCTTTTTCAACCTGATGTGGATTACTTCCCAGTATCTTTCTGCTTTTACTGTCTACTTCATTATCTCTTGCATATGTTAGCTTTTTATGTATCAATCAAAAAATGCAAACTTAAGTAAGCAATGGCAGTATCATTCACACCTGTCCCAGCTCAGTGTGCACTCATCAGTCTGAGCTAATCTCAACTTCCCTCTACCGTCTTACAGGGAGAAAACAGACAGCATGAGACAACTCAGAGTGAGGAACCCTTCTTACTCCTGGAAATGAGGAAATTTTGACTGTGCTCTTCTCAGCGTGATACCAAAGTTCAAAGAAGAGAGGTTTAGTATTAGACCATTAAACCATTAGGATTCATGAGCCAAGTGTAAGAAGGTAGAAATTGTCTGAGAAAATAAGTGTGGCAGATAAATTAATTTTAAAAATAAAATGTTTCAGCCAGTTTGTTACCTCACAATTTCCACAGTTGTTACTTCACAAATATGATTTCTAGGGCTGTGTGAAACAAGAATATAAGCATTGAAATTTGAGATGTAAATGACATGAAGAATAAACTACCACATTTTATTATTATAACTAATGCATATATTTGAAAATATAGTGACATGTACCATCTAAATAACTTTATAATTTGAGTTTTGGTTAAGTGAATCCGAAGTTTGCACACTGGAAATGCATTTTACTAATGTCTTTCCCAGTGAGAAATACACATTTATTATGATCTTTGTATTTTATATTTGAAAATGCTACATTTAGAATATAACCTTTCAATAAATGGAAATGTCATCTCTGCCTTAATTTCATTTGAACATTTTCTCTGTTTAATACATTTGTTGATTTTATTTACATATGTGCTTTTCAACAGTTAGAAGTTTTGGTAAAACTGTGAAATTCAATCTTTCTATTTTGAAGGGCAAAGTAATATGCACTTTCAATTAGGATTAGTCTGAATCAGCAGGTAACAAAGTTATTTGGCAAGGAAAAATGTTGAAATGGTTTCAAGGGATGAAAGAACTGATTCTTCTGGTTTTTTAAAAATAACATTTTCACTTCAATTTACTGAATTGATTTTTTCCATTTTTTCCATTTAATTCAAAATGTGTCTGATGTCCTTTGTGACCACTTACTGAGAGAACTGGATTGGTAGAACTTGGGAGTCTTCATTTTTCTATTCTTCAAATAATGTAAGTTACTCAGGAATAAAAATTAATATTAACCAGACCCTAAATCTATAAAATTCAATGAAATTCTATACAATTAGAATAGGCATTGGGTTAATTTTGGTGTATGACCCTTTTTCTTTGTTTGTAAGGTTTTTAATATTACAATTTTAAAATTAGAATTTAACAAAAAAGAAAATCCTTAATAAATGCTGATTGTGATATATATCACATATATAGAGATGGATATCATAATAAATACATATACATATACACACATATACTATATACATATGCATATATACATATACACATGTAGACAAAGGTGTGATTTCTAATATCTATATATGTAGATACATAGATATTGATACATAGATATATTGCTCCATTCCAGGGATGTGGTCTATGTAAAAAAACAAACAGACAGAAGAGAACTTTTTAAAGTTATTGCTCAGAGTAATCCAAGAGAGCAAACAGCATAGGCTATTGATTTTGCCTTTGGTTGCCTCCAACAAATTCACAGTAAGTTCTTATTGGTGAGGATGCCACGCACTAGGGTAGGAATACAGTAGTAGGAAGAGTTTATCAGAATATGACTTAGTAGCTCATTTCTGGAGGACTAGATCTCATGGTTCTCAAGGTACTATTTAAGCTGACAAGGGGAAAATGCACTAACTAGTCCTATAAGGCTTTGAAACCTATGAACAACAACAATGGAAAACAAGGTAAGATATCCCCAAAGTGGAAGAGATGTACTTTTAGAGGAGCCAACAGACATCTAATTGGACTTAAGGCCCAATTAATAGGAAAAAAGAATCATGGTTTCTCTGGAGAGATAATAGAATGTAGAAAACCCATTGCTTCTAATTTCTTTTTTAATTTTTTTTTTATTAATTACACTTTATTCACTTTGTATCCCCTCCTGTAGCACCCTCCTTCCTCCCCTCCCAAACCTTCCTTTCCTCCCCTTTCTCCACCAATGCCCCTCCCAAAGTCTACTGATAGGGGAGTTTTTCTTTTCCTTCCTTCTGATCAAGGAGAACAACAGAACCAAAAAAACTGAGCACAGGGGTCTTTCTTGAGACTGATACTCCAACCAAGTACCATTCATGGAGATAACCTAGAACAGATGCAGCCCATGGAAGTTCAGTGTCCAAGTGAGTTTCATAGTAATGGGAACAGGGACTGCCTCTGACATGAACTGAAGGCCTGCTCTTTGATCACCTCCCCCTGAGGGAGGGGGCAGCCTTACCAGGCCACAGAGGAAGACAATGCAGCCATTCCTGCTTCTAATTTATTAAACCAGTATAATTTCTAATTTTATTTCAAATACTTATCCTATTACCCACTGATAAGTTACTTACCTCTCATCTAAGAAACTTCTTTTTGCAGAAGATAGAGATTGTTACAATATGACAAAGCTGGTCAATATCAGAGACAAATGGTCATGGGATTGGGTGTACAGGCCCCTGTGATACATTTCCAACACACTATAAGTAAGGCCTGGGGACCATTCTGAAAGAAAAGAAGGAAAGCTTGTAAGGGTTAGAGGGCTAAGACCTCTGCTGAGAAACTGGCACTTCTCAGTAGGATACAGGAACCAGACCCATGAAATGTCAGAATTATGGCCTGAACAATGACAACACCAGTTGGCATGCCACTGTGAATGTAGGAAATTTCATGGAGACCCAACCCAAGATGAGGTGCTACAGGAAATGACTGGTTGTTGGCCAAAGGATAATACATCTACCTCAAGGGGGAGCACCCAGTACTAAGTAGTCAGTACTAAAAGCTTATAATTATGAGCAAAGCAAAATGGCCTCAGGAGGTTGTGCTTATATATTGGTATGTGTTTACATAGGAAATAATAAAGACAACTGAAAACAATAGAGAAAATATATGAAATTACAACAGTACTTGGAGGCAGAAAAGAAAGAACAGAGGAAGTAAGAAACAGGATATAATAACAAGGAACTATGGATGATCAATGTATATTTCACTCTAAAACTAAATATTTTTTCAATTAATTAATGCTAACTAAAATGAAAAAAAAACATAAGAAATAGATTGGTCAGGTATACATTTGTTACAAGGCATTAGCCCTCAGGTTTTTGGAGGATGAGAAATACCCCATTTAGAAATCTTAAGAGTCTATGAGCTAATGCCATAGACTCTAGAAGAGACCTGGAAGCTGAGATCAATCACCACAGAAGGAAAATTATGGACACTAAGCTCAAAACCAGGCAAAATAATTAAATATTCCATTTTTTTTCTCTTCAAGTCCACAAGTAGTGGATAGTATCCACCCATTATCATCTGCTTCACTCAGTCCCATCGTTCAAATAGTAGCCTGTTTTGAAAACTTTTCCAAAGGCTCATTTTGAGGTAATATTTAATAGAATACATGGAGTCTCATGTTGTAATAAACTCAACAAATCATTGATTATCACACTTAATACTACATTTCACAAAATGTTTTAGAGGTCTACAAGTTTAAAAGTGAAGACAACAATGTCAGGCAATGAACTTGGAACCTTGGTATTTAGTCAATACTGTGGGTAGCAGCATAATTTGGAACAATTTTAGGGCTAAATTTGGTTGTAATTTGCTAAATTATAATTTACTGTTTTATAATTTCATATAACATCCACGTGTGTATTTCAAATGGAACTCTTCTTTACATGCACATAAAACAGACAGGATTGGTTACTATGGGTGTATGCAATATCAAAAAATGTTAAACTCTTCCAAATGTCTCTGAGCAGATAAAATTTCCAATTGTTTTAAAGAAATTGTAGTAAACCCATAAAATTACCATAAGAAAGCACAAAACAAGTAAAAATATAGAGGTATCAGAAACATATTTACAAAGAATGTATTTCAGGTATAAAATGAGTGGAATATAATAAAAACTCATAATTATCTAAACATGATAAAATATAAAAACACTACTATATTCTTTGGACAACAAATACTACAAGCAATGCATTTTGAAAGCATAGACACAATCACAGATTTATTTACAAAAGTTAGAACAAGAATACTAAATATTTGGGGCAGGGAAGTGATAGTGCATGCCTTTAATTCCATCACTCATGAAACAGAGGCAGATAAACCTCTGTGTGTTCAAGGGCAGCCTGGTTTATAGAACAAGTTCCAAAGAGTCAAGGCTACACATAGAAACCCCAACCCTATTTCTATGTGTAGCAAACAAAGAAGCCTAAATATCAGTGAACAAATATATTTGTACTTCTGTTACATTAAGAAAGTTGGTATATTTACGGTTGTGAGCCTAGCCTTTAACAGCTGAGCCATCTCTCCAATCATCCCCTGCCACAAAGAAGTACAGAATCTCAAAACAGAGGCATCTGCTGAAATCACAACACTTTGTCAAAAACCGTTAATGGAAGAGACTTACTGCCACTCAGCTGTTACTGTGCTTTCACAATTAGAAAATAATGTCTGATTTCATTTGAAATTAAGGTTATAAGAGCAAAATACAGTAACTAATAACCAAAGCTTCAAATCTGAGTAATTTTAAGTAAAAGAGTTGTAGTCCTCTCTCTTTTACTCAAAGCAATAATAAGAAATCAACATTAAGAGAGATGGATATAGGTTTTATATTCCTGGACACTAATAGGTCATATTTAAATGAAAATTATATGTCAACATCAAGCATAAATAGAATGAATATTAAGCATTGAAAAACATCTGTTAAAATATTTCCTATATACTACAAAATATTTTTTGGACATTCAGCCAAAGATGGTTTTCTCTCATTTTCAAATTTTCATAAGCTGGATCAGAGCCAATGTTCAGAAAAATCAATGAATGCATTCCCATATGCATTTCAAAGGATAAGTTTCTTGAGTAGAATGCCACATAAACTCAAAAATATTTATTCAGTTCAAGAAGCATGAATCACTATCATGACTATTGTTGGAGCCACTTATTAAATTTCAATTTCTGCAGCTGCTCTTCTGTGCACTGTATAAAGTGATTTAGCAGATACACTCCTTTGACGTCATATATTTTAAAACTGAAGATGCCTATCTCTCAAAGAGTAAAAGAAAGACAGAAAGTACATTAAAAGAAACTAGACATTTCTGTGAAATAACATGTATGACACATAAGATTGTTTTGTTTTCTGTACAATCAACTTTTAACCTCATCATCTTTCTATAAATATACGAAAGTTATACAACTTGTCAAAAATGAAAAATTTGAAACTGAAAAAGACTGTGACAACATTATCAATGGAGGTATACAGTAGCCTAAATAGTTTGATTGTCTAAAGAACCAGCTCAGAGCAAGCAATTCACGAATTATATTTGAGGAAACCCAGATATTTTGGAGATAAGTTCTTTGGTAATACATGGCATCTCTTTTAATTCAGTTATATCACACTATTTCTGTAATTCTCTACTTGTTGAATAAGCATAAATTAGATTAAATTTAGGTACTTTTGAAAAAAAAAACATGTATGTCAAGTAGTCTTTCCTTATCCAACTCTTAACTCACTTCCTAGGATACCTTTAATCAAGGGTCTTTGGATGACTTAATTTGCATATAGAATGATAATATCCAACAGATAATGGGCGATTCAAATTAGGAATGCAACCTTTTCTTGGCTTTATCAATAAGTTTCTCATTTATTTAGTTTTAGTTAAAATTATTTTTTCTTATTTTACATACACACACATATATATGTATATACATACACGCATTATATATATATAAATATATTTATTTATTTACTTGGGGGGGGAGGTTACAAGAGACAGCAGCAGATATGAACCAATGCTTGGACATGCAGCCAAGCATGGGACAAAGCTCCAGATGTCTTGTGAAAGTGTTGGAGGAAAGATGGAAGGACCTGGAGGGGACAGGAACCCCATAAGAAGACCAACAGAGACAACTAACCCAGACCCATGCAGGCTTACACAGACATCAACTAAGGAGTACGGATGGTCTTAACCTAGAATCCCTGCACATATTTGGCCAATGGGTGGCTTGGTCTTCATATGGGGGCTCCATCCAGTGGAGAGTAGGGGTGCTGTTCCTAACTATGATTCAATTGCTTGCTTTTAGAAAACTTCTCCCTGGCAGGGTTGACTTGCCTGGCCTCAGGCCATGAATTATGCTCAGTCCTGATGTGACCTGTTGTGTTGGGGAAGGTTGATACTGGGGACAGGGACACTCCTATTATGGGAGAAAGAGAGAAGGGAAGGAGGAAAGGAGGGACATGAGAGTAAAGGAGGGAGGAGGCACCCTTAAGATGTAAAATGAACTAAACAAAAACAAAAACATGACATGAACTCAGTTGCCTGTTCCTGCTCACTTCTCCCTGGTGGAGCAAAGTAGCCAGCTCACAGAGGAAGAGGATCCTGGCAGTCTTAATGAAACCTGATAGGATAGGATCAGACAGTAGAGGAGTAGGACTTCCCCCATCTGTGGACTAGGAGAGAGGGATAGGGAGGAAGAGGGAGGAAGGGTAGGACTAGGAAGAGATGAAGGACAGGGATTCAACCTGGATACAAAGTGAATAAATTAAAATTACTTTTCAAGAAATGTTTTTGGATCACATTTTCTATCTCTCCAAAATCTTCCAACATCATCTCCACGTTCCTACTTACCCAACACAACTTCATGAGTTCTCTCTCTCTCTCTTCCTCCTTCCCTCTTTCTCTCCCCTCCCTCATTCTCAACCTCTAACAAACAGGAGAAACAACAAGAATATCCCCAAACAAGCAAACAACAAACAAAATACAAAACAAAACTTAAAATAGACAAACTCAAAATGAAGTCAATATGAAAAAAAAAAAAGAAACAACATGGGCAACACACATACAGTTAAAAACAAAAGCATGTTTCTATGCCAATACCATACAGTTTTTATGACTATTGCTCTGTAGTACAGCTTGAGGTCAGGGATGGAGATACCTTCAGATGATCTGTTGTTGTAGAGGATTGTTTTGGAGATTCTGGGTTTTTTGTTTCTCCATATGAAGTTGAGTATTTTTCTTTCAAGGTCTGTGAAGAATTGTGAA
>CM053753.1:93737291-93770687 GCA_028658305.1 Pachyuromys duprasi | reverse complement strand
GAAGACCCTAGTAAGGGAAACAGGGGCTGTTTCTGTCTTGAGCTTGATGGCTGACTCTTCGACTCTCCCCCATACATGCCAGGGAGTAACAGCCTGGCTAGACCCCGGGGGAGGGCATTGCAGCCAGCCCTGAGGAGACAAGATGATCTGGGGTCAGATGGAAGGGGAGGAGATGAGGGAGGGTTGGGGAGGGTGGGAGGGAGTGAGGGAGGGGGCTATGCATGGGATGCAAAAAACCTAACCTGTGATTTATATAAAAATAAATAAATTTATTTAAAAAAAACCCAAAAGCATGGAGTTAGTTTTATGTTGGTCAGCTACTCCTGGGCATGGAGGGCTGCTCTGAACTGTTGTTTATATTCCCAGTGACACTCCATTGGGGGGAAAATGATTTTTCCGCTTTCATTAGGAATAAACTGCAAATAGCGTCTTTATTACAGGTGGAACTTTGTATCTGTTTCTTTTACTTAGTGCTGGCACTTGTCTGGTTTGACCTTGTCTGGACTTTGCGAGTGCAGCCACAGTTACTGTGAGTTCATGTGTGTCTATTCTGTTTTACCTGGAAGATATTTTCTTGGAGTCATCTCCTATGTCTTGCTATTACAATCTTCCCACTTCTTCCATCATGGGCCTATAAGAAAGCTAATTACTATTACTCTTCCAAAGGAACACAGTAAAAGCAAAATCACTCCTAATGACATACTGCTATCCTTGTAGGTCTCAGCATTGCTCAACTCTTAACAAAGAAGCTTCTTCATGCAGTTGACGGTAATTAACACAGAGATGCTCAGCTGGACAGTGTGTAGAGAACTGGAGGTTTCGGACCACTCTGATCTAAATGGAATATCTTTATTCTTACTCATGCAATCTATTTTTACTAGTTGACCTAGAAACAATTAAAAATGCATTATATAACGCAAAGAATTATGAAGAGGCTAAGGAGCTCAGGGTTAAGGCACTGCTAAAAAGATATGTAAAGGAAAGTCTCAGGGGAGATGACATGGTTCCAGGGAGAGTAGTGCTTAACTAGCCATATCTAGCTTTCAATCTCAATACAATGAACTTGGCTGCCCTGTGACACTGCACCACATGAATTCACAGATTTTAGAACTTGAACTTAAACCAGCCACTGTGAGTCCTATTATCAGATGCTGCCCTTCACTAAAGACATGTTTTTCTAATGTCTAAATCTTCCAAATATATTAGTCATATTTATTTATTTTAATTTAATTTTATTTATATATTTATTAAAATTTATTCACTTTGTATCCCCACTGCAGTCCCCTTCCTTGTCTGCTCCTAGTCCTAAGTTACCTCTTCAGGCGTACAGGAGCTGTCCATGACATGAACTCAGTTGCTGGCTCTTTGACCACGTTCCCCTGGTGGTGGGGGTGGGGTGCAGCCTTGCCAGTCCACAGAGGAAAACAATGCAGCCAGCCTTGATGAGACCTGATAGGCAACGCTCAAACACAAGGAGAGGAGCCCCTGCCCTATCAGGGAAAAGGGCATAGAGGGAGAAGAGCAGGCGGGTGGGACTGGAAAGAAATGGTTTCTTCCATACACATCTCACATTTGACAGGCTGCCACTAGCTGAGGAAGGTGGTTTAGGCATTATCTCACCCAAGAAAGGCAGAAAACTGACTTATTTCTCCTCTGTATGGATTGATTTAGATGCTTACTCCTCATGAAGTGATTACAAGTTTATGTCAGAAAAATGATACACAAATCCATATTAGTCAAATATTTTTGTACAAGATATATGCTAACTACTGAACCAGGATACTGTGTGGGGAATGGAATCCTCTTTTTGTATACACCCCAAAACTTGTGATCGCTTCAGTCTAACAATTACCAAAGCTTGAGGAAAGTGTTAGTGGTACTGAGTTTTTAGAAAACCTACATGTTTTAAAAATTTCCACATTTTGATAATCATAAGAGAATAAATCCTCCAAACTTTTGATTAGCTCCAGGATATAAATTTGAATGGCTCATGGGTATATTAGGGTAAGGCTCTTTCTCTTCTCCCAATAGTACTCATAAAAAGGTGAAAATAAAAACTTGGAGAGACTGGCAATAAAATGTTATTGCTAGAATGAACTTATTGGTATGGAAATGAAAGTCAAGTGAAAGTTATTTAAAATGAGGAAAAGTGGATGCTGGATCTTAACAGGGACATGAAAATGCCTGAAACCTGACACACCGAGCATGAGAAATATTCTCCAAGCCATTCTGAATGAAATTCAAAATGCAGCTTCATCAACCATTCAGTTTCTTAACATATTTAGGTTCACATATACTCACATTATACATGAAATTGATATAGAATATGTTTCCAAATATCCTTTAAGATTTTCAAGAATTAAACCAGGTAAAATTTGTTGCTGAGTTAAGTTTTTTTATTGTTTTGGTTTCTCTCAAAATACATTACAGGTAAGACAAGCATATTATCTTTTTATGTGTAAAGTTTCAAAATATTGAAACTTTCACAATTATTATCAAATTACAACCTGAATATTTGAAGAAAAATTTCATCTTCACTACTTTGGTTAAATACACATTTTTCACTTCCCTGACTGCAGTCTAGAAACCACCATTCTGCTTTGTAGATAACAATTGTACACTGTAACTATCTCTATTCACTTAGCATATAGACTGGTCATAACCCTTTTGAGGCAAAGCTTTGCTGTAGCTGTCCTTTCCACTTTGGGAATTGGCAAGTATTCAGATTTCAATGTGTGTGCTTTTGTTAACATAAAAGTTGGAGGTTAGGCCATAGCTCAGTTAATCCCTTAGTTGTCTTAGTTTCACTTCACTTAACCCTGCAATCAGGAGGCTCTGATTTCAGATTAATAGCACCCATATAATATGCTTCCCATGGTGGCGTGTACCTGTAATCCTAGTAGAGAGCAGACAATTGTTGGAGCATGTGAGCCATCTACTTTTGGTGAATGAGTGAGCTCCAAGTTCAGTAAGACCTTCTATATCAAAACTAAATAATAAATAGATTAAAAGTGAAGAACATTAGACAAAGACACCCCACATTGACTTCTGGCCTAAACATTTGTACATACAGAACACATGATAAAGGACACATTGTAACTGATTCTGATATTTACATGCTTTCTGAACTCTATGTAAGATTTTAAGACCTGCATATAGTCTAGTTTGCTTTTATGGTATCCCATTTTATTTTGCCTCTTCTCCTGTAAGAGCTATTTCAAGTTTTTCATTTCCAAATATGATGGATTCATATCAAAGGCCTTACTTTAAGTGAATAAAGACAGTCACAAGGCACAACTCTTATCTTCATATAGTATCCACAATAATCTTATATATATATATATATATCATTAGTAAGATTTATTTATGTATATGAGTGCTATATTTGCATGTATTCCTACATAACAGAAGAGGAAATCATATCTCATTATAGACGGTTGTGAGCTAGCACGAGGTTACTGGGAATTAATGTCAGGAACTTTGGAGCTCTGGAAGAGCAGCCCCCACAATAATCCTAAAAAATGCTTAAATGTGTTTTTCTCTTCTTAAAAGATATCTGAATGATTCTCACTTCTCTGAATATAAAATGGTTTTATTTATCATGGTCTTAAGGTCCTATATAATCTAGTTTCTTCTACCTTCTCTAAGTTGATCTCTGAGTTGTCTTGGATTCACTTATTACCTTGAGGAAGGTAATTGCAAACTCAGACCCTCAAGCATATCCAAGATTTTGCATTTCAATGATTTTGTAGTTCTTGATCTTTGATTCTGTGTAAATAAATCCATAACCTTTTAATTTCTTTAGGTATGATTTGATTCTGTAAAACTGTATTATTTATCCTAATTGCAAATTTTATAATTTATAGGCAATAAACATTTCTTTACCTCTTACTGAAGTAGAAGGCCTCTGAATACAGACATGCTATCCCTTATTTATCATCAAACAATAACAATTACCATGAATGTAGATACTCTGAAAATCATAATTAAATGTATAAGTGTGATGATATCCTGACGCAAAAACAAATTTTATTTTAACTTATACAACCAGCCGTTGTGGGTAAAGCCTCCTGTAGCTACTGAGAAGTCCAAAGTCACTTTAGGCTGCAAATCCTAAGTTGTATTCATCTAAATATATCTGCTTTATTTTTTTGGATATTTCCATGTTAGACCCTCTTTACTGTCACAAAATTGCTACCATTAAAAATAAGGTTGAGAAGTCTCTATGACATTTTGACACTTTTTGGTTTCCTGTGATACTGCCAAGGGTCAAGTGAGTAGTTTTGTAATCAATGGTAGATGAAGGAAGAAAGGAGGGAATACTCTCAAGAATATTATTTAATCAGCTAACATCAGTTTGCATTGCTTAGAAAGACTGTGATTTGCAAATGAGAATTTGGTTCTAGTCACTCTTGATAACAATCTTTTAAGATTTAACATATGAAATCTTTTTTTTTTTTTGCTTTTGTTCACACAAACATTACATGAAATTAACAATTCTGTTTGAAACTACCTCCTTAGATCTTTTTCTTCTTTTTAGTTTAATTATTTTAGAAATTTATTCTAAATAGAAAAGAATTTTTTCCACATAAACATGGTAACCAAGCTACTGGACTATATGGAAGAGTTTAGAAAGGCCCTGTTTCAGGACAGCAATCCCTTAGAGCCTAGGACTAGCAAAGGAGAGAGGACGAGTGAAGAAGCAGAGGGAGATCAGGAGAGTGACAGAGGCAGAAGAACACAAGGCAGAAAGGCAGGGTCCACCTGGGAGGCCAGAGAGGCCCAGTCAAAAGGCTCTCTCTGTGGTGCTGCTCACACTGTGCACTCACAGGTAGAAGCAAGCCTTTCTGGTGGGTTCTTAGATCCAGTTCCCAAGCAGTATTCAGCTGCATTGGAGCCGCACTTTCCTAGGCTCTTCCTGAAGGACTGGATGTGTGTGTAGGTGGTTCCCAAGATCTTGAAAAGCTTTACTTCTCTGTGTGCATGGGTGTGTGCAAAAGGGTGCTTGTGTATGTGTACTCGTTTATGGAGGCCAGAGATCATAAAAACCTGAAAGTAAAACAAACAAACAAACAAACAAACAAAATGATGACTTCAGAATGATCCTGGCAACCATGTTGGTCAGAGTTCCTCTATAGCTTCCATATAAGTGTCATGGAAGACTTGCTTCCTCTCATATACTACGTACATATGAATTAAAAT
This sequence comes from Pachyuromys duprasi, assembly GCA_028658305.1. NCBI lineage: Eukaryota > Metazoa > Chordata > Mammalia > Rodentia > Muridae > Pachyuromys > Pachyuromys duprasi. The sequence continues at coordinate 93,765,485 of CM053753.1, read as the reverse complement.
AAATTGAGAATTTTACATACTTTAAAATAATTTATATTTTTAATGTAACTTATAAATATGTTATGATGGTGTGAGGATTGGCTATAAAATATTAAATTCATGTCAGATTGTAATGAATTAAATGTAAAATGCATTGAATTCATGATTACTTTATAATTAACTGGTATGAAATGTAAAGAAACGTGCACTTTTTATTGTTTGGATGGTAATGGTATAATCATTCCAGGTTTATTGAAGAGAAAATAGGTCGACTTATTGATTTTGCTGTCGAGTTATTCCAGATGAAGCACAACAATCATGTACTGTGTGGCGTGTTCTATTTCCCAACACAATCCTCAGATTTCCACTTCTCTTGAGACTTTTGAAGACTGCTTTATATTAAAACTATGGCATGTTTTGATTTTTGCCTAAAGTTTTCGTAGGAAGATTATGTCTGAGACTAGTCATTTATGCTGAATCCCCCCTTGAGAAGCACTACTATTAACTTCAACAAAAATGTTTGAATAGCAAATGTCACTGAGTCTCTCTGGACGTTTCAAGCTCTGCAGAAATGAGAGCACATAAAGCAAGTTATCATTATATTATCTGAATGAGCAAAGGAAACAAGAGAAACCTGAATTTGTGCCACCAGGCTTCATGTAGCCTGAAAACTTGGAATAAAATCACCAGTGAATACCATTCACTACATATCTATTATGTGTCACATATTTAACCTACTTAGAAGGTTGCAATGAACAGTGAAAAACGGTCCTGGTCCCTGTTGGATAAAAGATTGACAGAGGAGAAAATACACTATCAGCTTAAACAATAATGTGATAACTAACGAATGAAGCTGATCACAGGCTGCTAACATACCAAAGGGAATGGATCTGCTTACAGAATTAGGATGAGTTTCTTGGTGCTTTACAACCATCCTACCAGGTTTATTGGTTTGAAACAATAGACATATAGTTAGTTCTTGAGATGACAGAACAGGTAGTAGCTAGTGGTGGGACATGTTGATTCAGATGGGTTCTTATTTCCATCATCTGCAGAAAAATTAAGTTAACTTAATTCTGATACAGATGATCATATATCCACTACATGTTAGGCCATGTTTGCCCCAGTGGCCAGTGCAGAGGGCAGAGACTATAGATGTAGATGAACTATATAATGTGTTTCTGAGAGTTATGGTGTCACATGATACATAGAGCACTTGCCCAGATGAGCAAAGTCCTCCATTCCCAGGACTGCATGAAACCAGATGTGCTGCCACACGTCTATAATCCTAGCACTTGGGAAGCAGAGACAAGATGATCAGAAGTTCAATATAATCCTCTGCTCTATGTGGAATTCCAGGTTGAACTGATCTATAAAGAATCAGATCTAAAAATTTAAAACCAAACAAGAAAAATAAAAGATGTGTGATGATTAGTGGAAAACAGCCTTGAGAACAAGAACAAACTACTTATACACATTGTGATTTAATTTTTTTTCTGAGAATTTCAGTAGATATTGGTGGAAAGAATGCTAAATTCAATTTTAGTGTGCAATATCACATTGACATTTACAAAGTGTATCATACGCAAAGTTATGCTTAAACTCTTGATTCTCCCATTACAATTCATCTCTACGGCAATTTTAAAAGAGATGTAGGAGAGTAGGATGCAGGGTGCATTATAGATATGTTTATTAAGCAAATCACCTTTTATAGTATAAAACTATTTCCATGAATGTAACAGAAATAAACAGCAGGAGTGGGAGAATTTGAAGTTCCAGATTACACATGGGAAAAGTACTTTCTGAAGAATGTCTTGTAAAAAATTTATTTAGATAATTGTTAATATTTTTAATTCACAGGTATTTACATGAAATGCAAATGTTAAGCTGTGTTAAGCTGCACCCAGACTGGGTAATGTGAAATTGAGTATTTCCTTACTCTGTATCCCAGGATACTGTAATGAATGGTCATGGCTATTTTCTTTACCTTTGAAATTGGTAGATAAGAAATCTTCCCAAGACAACATGTGTTTGCAGATAACTGAGTAAGTGATTATAAATTTAGACTGACATATGTGTTGGCACTTATAAATTCTGGCAGTTTTGTATAAAGATACGTAATTCAACATTATCATTACACAATCTTTCCACCCTGAGAGTTTCTAAGCTTCTATTTGCTCTCATGATGCCTGTGTAGGTAATTAAAACTTGTTCTGAGAGCACACAAGTCTTGAAAAAGAAAAACACGCAAAAATACAAAAGTAACACTACATCATTTGATAAGTTTCATCAGGCATCAACATCTATAACTAGTTTATTGTTTCTTGAATCAAGATGGGAGAAGATAGTTTAAAGACAAAAATAAACTGTGCCTATTTTCTCTGGCTGTTCATGCAAAATTGCTCCAAAGAAAGATTTACTGCAGTCAAGGGGATGATTGTGCAGGTGAATGCTCTTTCTTCTCCTTGTGTTGTATAATGGGAATTTGCTTCAATTGTTGTCTCTGATGGAGGCTGTGCCAGATGTGCTCCAGAGAGTTCTTAAAGCAGAGAAGGTTCCTGGGGGTTAATCTCTGCTTCCATGGAAACTCTCCCAGTCTGCCCCAGTTTTAAATGACTTCCTGCAGGCAGACACCTGGAGGCACCTGCTCTAAGCAACAGGTTTCTTGGGACTAAAGAAACGCACAAAACAACAAAAGTGTTCAATGTAATCATCTCCTGAATTAAACATACTATGTTCACATAGTAGGAAACTATTTATCCAGATCATGGCTAACTGTGTGTTTTTTATTTTAAAAAATCTGTTTGTTTAATTGCTTATAAGTATATGAAGTTCAGTAACATTTCTTCTAAAATGTAACAATATATATTATGTTAATTATATGATAGTTATAAAAGGTATATTTGACAATTAATTTGATAAACACTGATCTTATTTACTAACAAGATAACATTAGTAAGATATTGATGTAAATTCCAAACTTGAGATATACAGATGGAAAAATGACTCACTGAATGATATTCTAAGACAAATTGGGAAGTGCAGTTGTATATGTCATGTGCAGGTAACGGTATTAAGAAGGAATATTATACTTAAATAAAAAGATTTAAGAAGTCATGATGTCTCTTTACAACATGTCAGTAGCCTAAATACCCAGGTGATTTGAATTGAAGTTTAATGTGTAGGGGGAAGTATGAATATATTTGTGAACCAATTTAGACTGGAGGGGAGTTGTGAGTGAAAGAGCAGGAGGAGAAGCTGCAATCAAGATGTAAAGTAAATAAATAATTTAATGAGAAAAAAATAAAATAATTTAAAAATATTTGTGTAGACCGAAGTTCTTACGGTAAACTCTGATTCATCCTGAAAACACATTGTTACAAAGGAGGCCATGATCAAAATCAGCCCCAATGCTTATATTTATAGAAAAAGAAGGGTGACAAGCAACTAGACCTGCTGACCTAACTCCTTGGCCCCACTTTTGTGTATGAAGACAGTTTATACATAGCGAGTTACATGCCAATTTGGTCTACACAGAAAGGTCTTATCTCAAATACAAACAACAACAAACTTTCTACTTTTGGGGGAAAATATGCCCACAATTTATAAATTCTCATAATGTTTCAGTAAATTTTTTAACATTTTTATTTTATATTAATCAGGTTATGTCCAAGCTGTAGCCCCCTCCCTCCCTCATCCCTCCCTCATCTCCTCCCTGCCCCTTTCCAAGTCCACTGATAGGGAGACCTCCTTGCCTTCCACCTAACTCTAGCTTAACAGGTCTCTTCAGGACTGGCTACAATGTCCTCTTCTGTGGCCTAGCAAGGCTGCTCCTCTATTGGGAGGCAGGGAGGTCAAAGGGTAAATTTTATTTATGAATCAAAACTGATGCATAAATGATATTATCAGAGTTCATTTACTTTAAAATATATTTGAGCTCCCTAGATGCCGAAAATGCATTTGACTAAACCCAACATCCATTCATGTTTAAAGTCTTGGAGAGATCAGGGATACAAGGCACATACATAAACATAGTAAAGGCAATACACAGCAAGACTATAGCTAACATCAAACTCAATGGAGAGGAATTTAAATCAATCCCAGTGAAATCAGGGACTAGGCAAAGCTGCCCATTGTTCCCATATCTCTTCAACATAGTACTTGCAGTCCTAGCTAGAGCAATAAGACAACTAAAGGAGATCTAAGGGATACAAATTGGAAAGGAAGAAGTCAAAGTATCACTATTTGCAGACGATATGATAATATACATGAGTGACCACAAATCAACCAGAGAACTCCTTCAACTGATAAACACCTTCAGCAAAGTGGATGGATACAATATCAACTCAAAAAAATCAGAAGCCCTCCTATACACCAAAGGCAAAAGGGCCGAGAAAGAAATTAGGGAAACAAACACCCTTCACAATAGCCACTAATAACATAAAGTACCTTGGGGTGACTCTAACCAAGCAATTGAAAGACCTGTTTGAAAAAAACTTCAAATCTCTGAAGAAAGAAATTGAAGAAGATATCAGAAGATGGAAAGACCTCCCATGCTCATGGATTGGTAGGATTAACATAGTGAAAATGGCCATTCAGCCAAAAGCAATCTACGGATTCAATGCGGTTCCCAACAAAATACCAACACAATTCTTTACAGACCTTGAAAGAAAAATTCTCAACTTCATATGGAAAAAACAAAAAAAACCCAGAATTTCCAAAACAATCCTGTACAACAACAGTTCATCTGGAGGTATCTCCATCCCTGACCTCAAGCTGTACTACAGAGCAATAGTAATAAAAACTGCATGGTATTGGCATAGAAACAGAATAGTGGACCTTTGGAACCAAGTAGAAGACCCAGAAATAAACCCACACACCTATGGCAACTTGACTTTTGACAAAGAAAGCAAAACCATTCAATGGAAAGCAGACAGCATCTTCAACAAATGGTGCTGGTCCAACTAGATGTCTATATGCAGAAAATGAAAATAGATCCATAGTTATCACCCTGCACAAAACTAAAGTCCAAGTGGATCAAAGACCTCAACATAAAACCAGACACACTAAACTGGTTAGAAGAAAAATTGGAGAAGACTCTAGAACTCATTGCCACAGGAGATTACTTCCTGAACAGAATACCAACAGCACAGGCTCTGAGATCAACAATAAATAAATGGGACCTAATGAATCTAAAAAGCTTCTGTGCAGCAAAAGACACTATCATCAAAACAAAATGACAGCCTACAGACTGGGAAAGAATCTTACATCTGACAGAGGGCTAATATCCAGTATATATAAAGACCTCAAGAAGTTAAAAAGCAAGAAATCAAGTATTCCAATTAAAAAATGGGGTATGGAGCTAAACAGAGAACTCTCTGTAGAGGATTGTAGAATGGCAGAAAAACACTTAAAGAAATGCTCAATGTCCTTAGCCATCAGGGAGATGCAAACCAAAACGACCCTGAGATTTCACCTTACATGCACCAGAATGGCTAAGATCAAAAACTCTAGTGACAACACATGCTGGAGAGGTTGTGGAGAAAAGGGAACCCTCTTCCATTGCTGGTGGGAATGCAAACTTTTACAACCACTCTGGAAATCAATTTGACACTTTCTTAGACATTTAGGAATAGTGATTCCTCAAGACCCAGCTATACCAGTTTTAGCCATATATCCAAAAGATGCTCAAGTACACAACAAAGAAATTTGCTTAACCATATTCATAACAGCTTTATTCATAAAAGCCAAAACCTGGAAACAACCCATATGTCCCTAAGTTGAGGAATGAATACAGAAATTGTGGTACTTTTACACAATGGAACACTACTCAGCAATTAAAAAGAGGAAATCATGAAATTCACAGGCAAATAGTGGTACCTGCAAACAATCATCCTGAGTGAGCTATCCCAAAAGCAGAAAGAAACACATGGTATATACTCATGTATATAGACCTATAAGATAGGATGGACATGCTGAAATCTATACATCTAGGGAAGATAAGCAAGGAAGAGGCCCGGGGTGGGATGATCAATCCTCACTTAGATGGACAAATGGGATGGACATTGAATGTAGGAGAAAACAAGCAACAGGACAGGAGCCTACCACAGAGGGCCTCTGACTCTACCTAGCAATGTATCAAAGTAGATATTATGATTCACAACCAAGCCTTCGGCAGAGTGCAGGGAATCATGAAAGAAGGGGGAGTTAGAAATACTTGGCGAGGACAAGAGCTCCACAAAGACAAAATAGATCAGGGCACAGGTTTTTTTTGTTTGTTTTTTTTTTGTTTTTTTTTTTTATGAGACTGTTTCTCCACCCAAGGATCATGTATGGATATAACCTAGAACCACTGGTCAGATGTGGCTCATGGTAGCTTAGTAGCCAACTGGGTGCCCTAGTAAGGGAAACAGGGATTATTTCTGTCATGGACTCAATGGCTGTCTCTTCGACCTTCCCCCATCCCCGAGGGAGGAGCAGCATTGCTAGACCCCAGAAGAGGTCATTGTTGCCAGCCCTGAAGAGACATGATAAGCTAGGGTCAGATGGAAGTAGAGGACGTCCTCCCTATCAGTGGACTTGGAGGGGTGCAAGGAGGGATGGGGGAGTGGGAGGGAATGAAGGAGGGGGCTACAGCTAGGATATAGAGTACATACCTGTGGTTAATGTAAAAATAAATAAAGTGCTTAAAAATATATTTTGGAATGTAATTTAATTACACCTTTTCACTTCTCCTCCCAAACTCTCCTATATACCCCCTTGCTCTCTTTCAATTTCATGTATTTATATTTTAAACACGTACATAAACTATGTAAATAAAACATACTTTGGCTATATAATATTACATATATATGTATATATACATATATATGTATATATGTGTATGTATATATATAGTTTCAGGGCTGACAATTTGTTTTTGGGCAAAAAGTGAGTGTGTTTTTCTTCTGGTAAAGACCTTTTCTCCTACTTCCAGAAATCCTTAGTTGTCTGTAGTTCTTTGTACAGGTTTTAGGCCTCCTGGGCTTTTCTCTGTCAATATTAGCAGGTCTACTATGTCCATCAGCAGATCAAAGAAAAATCAAATGTAAATTTAACTTGTTCTTTGCCCTCTCAGGTCACAAATATGGAAGTAAAACTGAATGTAGGAGATTCAAAAAGGGCATGGTAAAAGACTAGACAAGCTGAAGACACAAAAGTAGATAATGAATACAAAATACAGGGAATACAGTGTTCATTGAATGAAAATACATGAAATCAATATTAATGTATCATTAGTTTAGTAGAATAGGTATCAACTAATATACCAGTCTAAGAGGTTTTTCTTGCATTACTCATTGACATAGCCATTTTTTCATGTGATGAACAGAATAAACCTCTGTCCACAATGAGAGCTTATTTTTATAAGGAGAGAAAGGCATAAATGTATACATAGAGACCTGGGATCCGATAAATAATTCCCAATTCAATCATTGGTGTTAACAATTGAACAAGGAAAGCAGCAATGCAAGCACAGTATTGGGAAACAAAATATTTATGCTGCTTTATCTAAAGTATAAAGTCATGATATAAAGTAAAAAGTCAAGTAAAAAATTGTGAAGAATGCAGAATGACTGATAGGCAAAAATGGGGCTTGCGGTTTTCCTAGATCATAGAGAATATGAATCATATATACAAGCAAAATTCCTTCTTTCCTTGTCCTAGGTTTAACTCCTACTCAAAGAGTCCTATGCTAACAATACATTTAAAGAGTCTTTGTTGTCACAACAGTGTCTATTCTGTTTCTTCATAAATAAATATATAGCAGCAATACCATTCCATTCACAATCAATTTTAAACCATTCTGAGATAATCTATTTTTATCATTTATATTAACAAATATCTATCTCAGTATTTATTATCTCAGACTCCAGCTGTAAGACTTAGTAAAAGTAACATACATTTTTAATTAATGCATTTGTTATTTAAAGGAAATTGTTAACATTTTAAGAAGCTATCAAAATCATTTTATAAATCAAGGGGAAAGTGCTTAACAGCATAAATACAAATACATTTTAATTGATTATTTTCATTCTTTGTTCATTTTTCATTTAATGTATTTAGAATTTACATATATTTGTTCCGTCTAAAAGACAGCTATTCTTTTTGGATGCCCAGTCCTAATCTAACTATCAGCTTTGTTACTGTTAATTTCCATTCCACCTATGTTTTAAATACTCATATTCATCACTCTAACAAATTTAACTAAGTGTTCATAACACAAGAAAGCCAATAATTTCTAACCTCAACTGCCCTGCACTACACAGTCTGGGGAGTTAAAAATAAGACAAATTCAAAGTTCTTTCTGTTCAGATTTTATGAAAGGAAATTAATAGATGACATCATTGGTTTTCTGGTTGGAAGAGTAACTAACATAAATTCCATGCTCCAACTTCCATTGCTCTGAGGCTGGTCCCTCTTTTTTTTTTCTTCAATTTTATTTTATTATTAGTTACATTTTATTAACTCTGTATTCCAGCTGTATCTTGCTCCCTTATTCCCTCCCAACCCCACCCTCCCTCCCTCGTCTACTCCCTGCCCCTTTCCAAGTCCACTGATAGGGAAAGACCTCTTCCCCTTTCATCTGACCCTGGTTTATCAGGTATCTTCAGGACTGGCTGCAAAGCCCTCCTCTGTGGCCTAGCAAGGCTGCTCCTCTCTTGGGGGGTAGGGCGTTCAAAGAGCCCTCCATTGAGTTCATGTCAGAAATAGTCCCTGTTCCCCTTACTAAGGAAACCAGTTGGATACTGAGCTACCATGGGCTACAGAAGGGCTGGTCTCTTAATGGTTAGTTGAACTGTGACACAATGAAAGACCATGTAATGTGGCTTACAGGAAACAAAGCCACAATGAATTTAGTTATAGTTGTATAAATCCATATATAAATCCCAGACTACAGACGCTTTTCTAGATCTTCTAAAACTTTAGATTATCAATTTTTCTGTATTAAATAATTTTCATTTGTCATGGATATATATACATATCATGTATCATGAGTTTAGTCTTTCCAAACAACAACAATATTCTGTGTTTATTCTTAGTATACTTTCTCATCTATATTTAACTTATATTAGTCAGACCTGTAAAATCAAACAAATGTTTTTATAATTATAAGAGGCTTGAAGTTCAAAGTACACACTCTGTAATGAGAACAATTAAACACGACACCTCATTGGGAATATATGGATTTAAATACTAATAATCTCATCTATGATTTACATATTATCAACACTAAATGGATTTTAAAATAATTCAGGAACTTGACAGAACATATTACTTTAACATGCACACAGACGAAGACTAATGGTTTACACGCTATGGTAAGTTTTACACTTCTAACTCTGAAGAATCTATGTTTCTATTGTCACTTTGCTACTCATTCTAATGCAGTATTTTGACAGTTGCTGGAGGGGTGTGCATGGCCTAGGACTGTCTTGATTAAATGTTAATGAACAGTTTTTGTCAAGAAACTTATGGCAGAACAGAATGCCTTGAAGAGACACACTTTGCTAAAGTGTTTTATTGAGTACAGGCTATCATTTTCATAATGTCTCCTCATACAATAGCTCACTTGTTCATTTTCTTGTGATTTTCAAATGGAATTTAGAATTGGAGAAGATACTATATCTGAATAATCATGCTTCCTTGTAAGAAAAAAGAGGATTCTGGATTTTGCCAACATGCACAACTAATAGTGATACTGAGGTAGAAACAATACAATCAGCATAATTTTAAAGAAAACAAAATATATAAAATCAGTATTATAATTTCAATGTGAGATAATCTTTGTTAATGATTATCATGCTCAATGAGATGAGTGACAAGATTTACATTGAACATGATAAAACATTGACAAGACTTAAGAGAAAATGAATGAATGTTTAATGAAATATTAAACAGGGATTTTTGATTTTTCTATATAAACATTATTAAAGAATTAAAGAATTAATATTGCATCACTTTTATTCAGTTTTATTCCTGAAAAAATTACAATGTTCAATTATCATTTCATATACATTGCTTCAAATTAGGTGTTTCTTTTCAATATATTACAAAAGTAGGTAAACACATGAACTCTGTCTGAGATTAACATAACACAAACACATGTTATTGCTCTATTCATAACAGGCAATGAATGGGAAGAGTGCAGATGTCCAACAACTGAAGACTACAAAGCAAAAATATGGTAAATTTTCAGCAAGGAATATTAGTCTGTCACTTAAGAAAAACTATGAAATTAACATATAAATGGTTGGCACTTACAGTAGTCACACTAAGTGAAATAACCCATACCCAGAACTTATATCAGGCTGTCTCTCATTTGTTGATGTTAGCTCTGAGTTTTCAGACACGTGTTCTTCATTTAGAATGCCCATAAAAGTTGGAAATTAGTAAGGAACCACGGAGAGAAGACACTCTCTTTTTTTTTCAAGACAAAGATTTATTTTTTATTTTCATTTTTTTATTAATTACACTTTATTCACTTTGCATCCCCCCATAAACCCTCCTCTCCTCCCCTCCAAATCCCCCCTTCTTTCTCCCTTCTCCACACATGCCTCTCCCTAAGTCCACTGATAGGGGAGATCTTCCTTTCCTTCCTTCTGATCCTAGTCTATCAGCTCTCATCAGGAGTCTATTTTCCCTCCCTTGAAAGTGTCTTCTCTGTGGCCTGGTAGGATTCATGGTGAAATTTGGGTCCAATTCACAACTTAATGCTAAAACACTGCAAGAGACAGAAATAGGTAAGACAAGGATGCTGTGAAACAAATACTGTTGAAAGACTTCTATGTTTGTGTTAGGAATTTGGTACAATATTTATATATAGCTTAAAGGTCAGCTAATGGCTTTTAATGCAGCCATAATTCTGAGGGGCACCTATTAAAGCACTGAGATAAGTAACTTACTCTTTACATAACGTACTAAGTGACATAAAATGATGGTTGACCGGTTACTGAAAGATAAACAAGTTAGAATCAAGTAGACTTAAACAATAATCTATTACAGCCCACTGCTGTGTGATGTTATTACATTGAATATATTGGAATCTCTGCTTCCGCACCTGTAAAATGAAGATACACTGTGGGTGTCATATTGATTCCACTGAGGATTTAATTCACAATTGTTCATAAATACTAGTTATAGATCTCTAGAACATTTTAACATTTCAACAATGTCCTATCATGTTTTCAGTCGTAATTTATGCATTAAATAATGCACCATTTTAAAAACAAATCAAAGGCAGCCTATCTGTATTAACTATATGTGACCTAACCTACAAGCAAGCCTGTCTGTGAATTTATTCCTGTGAGTGTGATTGCATGCATTCTTCTTTTCTTTACATTGCTGTGAAAAAACCCTCAGACCAAAAGCAACTTAAAGGATACAAGGTCACATTTCAGCTTTTAGGTTATATAGTCTAGCCTTGAGAGAAGTCAGGTCAAGAATTTGCTTGCTGTATTGGTCTTTGCTTTGCATGAAATCTGCAGACTACTGCTTGGCTTGTTTTTGTATATGGACCACCTACCTAGTGATGATGCTTCCCTCAGTGGTGTGGACTCACATCTTTAAACAGTAATCAAGAAAAATCCCTGAAAGACAGTCACACAGGCCTATTTGATCCATAAAATTCCTTAAAGAAGGCTGTTTTTACATGACTGTGTCAATTAGATAATAAAGTTAACCAAGATGCCAAGTAAAATAAGTTAAGGTACAGTAATGCTATAGTTAATTGTAGTATTTAAAATTACAGAAAAGTGGGAAAAATAAAACAAAACCCTTAACTTCCTTATGTAAAAGTCACTGACATATAAAGCTTTTAAAACAATATTTTTTAAAATAAAGATTTATGACATCTAAACCTCTAGTAAAATTTGATTACACTCTTTATAGCCTGATAAGCTTGGGTCAGTTGGAAGAGGAGGAGGACCTCCACTAGCAGTGTGCTTGGAAAGGGACAGGGAGGAGATGAGGAAGGGAGGGTTGGGTTGGGAGGGAATGAGGGAGCAGGTTACATCTGGGATACAAAGTGAATAACCTGTGATTAATATAAAAAATAAAATTAATAAAAATCCTAGTAAATAAAGTGAGAAATTTACTGAGAACATACCTATATTGGTTGTATTTCATAATGAGTATAACACATACAGTTTCAAATGATATGTAATCATATCCCTAGCAAAGATCTTTCAAAGGATGGTATTCTATGGTCCAGTAACAATTCCAGAAAGGAATGAACGGCAAATTTTGAAATTTTTTTTCAAACACTAACCACTGATAGAATAGGCTCATGCCTTACCTTCAGCACAATGAAAAATTATGAAAAACATAAAAGATATTTGACACAAGGATTTGAAGTATTTGTTCATTAGTGTTTTTATTTTAATTTTGAGTAATTACATTTTATTCACTTTGTATCCCCCCCATAAGCCCCTCCCTCCTCCCCTCCCAATCCCACCTGTCCTCACCCTTCTCCATGCATGCCCCTCACCAAGTCCACTGATAGGGGAGGTCTTCCTTTCCTTTCTTCTGATCCTTGTCTATCAGCTCTCATCAGGAGTGGTTGCATTGTCTTCCTCTGTGGCCTTGTGAGGCTGCTCCCACATCAGGGTGAGGTGATCAAAGAACAGACCAATCAGAGGCAGTCCCTGTTCCCATTACTATGGAACTTACTTCGATACTGAACTGCCATGGGCTACATCTATGCAAGGGTTCTAGGTTTTCTCCATGCATGGTACTTGGTTGGATTATCAGTCTCAGGAAAGACCCCTTGCTCAGATTTTTTGGTTCTGTTGCTCTCTTTGTGGAGCTCCTGTCCTCTCCTTATCTTACTATTTCCCACATCTTTCATAAGATTCCATGCTCTCTGCCCAACAGTTCGCCATAAGTCTCAGCATCTGCTTTGATATTCTGCAGGGCAGAGCCTTTCAGGGGCCTTCTGTGATAGGCTCCTAGCTTGTTTCCTGTTTTCTTCTGATTTCAATCTGCTTTGCCTTTCTGGCTGGGGATTGAACATTTTAGCCAGAATTCTCCCTCTTGATTAGTTTCTGTAGGGTTTTTCTTTTTTTTAGTAGGTTTATGCTATTTTATATGTCAATATGAGTGAGTATATACTGTGTGTGTCTTTCTGCTTCTGGGATAGCTCACTCAGGATGATCCTTTCCAGTTTCTACCATTTACCTGTAAATTTCACGATATCCTTCTTTTTTATTAGTTTTATGCCAGGCTTTTTTTTCAGATTTTACTTTGTGACATATGATCCATCTTTACATCAAAGACTTCAGATTCTTAATATATAAATAGGTGCACAGAGACTCAGGAATATGGTGATAATAATGTTCATATGTATTCTCTTTTGGAGGGAATGTACATGTGCCCTGGGAGGAACGAATCAGGATGTAGCATTCTTTGTATCAGCTAGTCACACAGAGCACTATAAAAACAGTATGAAATGGACAGGCAGTGAAAGAAAGTTATTGTCCCTGACATGGAGTTGGAGTACTTCCAAGCCAGCTCTGTGCTGCCAAGAAAGATAATGTGCTTGCTTTTCCACTGAATGCATCTGCACAATAACCACCTTGCAAAATTTAAGTGTGGTGATTTAGACACTCCATGAACTAAAAGTCTGTGATTGGGTTGCTGTTGTTATGAATGTGTGGCAGATCAAAGGCACATACATACTAAGACAAGATCAAACTTTAGGTTACACTTTTGACCTCTCTCATAATCAACAAATCACAATAATTAAAAATTACACAACTGAGCTAAGAATAAAATATAATAAAAGATAATTTGTATAACATAATTTGTTTATTTTAAACTTTTAAATCTAGAAAGGCCAAGAATTTAATCATAAAATTATTCATAAAATGAAAATATATATATATATACTTTCTATCACTTAGAAAAACATTTCATAGCTCATAATATAAGTATAGTATTTCCCAGTTCTTTAAATGTTTTATGTTAACTTTTATATAAATTTTAAAATAATTCATTTAATTTGAACTATTTGAATTTCATATTACACTATTTAAAATGGCCAAGATCAAATGACAGCATATCCTGGAGAAGATGCAAGTGAAAGGATTTAATCATTGGTGGTGAAATTGCAGTATTGGCCACTATGAAAATCAGTGTGGAGGTTCCTCAAAACAAAACAAAAAAATAGATCTAGCACAAATTCACTTTTGAGTATTTACCCAAATGAGTCTTACATCCTGCATAGGGACATGAACATATGCATTGTTGTTACTGTCATATTCACTATAGCCAAAAGTTGGAAACAGTCTAGATATCCATCATCTGATAAACAAGTAATGAAAACGTATATATACTTACACTATTAAACTGTCAAGAATCCTAGACTACAAAAGGCAAATATATCTTTTTTTTCTCTTATACGTGGATGTTAGTTTTAAGATTTAGATATGTGTATTTATATCAGAATAAAAGCACAGTTTAAGTAGCTAGTAAGAGCCAGGGTTGAAAAAAATCTAATGAGTAAACAAAATATAGTGTAATAAAGTAACTAGGTATAAATTCTTGATTCATTGGCCAAAGTGGTTCTCTATGTACCCAAAACATTGAAGGCTATTGCAAATGCTATTGGTTGTTCTCTATTTCATTGGATTAAGTGTATACTCATTTATCTTATCAAACATGGAAAAATCAAGCTGGTTACTAGATAGAAGCTTCACCTCTACTGACAAGTGTCCAAGGGTTCTGCAAGGTATTTGTACGCTACCAAAGGAAAAAGTGTAATCACCCAGCTACAGTCTCAAACCCTCTGATATACAATGGTGACCCTGTAAGTTATTCTGATGGAATTATAGGAATGATTATCCACATTTGATTTAAGGCCTATTCCTTGAGATGTAACCAACAACTATCACTGCAAAAGGGTCCAGTAGCATGAAACTCAATAGGTTATGATATCTAGGGAAAATCTTACTATTATCATTCCACTAAAAAAAGAGGCATAACAATAACATGACTAATGAGCCATTTCTATATCTACATATTATTGCACCATTCTACCTACATTTAGAAGATTTCATTTGTGCTATGTGGAAATTAACACAGAAAGCTGTAACTGGACAATGAGCAGATAGTGAGAGAATATGGAATATTCAAGCATAAATGGGATGTCTATATCACCCCACCACCACCACCAAGGCTTAGGGAGATCTGCAGAAGAGTAAGCAGAAAGATTGTAAGAGACAGAGATTACCACATTACTCTAGGGAAACATTTCAACACAAGAGAGATTATGCAATGTGAACTCAGAAAGTGACAGCATACAAAAGACCCCTAGACATAAAAAAGACAAATTCTCAGGATAGAGAAGATAAAGTGGACACAAAATCTTAACCCTAAACAAACAACAAAAAAAAGGCTCTTTGGAACTGATATATGCTAAAAACAGAAAATAGTTTTTCTCTAATGGAATGTCACTGAGTACATCAGTCCCACTCCATGGCAGTTCTCATGACAGGGAATAATGGCCAACACAAAATTAAATCTGTATGATTGTGTTTCCTTTTTGCTGTGTGTATCTGTGTATGAGCATGTGTGTTCTTTCTTTTATGTCTTTTGGTATTTTTTGTCTTATTTGTTTTGCGTTTTTGTTTTTTTTAAATAAAAAAATATTAATTACAGTTTATTCACTTTGGATCCCAGCTGCAGCCCCCTCCCCCATTACCTCCCAACCCAACCCTCCCTCCCTCTTCTCCTCCAATTCCTCTCTCCAAGTCCATTGATAGGGGAGTTCCTCCTCCCCCTCCCTCTGACCCTAGCTTATGGGGGTCTCATCAGGACTGTCTGCATTGTCTTCCTCTGTGGCCTGGTAAGGCTGTATCCCCAACAGGGGGAAGTGATCAAAGAGCCAGCCACCTAGTTCATGTCAGAGACAGTCCCTGTTCCCCTTACTAGGAAACTCACTTGGAGACTGAGCTGTCATAGGCTACATCTGTGCAGGAGTTTTATTGTTTTTTGTTTTATACATTTTTATGGAGAGTAAGAAAGATTAAGGATATGAAGGTGAATGTTTAAGGATGTTGTGAGTATCTAGAAGAATCTAAAAGATTTTTTTAAAAGGAAAAATTGATCAAAATGTTCAAAATGTTTTTCTTTAATTTTTAAAAATTGTTTTACTGATTTACAAGTAAAAATTTTTGTTTGTACGTATATCTCTGCATTATATACTTCTTGTGGGAGAAAGAAAAGAGCATCCAAATTCCCTGGCATTAAAGCAGCAGACCATTGTGAACTGTCATGTGGTAGCAAATTAAATCCAGTGCCTTTAGAATAATAAGCAATGTTCTTAACCACTGTACTATCTACTTACCTTATCAGTTTTTTTTAATAATAAAACCATAATGACTAACTCCGTTCAGTTTTCATATGTGAACACTAAAATTTAGGCACTCATCTGCTATTGAAACACTGGAGATTCCCCTGAGCCCTCCCATTGTTATGTTATTGACATCCTTTTAATATGCACTTCATGTACCATAAAAGAGGAGAATATTCTATTCATAACCCTCAATGTCATGGGTTGATCTAACATGCTCAATTAAAAATACATAGTGATATAAATAAAAACAAATTTACAGACTTACTGCTAACTAATACTCACAAGAGTAAGTGCAGTGAATAGGATAAGGTCCTTAAATATCAGTACAGCAAGGAAGGTGATAGCAAGTAAAAAAAGTTAAATGCTGCAAGCATAGTATCATTACTGCATAACTTAGGAACAATTAGAATGTAGTAGAAAAAAATTACTCATACCTCTCTATTGCAAGGAATCTGTTATACTTTCTGCTTGCAAATTTGAAAAGAAGGAAAAAATTCAGGTACAGTTTATTCCAGCAAGTATTGTTTTACTACTTGCAGTCTAATATTTAATGATGTACTATAGTTTTGTTAGTATTTATCCTTACTTTCCTTTCCTAAAATAATACCCATAATGTGTATTTTCTCTGATTTTCATTTTATGTTGCAGTGTATTATGAAAAGGCATTTGCAAAGTAATGACTTCACCATGAACGCTTTTGATCAATTTACTCTTAAATATTCAGTAAGGTATCTTTTGCCTATGTAAAGTGACACTTATAGATAATTTTAGAACATAGCCTTATATTTTTTTTCTTTCTTAGTGGTTTAACTTTTTTCTAAGAGCATCATGAGAAACTTCCTTTCTAGTTGGTTGATGATCAGTTCTTCCTGTTTTTGCCTCCCAAAGAAGTACGTGACACACTCTAGAATAGCTCTCCAAAACAAATGAGTAATGCTCTGAAAGGCAATACTATGTAAAATGGCTTAGAGCCAAGAACAAAACAGAATCATGGAAATACACTAGACCAGAAAAACATGTATATGATATGGTTGAGCCTGAACTGTTAGCTGTCTGTGTGCTGAATGTTTTGACCACAGCTTGCAGTGCTGTTTTGAGAGATATTGTAATGACTGGAGGAGACACTTACCTAAAGGAAGTAGGTGTTGAACATTTGAGCCGTAACTCTATGCCTTTCCACTGTATACCCCGGAGTGAGGCTCCATTCAATATTCCTTTCAATAAAATCATAATTTCTTAGAATGTGATTAAAAAGAAATGTGGACTTTTTTCATAATGAATTCAGGTTGATGGCACAGGCCTATAACCACATGACACAGGAAGCTGAAGAAAAACAGTAGATTAATTGAAATGAGCATCAGAGGTGGGTGAAAATTCCATCAGGCAATCAAGTTTGAAAACTATTTATGGAAGATCTAATATTACAGTGCAGTTTTATTTGTTTGTTTGTTTTTAATGATGTTTGTTGGCTTAGTATTTTATGGAAACTAACAACTTAAGAATTTGATAAAACGAAGTTATGAATAGTATAATAGGTCCAGTAAGGGCTGAGACTGGAGTTGTCAACCATTTGGACCAATTAAATATGAATTTCCATCAGCTTTGGGATTGTTTCCATTGTCTTATATAATCTTTTTCTGAGCATGGACGTAGAGTCCTGTATTATATCTGAATGGTCGACATAGATACAACATTCTACTCCTGTGTTACACATAAACTTTCTTGTAGGAACAATAAGGACCATGAAATGTACCCAGTAGATACACAACTGCAAGAAGTACAGAAGTAATATGTGGACCCTCCACAGGTTTGTTTTTGAGCCCTATTTAAGTTGTGCCCGGGGAAGATGTAAAATCTGCCAGTATATGAATTTACCCAATATGGGTTGCAGGGCAAGGGGTCATCCAAGTCTATCTGCACTTTAGGGAACCAGGTTCCTTTTGGAGCTCTGTGGGAAGTTGATTAAGGACGTCACCTGTTTCAACATTAGTGATTGTCTAAGTAAGGTTGACAGGTTGGTGGGGACTTGTGGTTGCAAAGGGAAGAGGATCCAGAAAAATCAAAAGTTCAAGCATAGTCGAACATTCAAGGGGTCTGTAGGATAAGGTATAGCCTTCTAGTGCTTCTGACCTGTCGTTTTGACCTCTTCTCAGCAGTGCCTCAGTTGTTGAGGAGTCTCATGTCTAGCAGGCTTGACTTAGGAATGATGTATTCAGGTCACATTCTGTCTACAGTCACAGAAGTGGGTGTGGTCAAGATCATCTTGTGAGGTCCCTTGCAGCTTGGTTCCAAAGGTCTCCTAATCCAGACCTGATCATCACCTGGTTCAAAGCAATGAAGGTTAGGAGATTCTTTTGAATTCCATGCAATGCTTGTAGGGATTCCAAAATTGTTTCATTATCAAATTCAGCAAGAATCTCAGACTGATAACTTGATTGGTTGCTTTATAACTTCTTGAGTTCTTTTTATATACCAGATATTAGCCGTCTGTCAGATATAGGGTTGGTGAAGATCCTTTCCCAGTCTGTAGGCTCTCGTTTTGTTTTGATGACAGTGTCTTTTGCTTTACAGAAGCTTTTCAGTTCCATGAGGTCCAATCTATTGATTGTTGCTCTTAGAGCATGTGCTGTTGGTGTTCTGTTCAGGAAGTAGTCTCCTGTGCCAATGAGTTCTAGGGTCTTTCCCACTTTTTCTTCTAACCGATTTAAGGTGTCTGGTGTTATGTTGAGCCTACCACAGAGGGCCTCGGAAAGACTCTACCTAGCAGTGTATCAAAGCCAATATTAAGATACATAACCAACCCTTTGGCAGAGTGCAAAGAATCATATGACAGAAGGGGGAGTTAGTATGATCTGGAGAGGACAGGAGCTCCGCAAGGACCAAATATATCAGTGCACTGGGGTCTTTTATGGGACTGTTTCTCCAATCAAGGACCATATATGGATATAACCTAGAACCCCTGCTTGAATGTAGCAAATGGTAGCTCAATATACAAGTGGGTACCCTAATAAAGGGAACAGGGACTATTTCGGACATGAACTCAATGTCTGGCTCTTTGACCCCCCTGTCCCCAGGAGAAGGAGCAGCCTTGCTAGTCCAGAGAAGAGGACATTGCAGCCATCCCTGAAGAGACCTGATAAGCTAGAGTTAGATGGAAGGGTAAGACGTCCTCCCTATCAGTGGACTTGGAAAGGGGCAGGGAGGAGATGAGGGAGGGAAGGAGGGGATAGGGAGGGAATGGGGGAGGGGGCTATGGCTGGGATACAAAGTACATAACCTGTGATTGATATAAAATGAAAATGTTAAAAAAAAAGAATCTCAGACTGAAGTTTGGGAAGAATAGGAGGGGTCTGTCCATAAAGGATATTGAAGAGAGTAAGACCCAAGTATAAGGGGTGTTTCTAGCTTTGTACAATGCATTTGGAAGGAGGGTCACAAAGCCACTGCCAGTTTCAAGGGTTAATTTTGTTAGTGCCTCCTTTAGAGTCCTATTCATTCCTTCTACCTGACTGAACTCTGTGGATGGTATGCACAATTAAGTTTCCAATTTATCTCCAATATATTCACTAGTCCCTGAATTACCTAAGAATCAAAGGCTGGTCCATTGTCTGACCATATGAGAGAGGGCAATCCATATCTGGGTATTATGTCTTCCGGTATCTTTGTGACCACTACATTGGCAGTCTCCTTGGTGGAGTAAACTTCTACTCAGAAGGTATCTATAAAGACTAGCAAATACTTACAACCATTCATTCCCAGCTTTATTTCAGTATAATCTATTTCCCAATTCGTCCCTGTGCATTGGCCTCTTACCCTAGTCCAAATGAGTCCTTGATTTGAGCCAGTAGCATTGACAGTGTGGCAAACAGGACAATGAGAGACGATTTTTTTTTTACCATCTCAGCTACGTGGAAAATCTTGTATCAGCCCCCTTTTTATAATTCTTTGTATTTTTCTTTGACCCAAGTGAGCATTTTGGTGAATCTTATGGAAAAACCTGTTGAACAAAGTCTTTAGGGAGGATGATTTGATTTTCAGCAGTGTGGAACATCCATCCTTTTGGTAGACTCCTTAGCATTTGGCTATATCTTTTCTGTCCTCCCCATCATATTGAGGTGAGGCAGGGAGTTCAGACATCCTCATGGCTACCAAGGCTTGGGTGAGGTTCAATGTAGCTACCCTGGCTGCTCCATCAGCCTCCAGATTCCCTTGAGCTATTGGTGTGTTTCCCTTCTGATGACCCAGACAGTAGATAATAGCAGCTTTGAAGTGGAGCAATACAGCTTCTAAAAGGGCTGGTTTTTGTTTGTTTGTTTGTTTTTATTTTTTTCTAAGAATTTATTTTATGTATATTAGTGCTCTATCTGCATGTACACCTGCACGCCAGAAAAGAGCATCAGATTCAAGAATAGATGGTTGTGAGCCATCATGTGGATGCTGGGAATTGAACTCAGGACCTCTGGAAGAGCAGGCAGTGCTCTTAACCACTGAGCCATCTCTCCAGCCCCGTTTGTTTTGTTTTTAATAGTTTTGCCCTCCATTGTGAGGAGGGTTTTTCAAGATCCCTTCAATAACGTGAGGGCTAGTTATGATCAGTCCTTGCTCCATAATAATCTTATGTGCATCTTTAACCAGTAGGGTAATGGCAGCTTCAATTTAATGGCATGGTGGCCAACATTTTGCCACTGGGTCCAGATGTTTGGACAAGTATGCAAATGATCTTTTCCAAGGACCTAAAGGCCTGAGAACACCTTTTGCTATGCCCTTGTTTTCATCCATGTGCAGGTGGAAAGGTTTGTAAATACCTGGTAGACCCACGGGCAATGCCATTAACAAGGCCCTTTTGAGTTCACTGAAAGTGTCCAATCTAAAGTGTTCTCCTGCCCTCTAGTGGCCTCATAAAGTGGTTTGGCAATTTCAGTGAAGCCTACTGACTCCAAGAACTTGCTTACACGTCTTTTCATGGAGGGAGTCGGAATGCTCAAGGTGGTTTCTTTTCCAAGCCTGAAACAACATTCTCTGCCCCCGCTTGAGAATTAACCCAAGATAGGTTACCACTTTACAGCAGAGTTGGGCTTTCTTAGCCAATACCCGATAACCCAGTCTGATCAGTTCTTGTAGCAGCTCTGTGGTAGCATGAAGACAGGTGTCCAGATGTAAAGCAGCCACTAGGAGGTAATCCACATACTGTAAAAGACTGATGTTAGGATGGGTGCTCCTGTACTCACCAAAGTCCTCATGTAATGGTTCATCAAAAATGTTCGGTAAATTCTTGAACCCTTGTGGTACCCTTGTACAGGTCGGTTGTCTGTTGAAGCCCCGTTCTGGGTCACTCCATTCGAATGTAAACAGAGGCTAACTGATAGGGGCCAGGCGAAGAAAGCGTCCTTAAGGTCCAACACTTTATCCACAGTTCATTCAGGTGACAGGCTACTAATCAAAATATATAGATTGGGCACTTTAGGGAGATAGTCATGAGAATGTGGATTTTTCACCAGCAACAAGAGGGTATTCCAAGCTGATCGGCAAGGGACAAAGATCCCCTACACCCAGAAGTGATTAATGTGGGGAGTAATACCTGCCTTGGCATCCTGAGACGTGAGGTATTGTTTGATCTTAGCGAGGAAGGCATTGGTCTTCAATTGCACTATAATAGCTGTTTGGCCAGTCCAGGTGTGCTGGTCTTCCCATCTTGAGCGATAGATAGTTTTAGTCCATGTAGGAAATCGTCTGGACCTGCGGTCTCAGTTGGTGGCATCTACAATTTATGTTCACCTTTCATGGCAAAGGTCAAGACAGGTATTGGGCCATTTGTATTCCTCACCTGTACTCCTTCAGGTTCCAGGTGGATTTTAGTCTCCCATTTTAGACAGGAGATTATCCACCGGGAGAGGATAACCAGAAATAAGTCCCATTTCTAAGTCCACCTTTCTTCAAGTAGTCCATGAGCAGGGTTTGGTGCTTGTGGCACCTTGAACCAATTATTATTATTATTATTATTATTATTATTATTTCTGAAATGGGGTCCATTGGCTGTTTTAAAACTGAATATTGAGCTCTGGTGTCAACTAAGAAGTTCACCAGTTTCCTCTCTACCTTTAAAGTTACCTAGGGCTTCTGGAGGGGACATAAGCCCAACATGCTCAATCACTAAGATCTTCCATCCAACTCCAGAACTTCCAGATTTGCTAGCCTGTGTTCTCTTGGGGCATTCATTTATCTAATGCTCTTTTTATTTGCAATAGTAGCATTAGTATTCTTCTTTTTTAATTTTACTTTTTATATTAATCACAGTTTATTCACTTTGTATCCCAGCTGTAGCCCTCTTCCTCATTTCCTCACTATCCCACCTTCCCTCTTTCATCTCCTCCGATGCCCCTCTCCAAGTCACTGATAGGGGAGTTCCTCCTCCCCTTCCATCTGACCCTAGCCTATCAGGTCTGATCAGGACTGGATGCATTGTCTTTCTCTGTGACCTGGTAAGGTTGATCTCCCCTCAAGGGGAGGTGATCAAAGAACCAGCCATTTTGACTCTTTGACCCTCCCCCATACAAGCCGGGGAGTGACAGACTGGCTAGATCCCAGTGGAGGACATTGCAGCCAGCCCTGAGGAGACAGGATGAGCTGGGGTTGGATGGAAGGGGAGGAGGTCCTTCCCTGTTGGTGGACTTGGAGGGGGCGGGGAGGAGATGAGGGAGGGTTGGGGAGGGTGGGAAGGAATGAGGGAGGGGGCTA
Source organism: Pachyuromys duprasi (assembly GCA_028658305.1). NCBI lineage: Eukaryota > Metazoa > Chordata > Mammalia > Rodentia > Muridae > Pachyuromys > Pachyuromys duprasi. The sequence goes on along the minus strand of CM053753.1, from coordinate 93,742,378 downwards.
TGCCTGGGATGCAAAGTACCTAACCTGTGATTGATATAAAAATAAATAATTTACATTAAAAAATAAAAAACTGAAAAAAAAAAAGAACCAGCCATTTAGTCCATGACAGAGTCCATGGCCATGACAATTTTCTGTCACGTGGAGACAGTTGTCATGAGCTACATCTGTTCAGGGGCTCTAGCCATACATGGTCCTTGGTATTTTGGTTTCATCCCAGGGCTTGGGCAAGTCCCAGAATGGGGCCCACCTCCTTTTTCTCCATGGAAGGCCAAATTCTTCAGTTCTTCAGTATTAGGTTGTACGAGGTGGGCTTCCAATAGGATCTTCGCCAATCCTTGATTCTGTTTTTCTTCTAGGGTTTCCCTGTTACTAAAAACCTTTTCTGTGATTGCAACCAACTCAGTTAATTGTTTACTTTTGAATCCATCCAGTCCTTGAAACTTTCTGCCAACATCTGGTGCAGAATAGTTTCAAGAGTCCATGTGATGGCAGTCTTGTTCTTTGAGCAGTAGGGTTGAATGGCGTGTTAGGTGCGGTGTGCCTCCAGCAATCTTCCCAGGAAGATGCCTGGCCTCTCATCTTTACCCTGAACCATCTGTTTGACCTTGTATATATTTAGGGGTCTCCTAGCAGCTTCCCCGAACCCCCCCATAAGAATAAGGTGGCAGGGTTGGAGCCTCTCCTTATGTTCTGCTGTATTATGATCCCATTCATGGAGGTGAGTGAGGAGGAAAACTGATTTCAGCGTAGATATGGGTGGGTACTCAGTTGGCACCGGGATCCAATTTTCTGTCAGCTGTCAGAATACAATCCCTCTCTTCAGTTGTGAAAATGACCTGTAACAACTGTTGGCATCATCCCAGGTAGGCTGGTGGGTGATTGTTACAGGGTCTAAGAGAGCAATGAGTGTAGCTAGGTTCTCAGAAAACATGGGGATGTACAATTTCCAATTACTAGAAAAAGGCAAGTGAGTATAGTACTGTCTCTCTTTGCGATCATGGTGCCCATGGCTTGCAAAGGGAGAGTCACAGTGGAGTCTCTTTTTAATTCTATTTGAAAAGCCCCTCCAGACCTAGTGTAAGGTGGGCTCATTAAGGGGACCATAGGCGGAACCTGTCCTCCTCCTGTAGTGAAGGCCTCCCCAGGAGTAGCCTGAGGGATTGAGTCAGCTGGCAGAACATGGGCATAAGGGGACTGGTGGAAATCATCTTCCTCCAGAGCCGAATGAGGGAGCAAATGTTGGAGGCTGGAAGCACCTCCCTGACAGGAAGGATAGAGAGCATGGGAGCTAGCAAGGGTTTAAGCCAAGACAGAGGGTATTTTGCCAAGTATTACCAGGTGGTGATGTATGAAACCTGGTCCATGTATGCTGGATTGCCACAAATGAGAGCCTTAATCCTGTAAATAGTAGGTAGATGAAACGTTCCCTCCTCTAACCATTCTACTTTCAAGCTGGGACATTCTCTCCTATAAAAGATGGTTAGTTTACCCAGGCGAACAACCGACCCAAATAATCTGCAATTCAGAACTCAAGGTAGTGCATACAGTTTGAGCCAGGATTAGATATTTTATTCCAAAAACCACAATAGGACAGCAAGCAAGAAATATGCAAACACAAGCAGACACAAAAGTAGATTCCAAGGAAAATGAAAGCAAAACCCAAATGTGCCTTCATTCTATCCTGGTCCATGTGCAAGGAGACCCAATGGTGGCTCAAAAGCCAGATGAAAATCCTTTGAATCTCTCCAAATGTGACAGGAGTCAAAGGGCTCTCTCTGGAAGCTAGGAACATTCTCCAGCATCCCTGTCTGTGGGACCATTAGTGAGTCCTCCATGTTCTTTTAAGCCTCCTGACTGCATTCAAGCACCTCCCCAGACACAGAGGCACAAAGATACCAGACAAGACACAGGGTGCACCCAACAACTTACCAATAAGTCAGGAAAAGAGTTCCCTCAGAACTTTACCAACTGGAGTAAGGGGTTGCCATTGATATAGGACCAGCTCCCAAATGTGAGGGTCCAAGAATCACCTAATAAAAACCTAAAATTCAAAACTGTTGAATCATTCATTGTGTTTGGCTCAGGCCCATCTGTTAACCTTTAAGCTGGAACTGTAGTTATTCCAGGAATTTTTTTTTTCTGAATTCCAAGAAAAAGTAAGGCAAACTTGAAGCCTTTCATGGAGTCAGTTTGGCTAACAAGATTGGCACCTTCTCGGGGTCCCTGGGGGTTTGGGGGATAATTAGACCTCCGACTATGAGATGGCTCTAATTTCTTTATGAAGGCTCTTAGTGCTATAAACTTTTCTCTTAGCTTTGCTTTAATTGTGTCCCATAAATCTGGGTATGCTGTGCCTTCATTTTCATTGAATTCTAGGAAGTTTTTAATTTCTTTATTTCTTCCCTGACCCAACTGTCCTTGAGAGTTGTTCAGTCTCCATACATGTGTAGGGTTTTTCTTATTTCTGTTGTTAAAGTCCAGCTTTAGACCATGGTATTTTGATATTACAATGATTTAAATCTTCTATCTGTTGAGAATTGCTTTGTGACTGACTGTATGATTAATTTTGGAGAAGGTTCCATAAAGTACTGTTGCAGGATATTTGATCCAATTGTTTTTTCCAAAATTGTGAACTCTAAACCCAGGTTTTTTGGTGTGGTTAAGCCCTATTACACACCGTTAATATTAGAACTTTCTGTTGTTTTATAAACAGGTGATTATGGTGTGGTTCACCCAGTCCTAGCATACACCTTTAAGCCTAGAGCTCTCTGTATACCAGATCTAATAAAGTTAACCCTACGTCTAGAGGTGGAGCTAGAAATCAGCTGACAGAGGTTAAAAAGTAGAAGGGACTTTGAGTTGAGGAGTATTTAAGACAGAAGACAGCATGGAGAAGAAGAAAAGCTTAAGCTCTGGCTTTAGCTTAGGCTTCAGCTCCTCAGCTCCCTGGCTTTTTGGCCTTTGAGCTAGCAAGCCTTCTGCTTTGGATTTTATTGGACTTTTGATCTTGGGCTATCAGCTGAGCTAGTGAGACTTTTGGGTTTTTTCCATCCATACCTGAGCTGAGAAGGAAATTAGCTGGTTACTTTCTCTGACTCTCTGAGCTAGCAGGTTTTCACCCTAGCAACTAGCTCCTGAGTGTTTATTGGTAAGTTAGAATGGTTAGGATTTTTCTTCCTTTAAACAGCAAGGTGATGAGAAGAAGATATGTTCTTTTATGACTTGGTCAAAAGTTCTTAGATGTCTGTTAGATCCATGGCATGTGTTAAGATCATTGTTTCTCTCTTTAGTTTCTGTTTCATTGACCTGTCCTTTGGTGAGAGTGGAGTGTTGAATTCTTTCACTAATCATGTGTAGGGATTGTTGCATGGATTAAGCTTACTAAATGTTTCTTTTACAAATGTGGGTATCCTTGTATTTGGGGCACAGATGTTCAGAATTGAGATCTCTTCTTGGTGGAACTCTACTTTGATTTGTATGAAGTGTCCTTCCTCATTGCTTTTTATTAATTTTGGTTGAAAGTCTATTTTATTGGAGATTAGAATGGCTAGGGCCCAATAGGAAGGAAGGAGTATTTCCCCTATTATTGGACTAGGGGAGAGGGATAGGACAGGAAGATAATAATTATTATTATTAAAATAAAGAGAAAAGTTTAAAAAGAGAAAAAGTATTTTTAATGTTTTATCTGAAATGGAATTACATCACTTTGCCTTCCTTTTATTTTTCCTTCTGCTATTCTCAATCATCCTCTCTTTAAACCCCCAAGCTGAAGTTTTTAAAATTTTTTCTTTATTACTGTTTCACTCATAAATATGTATGCTTGTGTACATGTATATCTCAAATATAAATAAAAGCAGCCTGATCGGTCAGTTTTTGCTGTTGTCATGTCTATAGCCTCATGTTCACTCTGTTTAATCCATAATCCATCTCTGGGAGAGAGGAATTCTATGTCCTGCAACAGGCTTTTTTTTTTTTCCTGTAGTTCTTTGTCTAGGAATGAAATCTTCTATACATTTCCATTTTCACATTAACACGGTCATTTATATTTTCATTGCTTTAGGCTTTCTTATATAGTCATTCTAGAAGAAACTGTTTCATTGCAGACTTCTAGGTATTGTGGCTCTCAGGGTCCCTGCCTCTTCCAAAGTGGATACAAGACACCAAGTTAGACATGTTCACTATGGCTGTGATTTCACATTGTGTTCAGTTGTGGTTTTCTGTCATAATCTCCATTTGATATAAAGAGAGGCATCTTTGATGAGGTGCAGTAGCTACACTTATTTATAGGTACAATGATATATCAAAGAAAGTTAAGCCACTTGAGTTGACAATGCTCCTCAGAAGAACTATAGACTAAGAAACTCTGGTAGCAGGCACAAGAAACTACTCTTTGAATGGCCATTTAGTGTAGGCCAAGTAACTCTCAAAACAATATAGTTTTTGGTATAGCCCTTGGTTGCCTATCATGCTAACAGTGTGCCCGTACTACTGATTATAACATACACTTAGGACACAAGATTGAAATGATTTAAAATGGATCTTACTTGAAATCATCTTCACTATACTTTACATTCATGCTTACAGAAAATACTATTCAAGCTGCCAAGGAAAGCAATTACACAGTACTACCCAGCTATATCACCTTTGATCTATGCCAATTATCATCATGGCAAGAGATGAATAAAGGTATAATAAGTGCAACTCACATGTTGGTAACAACTAACAGCTGTCTAATTGTACTTAAGGCCAACTTATCAAGGGGAAGATCATGCCTGGTACTGGAAACCTAGCCAGCTTCCTCAGGAATAGTGAGGTCATGGACTTTAGAAAAGAATCTACTGCTACCTCTTTCAGAGCAGAGTAACTCCTAACAACATTCTCTTCATTCTTTATAGATGTCCACCCTTTCTTTCCTGGACCTGTGCTTCTCCTTTTATCCCCCCCCCTTTTATTCTTTCTTTTATTTGATGTCAATAATGCAAAAAAAAACACCAAAAAAACAAAGAAACAAAAAAGAAAAACAAGCCTGCAGCCTTTCATTTCTTTCCTCAGAAAATCACTAGTCAGCCTTATATCACTGTGGAATA
>CM053753.1:93725734-93737191 GCA_028658305.1 Pachyuromys duprasi | reverse complement strand
TAAATGTGGGTGTTCTTGTATTTGGGGATATATATATATATGTGTGTGTGTGTGTGTGTGTGTGTGTCTGTGTGTGTTTCAAATGAATGTAATTTTGTATTTCCCCAAAAATTTATTATTTATTTATAAATCTTTGAGAATAATATACATGTAACTAATAGATTTGGCCAAATCCATTCTACTCTTCTTTCTCTCCCTTATTCTTCCACTTCTTTCTTTCCCAATTTTTTTATATTTTTAATTAAATTTTTTGTATTAATTACAGTTTATTTACTTTGTATCCCAATAGTATCCCCCTCCCTCATTCCCTCCCAATCCCACCCTACCTCATCTCCTCCCTGCCCCTCTCTAAGTCCACTGATAGGGGAGGTCCTCCTCCCCTTCCATCTGATCCCAGTTTATCAGGTCTCATCAGGACTGGCTGCAATGTCCTCCTCTGTGATCTAGCATGGCTGTTCCTTTGGGGTGGGGGGCGATGTCAAAGAGCCAGCCATTGAGTTCATGTAAGAGGCAGTCCCTGTTCAACTTACTAGGGAAGCCACTTGGATACTGAGCTGCCATGGGCTACATCTGAGCAGGGTTCTAGGTTATATCCATGCATGGTCCTTGTTTGGAAAATTAGTCTCAGAAAGAAGTCTTAGTTTTAAAATCTACTGAAACTAGGTTTTAGATAAATGCTTAAATTTTCCAACACATGGAAGATTGTAAGACCATCTTATGGGACATGGACAGCCTATCACTGAATGCATCCTTAAAGAAAACTGATTGTCCCTCTTCTAACAGCCATCAACAGTAAGTAACTCCTCAGCTGGGGGTCGAATTTGTGAACTCCCCTACACACATACTTGAATTTTGGTTGGCCTGACATTTTTCAAGTAGTGTGAATGTAGTCACAGCATCTGTAAATTCTTGTATTCAATGGTCCTATCATGTTTAAAGAACCCCATATCAGAGGTTTTATTCAGTTGTTAATTCTGAGAGTCATCGATGTTGACTTCAACAACAAAGGAATGATTTATGCAGAAGACATAAGAATCTTAATTATGTATGAGTAAACTCAAAATAAAAGTAGAAAAATAATGAAAATGGAGTGAGAAAAGGGGGTTACTCTGAAATCTGCTAAAACTGTGAGCAGAAAGATCAATAATGACCATAGAATACTTCTAAATGGCATCATTCATCACTTGAAAGAATTAGTATATACAGAACAGTCAATCCATAAACAACATAAAGAATTCTTTCCAAATTTAGACATAACACTTGCCAATATAAATGTTGTATTTTTTCGTTTATTTATTTATTATTAATTATAGTTCATTCACTTTGTAGCCTAGCTATAGCCTCCTCCCTCATCTCTTCCCAATCCCACCCTCCTTTTCTCATCTCCTCCCAGGCCCCTTCACTGATAGGAGAGATCCTCCTCCCCTTCCCTCTGACCCTAGCCTATCAGGTCTCATCAGAACTGAATGCATTGTTTTACTCTGTGCCCTGGTAAGGCTATACCCCCTTCAGGGGAAGGTGACCAAAGAGCCAGCCCCTGATTTCCTGTCAGAGGCATTCCCTGTTCCCATTACTAAGGAATGCACTTGGAGACAGAACTGCCATGGATTATGTCTGTGCAGGGGTTATGGGTTATCTCCATTCACTGTCCTTGTTTGGAGTTTGAGTCTCAGAAAAGACCCCTGCGCCCAGATTTTTTTGTTCTGTTGCTTTCCTTGAGGATCTCCTGTCTTCTCCAGGCCTTTCTATCTCCCCCTTCTTTCATAAGTTTCCCTGCACTGTGACCAAAGTTTGGTTATGAGTCTCAGCATCTGCTTTTATACCCTGCTGGGTAGTCTTTCAGAGGCCCTCTTTGATAAGTTCCTGTCCTGTTCCCTGTTTTCTCCCTCTTTCAATGCTCAATGCTCAATGCTCATCCCATTTGTCTTTCTGAGTGAGGATTGATCTTCTTACCCAGGGTCCTCTTTCTTGCTTAGCTTCTTTAGGTGTACAGATTTTAGTATGTTTATCCCTGTATTTCATGTCTCATATCTACATATAAGTGAGTATATACCATATTTCTGCTCCTAGGATGCCTCACTCAGGATGATCTTTTCTAGATTCTCAGTATTTGCTTTCAAATTTCATAATTTCCTTACTTTTAATTGCTAAATAATATTCCATTGTGTAAATGCACCACAATTTCTGTATCCATTCCTCTGTTGAGGAACATCTGGGTCATTTCCAGATTCTGGCTATTATGAATAAAGCTGCTATGAACATGGTTGAGCAAATGTCCTTGTTGAGGATAAATGTTGTTTTGAACCTTAAAAAAAGACCTGATAAATTATAAAGTGTTTATATAAGTGTTATAGCTTATGTTCATTAAGTAAAATTTACAGGTACTTTCATACAGACATTTAAAACTGAAAAATCACAAACATTTTCAATTTATAAGATATAAGCTATTATAAGAGAGAAATAAATTTATGGGTAATTAGAATCTCTAAGAAACAGATTATTATAAATGTGTTTTTCAATTAGTATTCTCTAAGTTCTTGATAATAGAAGGTGTAACATAGTTACTATTTCCTCTCTTTAGAAATCACATATTTTCTCTTTAAAAGTAATCAGTGACTGGAGAATTAATCTTGGAAAGTTTTTTAACACCCTATAGTGAAAACAAGGGAAATGATTATGCAAATCAAGGTTTTTTCAAGTTGATGAATATTCCCTGGATATTAAAGTGTTGTGTTCTAAATTCCCTTCTATAAAGTTCTGTTCTGTATATTTTAGACTAATGTTTTTTTCACAATTATATATAATATATTCTATAAAAATGCAAATTTAAAAAAATATATATTCTATTTTTAATAATGTTACTTCATTAGGGTTAAATATACATATCAATATATATCTGTGTGTAATAACATATATGGAAAAATATATTTATGTGTATATTACAAATATAAGTGAGGACATTTATCTATCTCTAATTTTGTCTTTGTCTGCATAACATTTTGTTCATTTGAAGAACTTTGACACTCTGATTTGTAATGACTTTGTATCCAAGAGTGATACTTTAAAAACCAGATGTGTAAACGGACCTAAGGTTCCTGCAGGTGTCATTCTATGAAGATTACATTTGAAAGTGATAATATATTTATTTATACTAGAAAAAAACTAGTTCATGTTATGAATTTTTTTACATAGTATTCAGGTGAAAGTTGATATTTCTGAGCCCATGTGCTACCACCTTACCTACCACCATAAAGACCTTCTACAGGCACCTATTGATTGATGCCAAATGAATTTGGGGTGAGTCAATGACTGGCATCCACAGAATGAGTAATCCTTTTGATTTAGTACTTAAAATCCTCTTCTGTGGAGATTATTCTTTGTTTCCATCAAACACAAGTATTTTCATTTTTTTTTTGCTCATTCTAACAGCTGTATTGTCCAAATATTTCATCATTAATATCCCTTTCCCCCCAGAAAAAAAACTTGTCATTTCCCTATAATTATATCTGTTGGTCAGCACATTCTTGCATATTTGAAAATGTTTACTTCCAAGGAGAATAAACAATTAGGTGTGCTGCTGGGAGTTGTACCAATTAGAATCTACTACACTTACTGCTATTCAAAAATGTTGCAGGGGAGGGCGGCATTTCTGCACTGGGAATGCAACAAACCATGGAAAACATGTGTAAAGCACGTTTGCTGTCTGTTCCTTCATTGTCTAATCTCAGATAAATACCTAAGAGATTATATGTGTAGCCTGACAAGGATGAAGTCATTGGATCAGCAAAAGCCATACAGATACTGGAGTCTGCTTTTCACTTAACCTATGAATGGATATACTTAAGGCCAGCTTAGACCAATCTGCATATTCCATTTTCTTTTGATAATATATCATAGCTGAAAGATTAGATATTTTCATATAGTAATTAATAGCTCCAGATACTTACATGGAAAATAGCTATCAGCAGAGAACATCAAGGTGTTGTATTAACTTTTAAGACTAATGCTGTTGTTGAAATATAGCATCTATCTACAGTTCTAAAATTACACGCATTGTAAAAATTGTACCAACATTGTTGAATAATAGTAGGTAGCATTTGGAAAATAATGAATGGACTTTAGTATAAAATGATTGGCATTTGACTCTTTATATGTCCTCCCTACACACAATGATTCTGTTGAAACTTTTATCTCATGGATTCGTGGATGCCTTATTCACCATCACAGAATTATAAAGGGTAGTACCCTGACCAGATATGTTTCACAGTGCTGTTGGTTTGCAAGGGCTCCATTTACAGACAAAATATTCCCCAGACTTTCAAAATTTGTATTGCAAAATCCATAAATGTAAATGTATAATAACATACAAATATAATTATATATAAATTTATATTTTACCTTTACAAAAAGAATTTGACTTCAACTTACTGTATGATAGAAAAAAAAACCTATACTGGACCCAAATGAACACATAGAAATAAGATAAAATATATTGTGATTTACTAAGCTAATGTGTTTTCAGTATTCTATTAAACAGAAGAGAGTGGGTAAATAACAGTGTCTCAAAATGTGTTCATGTTCTATTGTGAAAATATACATACAAAGTTATTTCACAGATCAGGTTAAAACATGCAAAACATTGATATTAAATTATCCCAATCTCTGTGATAAAAAGAAAGGACTCACTCATAAGAGAAAGATGTATGTTGAGGGAAGCAGAGATCTGAGAGGTATAATGACTGGGTTTTAAGAAATTAAAGTCGCGATTTCTAAACAATAATAATTTAACGTAGTAGCAGCAATAAGTGAAATTGAAACTGTAAACCTTAAGAGATCTCTTACTACAATAAAATACTAGACATTCTGCAATACACTTAGTGCTTCTGGGAATGAAGATCAGGAGACAATTACTGAATCCTTGATACTCTTTTTGTGCCTGAATATCTTTTTTTAAAAATCTTCATTGTGTCTTCTGATTTATTTATTTATTATTATTATCTACAATTTATTCACTTTGTATCACAGTTGTAACACCCTCCCTCATCTCCTCCTGGTCTTACCCTCTCTCCCTCTTCCCCCCATGTCCCTCCCCTAGTCCATTGATAGGGGAAGTCCTCCTCTCCTACTGTCTGACCTTAACCTACCAGGTCCCATCAGAAATGCTTCGATCCTTTTCCTAATTAGGCTGGCTAGTTCACCCAACCAAGGAGAAGAGATCAAGGAACAGGCAACCACGTTCATGTCAGAGATTCTGTCTTCTCTAATAGCAGATTCACATGGAAACTGAACTGTCTATGGGCTACATTTGAGGGCATCAGATCACATTATAGATGTGTGTGAGCCTCTAGGTGGTTGCTGGGACCTCTGGAAGAACTGACAGTGCTCTTAACCGCTGAGCCATCTCTCCATTCCTTACAAAGAATATATATATAATATATATATATATATATTTACATTTACTATTATCACTTTTTATAGACTTTTAATTTAATTTTTATTTTTAATTTTTATATAATTAATATATATTCAAAGTTTATTCACTTTTTATTCCAGCTGTAGCACCCTCCTTCATTCCCTTGCAATCTCACCCTCCCTCCCTCATCTCCTCCCTGCCCCTCTCCCAGTCCACTGATAGGGGAGGACCTCCTCCCCTTCCATCTGACCCTAGTTTACCAGGTCTGATCAGGACTGGCTGCATTGTCTTCCTCTGTGGCCTGACAAGGCTGCTCCCCACTCAGGGGGAGGTAATCAAAGAGCCAGGCACTGAGTTCATGTCAGAGACAGTGCCTGTTTTATTATTACAATTTATTCATTTTGTATCCCAGCTGTAGTTCCCTTCCTCATCCCCTAAAAATCTCATTCTTCCCTCTTCTTCTCCTCCCATGCCCCTGAAGAAGCATTGAGAAAATTTTTGCCCATGACAAACACGACAAACAACCTTATTAACTTCTGAATGTGATTAATATATCTAGCCATCATTATTTGTTTTTATTGCTTTCAAATATAGTGTGTTCTGAAGAGAGAGACACAAAAAATAAATCTTTATTTACATCTGAGATGCATTCTTGTACTACAACTGTATGCTTACTTGTATATATGTCTTGTCTAATCCAAGTGTATATCACAAGCCTGATGCAAACTTGATGAATTCACACTCATTTTTTTTTTACTAGGAAATAATTACTTTTATTTATTCATTATATAGATAAAGGATGCAACATATTACACTAATTATTTATTACTATTTATATCTCTTGAATCCTGGCCTTGGCCCCCTCCCTCATTTCCTCCCAGCCCCACCCTCTTTCCCCGCTTCTCCCTGTATGCCCCTCCCCTAGTCCACTGACAGGAGGGGTGCACCACCTCTCCTTAATCTAATCTGAACCTATCAGGTCTCCTCAGAACTGGCTGAATCCTCTTCCTCTGTGGCCTGATAAGGCTTCCACCGCCACTCCCCCATGAGGAGGTGATTAAAGAGCCAGACACAGAGTCCATGCCAGAGACAGCCCCAGCTTTCCTTCTGAGAGTACCCATATGGAGACTGAGCTGCCCTGTGTTACCTCACAGCAGGGGTTATAGATCCTCTCCAAGCATACTTGGACTTCTGTTTTTTAAGCATCTTTTGGAAGCAAGTAGCCAAAATGTGGTGAAAATGAGTGGCAATTTGGTCAAATTGACACAGAATTATGAAAGCTAGTATTTTAAAAATCACTTCATTTCAGATTGATATGTCACGCAGCAGCATCAGATAACTCCCTAACACAATTTCATATCAGAATTAGTGTCAAAGGCAGGAGACAGGAGACTCACAATCATAATTTTTCTTTTTCTATGCTGTAAATGCTGAATGATGAAGTGAATAAACATTGATCAGCAAATACATGCATGACTTAGCAGCAATCATTCATTCCTGAGGTATAGAATACATTTCTACAGAATGTATTCTGTAGAATACATTTCTCTAAAGCTCTCAGTTCCAGAACTAACAATATGCATACAGTCAGGACTTGGAGGATAGATTTCTTTTCCTAATTCCATATCTGCGTTTTTACCTGATCTGCAGTAAGATTTCAAAGCTTCCAAAGTCATCTGTTTGCATACTTGCCATGGTTCGTCGTGGTTGATGACCTGAGCACATCTGGAGTCAGGGAACATGCAAGCTGTTCCAGGATTTTTTTTCCTTGACTGGACTTTTTGAAGTGAGAAGACTGATTCCAACTCTAGATCATTTGATGTATGAAGAACCACTGTAAATCTGTGTTCCAGAGTCAAAAGAAAAGCTGTAGAAGCAAAAAGCTGTTGGCTTTAATTTTTTTATTATTTTTTAAAATTTTATTTATTATTCATTATAATTTATTCACTTTATATCCCTGCTGTAGCCTCCCTCCCTCATCTCATCCCAGTCTTTTCTTTCCTCCCTTTTCTCCCCCTATGTCTCTCCCCTAGTCCACTGATAGGGAGGTCCAACTTCCCTTCTATCTGACCTTACTCAATCAGGTCTCATCAGGACTGGTTGTATTGTCTTCCTCTGTGGCCTAGCAAGGCTGCACAGTCCAGGGGGAGGTGATTAAAGAGCTGTTCACTGAGTTCATGTCAGAGACAGCCCCTTCTCCCCTTACTAGGGAGCCTGAATTGCCTATGTGGTATATCTGATCAGGGTATTAGGTCCTCTCCATGCTTGGCTCTTGGTTGGAGCATCAGTCTCTTCAGGACTTCTGGGCCCAGTTGTTTTGGCTCTGTTGCTCTCCTTGTGGAGCTCCTGCCTCCTCCAGAACTTTATATCTCCCCCTTCTTCTCTAAGATTCCCAGAACTATGCACAAAGTTTGGATATACTTCTCAGTATCTGCTTCAATATCTTGATCAGCAGAATCTTTCAGAGGCCCTCTGTGGTAGGCTCCTATCCTGTTCCCTGTCTTCTCTCACTTCATTGACTATCCCGTTTACTTTCTGAATGAGGATTGAGCATCTTACCCAGGGTCCTCCTTCTTGCTTTAGTTTCTTTAGAAGTACAGATGTTATGTGTTTATCCTATATCATATGTCTACTATCCACTTAAAAGTGAATATATATCATGTGTGTCTTTCTGCTTCTGGGTTACCACACTCAGGATGATCTTTTCTAGATCTACCCATTTGCCTGCAAATTTTATAGTTTTCTTGTAAACTTACAACCAAAATTAATCAAAAAGATGAGGAGGACACTTCATTCTCATTGAAAGAAAATCCACCAGGGAGACATCACAATTCTGAACATCTATGCCCCAAATACAATTCCACCTCCATTCCTAAATGAAATATTATTAAAGCCTAAATCATACATTGATCATGACACCTTAATAGACAGATCATCCACACAGAAGCTAAATAGGGAAATAATGACACTTATAGACATCCTAAATCAAATAGACCTAATAGATGTCTGCAGAACTTTTCACCCAAATGCAAAATAGTATACCTTCTTCTCAGCACCTCATGGAACCTTCTCAAAAATTGACCTTATGGTTGGATGCAAAGAAAGCCTTAACAGATACAAGAAGATTGAAATAATCCCTTGTATCCTATCAGACCACTATGGCCTAAAGCTAGACCTCAACAATAACCGAAATAACAAAAGTCCCCACACACATGGAAACTAAACAGCTCTCTACTCAATGACAACTGGGTCCATGAAGAAATAAAAACAAAAGAAAAAGAAAAAAAAGAAAGAAAGGAAAAAAGAAAGAAAGAAAGAAAAGAAATTAGAGAGCTCCTAAAATTTATTTATTATTTATTACAATTTATTCACTTTATGTCCCAGCTGTAGCCCCTTTGACTGCTTTCTCTCATTATCACTGACTAGGTTATTTGTCCTACTGGGGCATTTCTCAGCTGGCATTGCAGCCCATTTCTTTGGCATTCCTAGGTAAATGGAAGAGCAGTTTCCTGCTTCTTGGTGGACTTAACAACTTCCAGATTCCTGGCCTTCCTGTCAGGAGAAACACATATGATAGCCAGACCACACAACCCACAACCTGCATTAACGAACTGTCTTTTAATATACATATGTGTTAACATATAGTAAAATGCATCAACATTTAAAGTACTTCATTTTTTAGTATAGTAAATCATAAAGGCAAAATATACATAATACATATACATACACACATATGTATGATTATATCTTAAGAATTATTTCACAATTATATTGTAAGAAAAGAGAATGGCTACTGAACATTGACTCTCTCAGCTTCTGATTTCCTAATTTTCATTTAAATTTCTCTCAGCATGTTTTCTGTTAAAATTCCTATAGGATATTCACACAGTCAAACATAGAAATAAAACTTTATAATCCCAGTTGACAAATCCTTCATATGTATATTATTTCCCCTAACTTTGGGTTCAGTTTGAAAATCTGACTATAAATTAGATGTGTGTTCTGTTTTCTCTAGTCAATGTTCCCAAGTACAAAGACTACAATTTCCTTAACAAAAAAAAATTCTGCCTTACATGACACTCCTAGGAAAATTTGTAATTTAATTACTTCAGTTTTTAGGTATGATTGTGGACAAATGTGGCTTGGCTTGATTCTATCAACTTTCCTTTTTTTCTTCTATGCATTAATATTTTCCGGTAAATTTCAGACTAGTAAATGGCAAGGTAAGAAAGGAAGTGAGTGGGCAGTGCTGTTATGGATGGTATAGAAGAGTTACTGGGTTGAGCTGAATCACAAGCTTGCTGACTTTCTTCAAATGAGGCAAAGCTCAAGGTTTGCCTCTCTGATTATCATACTACTTTATGATTATATACTTTATGAGTATTATACTAAATATAAATACAAAAAATACAGCCTCTGGAGGATTAAAGCTATTTATGAGAGTTTAACCACAAACACGATGTCTCTTCTTAGAGAATGGGAGTGTTGGAAAAAACCTCTCATGTAAGAATTTGACATTTATCTGACCCTAGCCTATCAGGTCTCATCAAGGATTGCTGTCTTCCCCTATTAGTGGACTAGGAAAGGGCATACAGGCAGAAGAGGGAAGGTGGGTGGGACTAGGAGGAGATGAGGGAGGGAGCTACAGCAAAGATATAAGATGAATAAATTGTAATAAATATATAAATAATATTAAATTTAAAAACAGTAAGTAAAAACAAAATAAACAAAAAACAAGCAACAACAACAAAAATTGACATTTAGAGACTGAGAAGTCTATGGGTTTTCTCTGAGCAGGGGGTGTCTATGTCCTCTCTGTGAATAGTCCTTGGTTGGATTATCTGTCTCTGAAGGACCCTCTGGGCCCAGGTTTTTGGCTCTGTTGGTCTACTTGAAGCAAGTGGGTTCCCTAGAAAGGGGAGCAGGGACTGTCTTTGACATGAACTCAATGGCAGGCTCTTTGTTCACCTCCCCTTTTGTGATGCAGCCTTACCAGGCCACAGACAAAGATGATGCAGCCAGTCCCCATGAGACCTGATAGGCTAAGGTCAGATAGAACCGGGGCGGGGGGGGGGGGAGGGGCTGGGGGGGAGGTCCTCCCCTATGGGTGGACTAAGGAAGGAGATTAGGGGAGAAGAGGGAGGGTGGGTAGGACTGGGAGGAGAGGAGCAATGGGGTACAGCCTAGATACAAAGTGAATAAACTGTAATTAATTATTAATTAATTAAAAAGAATTTGACATTTAGTATTATCTGGGAGTTTTAATGATTAACTGTGTTTGTTTTTATTTCAAATGATTGTTTTGCTCGTGGTTTGGCAGTATCAGTAAAACAAACAAACAAAAAATAATAAATTTGAAGGCCTCTGTAGAAATGATTATTTACAAATTAAGTCTTTCAATATTGAAGAGGAAACCCAGATGGAAATTATTTTTTGCTTTTTATTTCACTTTTTTAAAAACTGAGATTATAATATATTTACATTTCTCTTTTCTTTTCTTCAATGAGACCCCTATATATCCCTCCCTTCTTGCTCTCTTTCAAATTCATGACCTCTTTTATTCATTATTTTGAATACATATACATGCTCATTAATAATGATTAATAATAATAATAAAACTGCTAGGTCTGTATAATGTTACTTGCATTCATGTTTTTAGAGCTATTTGGTGTAGGATAAACAATTTGGTGCTTTCTCCACTAGGGGAAACCCTTTCTCCCACCCTTACCATTGTCTAGTTGCCTGTGCTTCTTTGAGGAGGGTCCATGCCTCATAGAGTTTCCACTTTTACTTTGGCATGTCTACTGTTGTCAGACTTGGTAGTGAGACTTTTGCCAGCACAGACATTTCTCTTGTGTGCAAAGGCTAAAATTAGACAGTATCAGAAAATGTAAAGAAATTAAATAGTGATAATATAAATATAAGTGGGCAATTTCAACAAAAATACCCTTCTTTTAAATTGAATAATATAAAATTAAAATACAGTTTCAAGAGAAAACAAGCAACAGAACAGGAGCATGCCAAAGAGGACCTATGGGGGGGGG
>CM053753.1:93691878-93725234 GCA_028658305.1 Pachyuromys duprasi | reverse complement strand
TTTTAAACAGCTCTACTCCCTAGTGACTATGCATTCAAATATAGGAGCTTATAGGAATCGCCTTACTCAAACCACCAAAGGCAGCATACTGCAACATACAGCTCATACAACTCCTGTGATACATTCGAAAGTCCCCTTTATACAAATAATAGTGTCTTCAGGAAAGTGTTGCCTTGTTGTGAAGTTTGACAGTTTGACCAGCATTTTAATCAGGATTCAAGCATGGGAGCTCTAATTGGGTCGCATTATTGATATCATACAGAGAAAAAGTAAAAATCTCCTGTAAAAAAATAGACAAAATGCTCTGGACTTTATGTCCTTGTGAGGAAAATGCAAATGACTACCTATGTCAGAAATAACATTTCTCCTACCCCATCACCAAAGATTAACAAGAGGAAAAAATACTGCTTTGAGAAGGAATAGGTAGTATCAAGTTTGTGTTTGAGTAAAAATTGTAGAATTGATTGACAAATGTAAATAAAGATGCTGTAACTGAAAAAATGGAAAATGGGTATTCAAATTTTGTAGATATGCTTATGATTATCTATTAAAGAAAAAACATAAATCACCTATCCATTCAGGCTTTATAAATGTTCAAGTGGCCTACTAAATCAGTATAGAAACACTAATTCCCCCCAAACATATCAAGTGTGTGCAATCATATGCACCAAGCAGAATTCACATTTTTATGATGCATTATAAGTATTTATAATGTAAAAAGTTGGATAACAAAAGGCACAGCATGTGTATACATATCATGTAAGTGTAATGGCTTATACTACTAATAACTAGAGGCTGTGGCTAGGTTGTGCTCATATTTTACATTACAAAACTCCCTTTATCCAAGATCCTTGACTTCACCAGCACTGAACAACTATCCTTGGCTTGGTTTCTAGTACCAGATATTGTTTCCCTCTTGTTGAGAAGGTAACACATCAAATTAGACAGCTGATGGTTCCCACCAAGGTACGTGTGCCACTATGGCTTCTTTAGGTTTATCACCTCATCCTGTTTGCTGATGTGGTTATAGATGTCATAGCCAGTATGAACAATTACTTACATCCTTCCTTTGAAAGCTTGCATAAGCAAGCATAATCCCTAACAACAATGAAAAAATAACTTCTTATAACCATTGATAAGTATAGTCTTTACTCTCAACAAATATTTTTTTCTTGGCAACAGACAGATATCATTACAGAAAAATAAAAACAGCAAGCAACATCAAACACCCTACCCAGCCCCACACATGACCGCACATACACACAACCAAATAAAATTTTGAGTTATAGGACCTGATCCCAATTTATACAACAACAAAATACTCCTGCACCTAAGGCTCTGTGTACATTGCATAAAGGGTCCAGAAGTTCATAAGAACCAAAAGATCAAGTAGTTTCTTGTGAAACTGTGTCTCCAGCTAACATCAGAAACTAAACCAATAAAGTGTCAAAAACATGACTTCCTATAAATGAGAAAAAGAAAGATACCACCAATAGAAATGGAAAAAAAAAGTATGGTAGAGACCCAAGAAGGCCTCAGCCTTACACAAAAAACTACAAGCAACTAGGAACACTGACATTGGGAGAAATAGTCCTTAAATTACATGAAAGTAATACTACATAGACATGCCTGGAAACATACAGACTGAGCAGGTTGGATGTGGGAATATATCTATGTATATAAATATATTCATATAGCAATGATAAATGAGGAAAGAGGCCATGAATTTGAAAGAGTATGGAAGGCTAAACAGAAGACTTTGAAGAAGGAATGGGAAGGGGAAAACAATGTTATTATATTGTAATCTCTCAAAAGCAACCACCAAAAATATCTTTCTAGGGGGATACATAAATTAAGAAAAATTATGTTGCACAAATTTAAAAACAGGCTGTCATGTTTTTTAGTTCATAGTAATTTTATCCTAAACAAGTATCTGAACATCTGTAGTTTTGCTGTCCAATTGATGCCTTATAACTGCATTGGATAGTAAACTGGAAATCTTTGCAGGTTTCACCAAAAAGGACACATTTAAAGAATATTTGTTATTCGTATTAAATGTAAATTGAACAGGAATGTCTAGAAGAGTATGATTGGAGTAGTTTTATATCTCTTCCTGTAGACCACTTTTCAATTACTTCCTGAATACATCAAGTAAAAAACAAAAGTGAATTCTGTATACCACAGAACTTAAATTCACATTTTCATGCTTAGTTTTAGTAAAACTGATGTTTATTTTATTATTTTCTGATCTCTTAGATTAATTCATATAATTAATAAAAACACAATATGAAAATCATCAAGTACTACCAAAAATTCAGCTCCCCACAAAAGGCCTGTATCTGTTTTAAATTATATTTAAAATTTTCTTTTTGAAAATTTTCTTGTATTTTATATTCTATTACATGCATATTTATTTGCATACCATGCGAATTTCTGGTATGTATGGAAGGCAGAGAGGAAGTCAAATTACTTGGAACTAGAGTTATGTAAATGTTTGTGATCTACTATGTAGGTACTGGGAACTGAACAAAGGTCTTTGGGATAACAGTTAGAGCTCTTTAATACTGACATTTTTCCAGCCCTTTAAAAATTATTTTAATATTTTACTATGCTGCTTCATTGACAATTGATTCTGTGCATTATATTCTTTTGAAAAAGTATATTTTAGCTTCTAAAGTTAGAAGCTAAACAAAACATTCATTAAAAATTTTAAGTATACTTCAATTAAAATTAACCTGCTATAAATCTGCTGTTAATACTACCTGGTTGAAGTTATCTTTGTAAGACATGTAGCGTTATACATAATCATAAATATACCTGTTATATCTGTGAAAACATTATTGATACTAGGGAAACAAAAATGACAAACCACCCTTCTTAATGGATCAAATTCTGAAGGCTGAACCCAAATTAAATATAAACCTAGTTTTAAAATGAAAGAAAGAAAGAAAGAAAGAAAGAAAGAAAGAAAGAAAGAAAGAAGAAAGAGCTTTGCATGGTTCACACACCTTTAATTCCAGCACTCAGAGGCAGAGGCAGAGGCAGGTGGATCCATGAGTTTGAAACCATCCTGGTCAACAGACAGGACAGCCAAAGCTCCACAGAAAAACTGTGTCTCAAAAACAAAAAATATGTAATTTAGTAAAATTAATTTTAATCAGGAATAAAAACATAATATGTGGAACAGTACCAGCATACACAAGCTTTATGACCATCCTTAGTATCAAACCAAATATTTTTCTATGTGTTTTAAAAATTCCATGTGCTATATCTGTTGGTATTTTTATATAACTATAAATAAATAATAAATATATGTAATGGAATTGATAAACAAATATGTAATTTCCTGTTATATAGTGTCTTAACTGTCTTTTAATAATCTTGTTTGCAACAGGCACATTACTTTTTACTTTATTTATTTATTTCAATTTATTTCAATTTATTTATTTTCTATCTCAGCTGTAGCCCTCTCTCTCCTTTCCTACCAGTCCCATCCACTCTCCTTCTTCTCCCTCCATTCCTCTTCCCTAGTCCACTAATAGGGGAGGACCTCCTCCCCTTCTATCTGACCCTACCCTATCAGGGCTCACCAGGCCTGTCTGCCTCATCTTCCTCTGAAGAATGGCAAGGCTGCATCTTCCAGGGGGAGATATACAAAGAGCTAGCCACTGAGTTCATGTCAGCACAGCCCCTGCACCCCTTACTAGGGAATCCACTTGGTATCTGAGTCACCTATAAGCTTCCTCTGAGTAGGGGGTCTAGGTCCTCTCCATGCATGGTCCTTGGTGGGAATACCAGTCTCTGCAGAACCCTCTGGGCCCATGTAACCTGTACAACCAGTTTGGAAATTAATCTGGAACTTTCTCAGAAAACTAAGAATAGTGCTATTTCAAGATCCAGCTATACTACTCCTAGGGATATACCCAAAAGATGCCCTACCATTCAATAAGGAAATTTGTTCAACCATGTTTGTAGCACCTCTATTCATAATAGCTAAAATCTGGAAACAACCTAGATGTCCCTCAGCAGAGGAATGGATACAGAAAGTGTGTTTCATTTACAAAAAGGAATACTACTCAGCAATTAAAAACAAGGAAATCATGAATGTGTAGGCAAATGGTGGAAACTAACAAAGTTCCTACAGAATGAAGTAACCCAGAAGGAAGACACAAATTATATATACTCACTTATATGGGTATTAGCCATATAATGTAGGGTAAACCTACTAAGATCTATAGTCCTAAAGTAGCTAAACAACAAGAGGGACCCTAGGGAAGATGTCATCATTCAGAAGGGCAAACAGGACCGACATTGGAAGTAGGAGAAGACAAGGAACAGGACAGGAGCCTTCCACAGAGGACCTCTAAAAGACTACCCACCAGAATATCTAAGGAGATACTGAGACTCATGGCCAAACTTTGGGCAGTTGCAGGAATCCTTATGCAAGAAGAGGGAGTTAGAAAACCCTTGAGGAGGCAGGAACTCCACTAGGAGAACAACAGAGCCAAACTACCTGGACCCAGGGGGCCTTACCGAGACTTATACCTCAACCAAGGATCATTCATGGAAAGTACCTAGACCCCTGATCAAAGGAAGCCGATTGGCTGTCAGTTTGCAAGTAGATTTCCTAGTAAGGGGTACAGGGCCTGTCTCCAACATGAACTTAGTGGCCAGATCTTTGATCACCTCCCCCTCAGGGATGTAGCTTTGCCAGGCCACAGGTGAAGATGCTGATGCCAGACTTGATGAGATCTGATAAGCTAGGGTCAGATAGAAGGGGAGAAGCTCCTCCCATTTCAGGGGACTAAGGAAAGGGCATAGGGGGAGAAGAGGGAGGGTATGTGGGACTGGAGAAGAGAGGTGGCTGTAATATGAATATATAATATGGATAAAATGAATAAATTGTAATAAATAATAAATGTAAAAATAAAATAAAAAATTTAAAAAGACAAAAATAAAAGAGTAGGGCAAAAAACGAATTTCTGTTTTGATGTCTTGTGTTTGATCAATTTGCCATGTCTGAAATAGTAAGGGGGAGAGCCATGTATATTTATTTCCAGTGGTTACATGAACATGACAGAGGGCTGAGAAATGGGGGAGACATCTCAGTGGATGAAGTGGATGAAAGAGTGAAGATGAGTTACCCAGAATCCACAGGAAGCTGAATATGCTTAATAGTGGCTTGAATCCATCATGCAAAACTCAAGACCCGTTGCACCTTGGGAATCTGACTAGCTAAAGTAGTCAAATCAATTGGTTCTGGGATCTGCTAGAGATCCTGTCTCAATTTTATTTTCTTTTTTTTAACCTTTTTATTTTTAGTTACATATTATTAACTCTGTATCCCAGGTGTATCCAGCTCCCTCATTCCCTGCCAATACCACCCTCCCTCTCTGATCTACTCTCTGCCAGAAGATACATTGAAGAAGCAATCTGACAGGATTTTAGGATTTCACACACACACACATGCATAAATGTACATATTTTATTGTACACATTTACATTCAAACACAAACACACAAACACACATGCAAACCTTCCATACTGCCACCCCTAAAAAAAGGATGAAAAAGCTCACATTTGGAAAGTTATATACATCTCTCCATCTATTGTAATCAGGAACAAGAGCAAGACTCAAAGGCAGTGCCATTTCAGGTGCAAATCCTACTGTGACCACATCTCACCAACACCAGACCCTCTCTTTCATGGCTGTTTCAACCTCCCAAAGTCAAGTTCCATAATAAAAAAAGCTGCTATAGCATGCTAATATGTCCTGTTTCAACCATTCAAATTACCTGGCCAGTTACCAAAATACTCCCCCAAATCTTTAAAATCCTAGCTAGTCACAGAAGTTTGCTCTTTTGCCTTTATCAGTTTCATCCCCAAATTCACCCTCAACATCCATTCAGATGTTTCCTTGGTTTTTGTTTGTTTTGTCTTGTTTGTTTTACAGAGAGGATTACATTTTTTCAGGTTACGAGTCTTTCACTTCATATCATTTGGCTATCATGACATGGTTTTGTCAGAATATATATATATATATGGGTCACAAATATGTATGGGTCAGTTAGAGAAAGGATATTTACAGTGGTAGAAGCATTTGCTTAGTTACTCAATAATGAAATTTAAAATGTTAGGCCTTGAAATAGAATCTGTAAATAAACAGATTAATCAAAACATAACTGTTGGACCTGCGACACCTATATTATCAACAGAGCCTAGGGATAATGATGGTATAAAATCAATAAATACACACAGTTAAGGATCTAAGAGCTGCTGCAAAGGAGGAGAGAGCCAGTGCAGGCTCAGCTGAAGCAGTGGCTGTGAGACATCCTTGCTGTGCTTTCCACTCTCCGTGACATCTGCATTTACACAGTCGGCATGTGAAGCCTCAGGTTGCTATTTCCCTTGATGAGGTGAAGAATGTGATATATTGTCTCATGTATTAATGTTTGCCTAGATTCACATGTGCATGAGTTTCTGTTAACATAGCTTTAATACTTTAGAAATTAATATGAAATTATACCTATACTTGTAAATAACTCTTGTGAACTTATATTGGGAATGATATTTTTCTAATAGAATGTACTTTGAATTGGAGCATTTCATGACATCCGTCTATTTAATATTTGTTCAACTTAACTTAAGGTTTGGTATTTATCTATTTTAAAACAATATTATGTAAAATGGGATTAACTTAGGAAGCCATAGGCCATTTGCTTATTATCCATGTAAGCTAAAAGCAGAGGCAGAAGAATGATCTTGCTTTGAGTTCAATCTGACCTAACTAGTCTTACCCTATTTCAAACAGTACTACTCTTCCACAAAAGTTAAAATTATATATATTACAACCTGAAAGAAATTTCTTCTCTCTCCTTTTCTCCCACCACATCACCTCTACCCCAGAACTAGTCCTCCTCAGTTTCCCTTCAGAAAAGAGAAAACCTTAGAAATTTTAATGGAAATCTATTAAGTTCTTAGTGTCATGATTTTAAAATAATGAAAGTTAAAAGGAACAAATTATGATCATTTAGTCATAAGCATAAATCTTCACTAGTAAATTTCATTAATTTGGTGATACAATGTTTCAAATTACTATTTTATGAATATACAAAAAGGCTGCAGGACAAACTATCTATTCAGATTTCTACATTGATTAGCATTTTAAAAATTGCTGAATATATGATTATATTCTAAAAAGCATCTTCAAATATTGGTAAAAATGCAACACAGGAGATTATTATAAATGTCCTTATTTTCTATATACATTGGTATTTTGAAATTGATTTTTACATGTTCCATTCTCTCTATTATTTCAGCTTGATATTATGTATGTAGGTTGTTTGATAGCCTTGCCTTTTTTTCCAGTGGAAAATGAAGACTCTTATTGATAAAAGAGAAAATAAATATCTCCATATCTGAAGTTTGGGATATGGTTCAAAGCTTGTGTGTTTGCACTGCTCTTAGAAAAGACCCCCGTTAGGTTTGTTATTCATAGTCTTATGTAAATTAAGTTGAAGCTATCTAATGCTCAACTCTGGCCACTTCAGGCAGCAAGAACACATGTGCATATTTGTATGTAGAACATTTATACATATAACCTAAAATTGAACAAATATAAATCTCTAGGACTGTACAAACTGATCAACAAAATAGGCAATTTTGTAACTTAAGCATCAGTATCTCTTTGCCAGCTTATTTATATGTTATTTAATTGTTATTTTAGGTGAAAAAATGGAAAACATAAAAAAACAATATTGGAATGGGGTAAGGTCAAGGGAGAAGAGGGAAGGAGGGTGGGATTGGAAAGGGATGAGGAGGGTGTCAAAGCTAGTACACAAAGTGAATTAAATGTAATTAATAAAAATGTTTCATTATATATAATAAATATATATATAAAAGAATTGTAATCCAATGCTGGGTGATGGTGGTACATGCCTTTAATCCCAGCATTCAGGGCACAGGGGCAAGCAGGTTTCTGTGCGTTTGAGGCCAGCCTAGTCTACACAGTGTGATCCATGCCAGCAAAGACTACACAGAGAAACTCTGTTGCAAATCAAATAAATAAATAAATAGATAAGTAAAATTTAAGAAAGATTTGGAAACCATTTTTTTAAGATTTTAAACCAAAGAGTAGCAGGATTTTTTTGTTTTAGAGACTTTAAATTGCTTGATATATCATAACATAAAAGTCTCCTTAGCCTATGTTTTTATTTTTAAAACACACTAAGCAATCTGTATTATTAAAACTACATATTTTAAATGTCTGTTGCACCTGTAAAGTTAATAATTTAATCCATCACTGCTGGTAAGAATGTAAACTTGTACAACAACTTTGGAAATCAATCTGGCACTTTCTCAGACAATTAGGAATACTGTTTCCTCACAATCCAGCTCTACCACTCCTAGGCATATATCCAAAAGATCCTCAAGTACACAACAAGGACGTTTGCTCAACCATGTTTGTAGCAGCTACATTCGTAATAGCCAGAACCTGGAAACAACCCAGATGTCCATCAATGGAAGAATGGATACAGAAATTGTGGTACTTTTACATAATGGAATACTACTCAGCAATTAAAAACAAGGAAATCATGAATTTTGCAGACAAATGGTGGTATCTAGAAAAGATCATCCTGAGTGAGGTATCCCAGGAGCAGAAAGACACACATAGTATATACTCACTTATAAGTGGGTACTAGACCTGTAAGATAGGATAAACGTACTAAAGTCGGTACACCTAAAGAAGATAAACAAGAAAGAGGACCTGGAATAAGATAAGCAATCCTCACTTAGAAAGACAAAAGGGTTGGACATTGGAAGTAGGAGAAAACAAGTAACAGGACAGGAGCCTACACCAGAGGGCCTCTGAAAGGCTATACCTAGCAGTGTATCAAGGCAGATACTGAGACCCATAACCAAACCTTGGGCAGAGTGTAGGGAATCATATGAAAGAAGGGCGAGTTAGCATGACCTGGGGAGGACAGGAGCTCCACAAGGACCAACTATATCAGGGCACAGGAGTTTTTTATGAGACTGTTTCTCCAACTAAGAACCATGTATGGATATAACCTAGAACCCCTGCTTGGATGAAGCCCATAGTAGCTCAGTATCAAAGTGGGTACCCTAGTAAGGAGAACAGGCTCTAAGAGAAACAATCAATACATGGGACCTCATGAAACTGAAAAGCTTCTGTAAAGTAAAAGACACTGTTGTCAGTACAAAACAACAGCCTTCAGACTGGGAAAGGATCTTCACCAACCCTATATATGACAGAGGGCTGATATCCAGGGTATATAAAGAACTACAGAAGTTAAAAAGCAATAAATCAAACAATCCAATTAAAAAATGGGGTACAGATTTAAACAGAATTCTCTGTAGAGGAATATAGAATGGCAGAGAAACAAGTACTTAAGGAGATGCTCAATGTCTTTAGCCATCAGGGAGATGTAAATCAAAACGACCCTGAATTTCACCTTACTCCCATCAAAATGGCTATGATCAAAAACTCAAGTGACAACACATGCTGGAGAGGTTGTGGAGAAAGGGAACCATCCTCCATTGCTGGTGGGAATGTAAAGTGGCACAACCACTTTGGAAATCAATCTGGCACTTTCTCAGACAACTAGGAATAGCGTTTCCTCAAGACCCAGCTCTACAACTCCTGGGCATATATCCAAAATTTGCTCAGGTACACAAGGACATTTGCTCAACCATGTTTGTAGCAGATTTATTTGTAATAGCCAGAACCTGGAAACAACCCAGATCTCCATCAACTGAGTAATGGATAAGGAAATTGTGGTATTTTTACACAATGGAATACTACTCAGCAATTAAAAACAAGGAAATCATGAAATTTGCAGGCAAATGGTGGTCTAGAAAATATCATTGAAAGTGAGGTATCCAAGAGGGAGAAAGACACATATGGTACATACTCACTTATTTAGACCTATAAGATATGATAAACATACTGAAATCTATACATCTAAAGAAGATAACAAAAAAGAGGACCCTGGGTAAGATGATCAATCCTTATTTAGAAGGACAAATGGGATGTAGGAGAAAACAAGTAACAGGACAGGGTCCTACCACAGAGGACCCCTGAAAGACTCTACGTAGCCGTGTATCAAAGCAAAAACTGAGACTCATAACCAAACCTTCAGCAGACAGAAGGGAATCATATGAAAGAAGGGCCAGTTAATATGATCTGGAGAAGTTGGGTGCTCCACAAGGACCAAATATATCTGGGCACAGGGGTCCTATATGAGACTGTATCTCCAACCAAGGGCCATGGGTAAATATAACCTAGAATCTCTGCTTGCCTGTAGCCCTTGGTAGATCAGTATTCAAGTGGGTACCCTAGCAAGGGAAATAGAGAGTATTTCTGGCAAACTCTTTGACCTCCCCACTCAGCAAGGGAGGAGCAGCCCTCCTAGGCCATAGAGTACTTTGCAGCCAGTCCTGAAGAGACCTGATAAACCAGGGCCAAATGAAATGAGAGGAGGTCATCCCCTATCAGTGAACTTGGAAAGGGGCAGGGAGTAGACTAGGGAGGGAGGGTGGGATTGGGAAGGAATGAGGGAGTGGGATTCACCTGGGATACAGAGTTAATAAAATGTAACTAATAAAAAAAGTGCAAATTTTCTATTTACTTAAATATATAATAAGTGTATATTTGTTCTCATATGTATTTATCTCATATGTATTTATCCAATACACTTTTCAAAAGTTGATTGACTAAATCACCTGAAGTATATTTACAGAATTAAATATTATTATTATTATTTAATATGAAGTCTTATATTAAAAAAGACATTTTAAAATCTTCCATATGTGAATAAATTTATTCTAGAATGCTACATTTGCTATGATACTATGTATATTGCATTGTAGACATGTCAAATCTGTTCAGACCACGAATATTTCTAGAGAAATAAGGAGGAAAAGACAGGAGTTGGATTTTATGCTGTGACACCATTCTCTGGTAACATAATATTAGGTGCAAAACACACATATTTCCACCAACACAATAATGTTAAAAAGCAGGGATGAACTTTAATGTAAGCTGTGGACTGTGTGATGACAGTGTGAGTTCTGTTTCCCCAGATGTGGCAGCTGGCTGGTCAAATATACTGGTAGGCTTTGAGGAAAGACCAGTGAGAACCTCAGCACTTTCCTTCTTGATTTTGATGCAAGTCTAAGGTTACTCTGTAAAATAAAGTCCTCAAAGGAGAAAAAAGTACAGCAGTGGTTTGATACTTAGATGGGAAAGGCACTCTACCTCAGTTGTGGATTTTTAGAAAAATAAAATCCAGTCACATGTCCTTGACACTAGATTTCACAGTGAGTAAAGGGAGAGAAACATGAATGAGTTGGTTATTTGGGGCTTCCTGTTTTTAAATGATAGAACTTATCACTGAACCACCCTGAACTACAATATGAAGTATATTTCCTCCATCAAATAAAATTTCTTAAATAATAACAATATGTACAGGCTAGAAAATAACTTTGGTAGTTTTCCATTTAATATTTTATATATATATGCAATTCACATTTTGTGAATACATAGAAAAATTATACTTAATTTACAGCTTATGCTTTAATACAGAAACAACAATTTGAAAGAAATTAATTTATCCATACAGAAAGCCTTTTATTTTTATAGTTAATTTTGAATGTAATATATATTATAGCAGTATTAAAGAAATGGCTAGAGATGAAATAAAATGATATAAAAATCATGTCTTTAGAAGGTATAATTTTCTTGTCTTAAAGTGAGAAAACAAATATTAAATTAGAACCATCTATATTCATTTGAGTAGGCAGTAAGCCAAATATTTTCAGATAAGTAGAAAATTATCTACATTTATGAATTATGGAACTAAATTATTCCATTTTCAGAATACTTGCAAAAGAACAAGAACTTCCTAAATTCAATTGTTGGTCCAAATGATGTCAGGAAAGTGGTCCTATAGTAAGGTTGAATGACAATGTTAACAAATACTAGAAGAAAAATAATTGAAAGCAAGTATGCTCAGCAAGTACTTGTATTTACTGCTCTATGTTTTTTGCTTGGCCAATCAAGAAGAAATCTAAGAAGTTAAATCACAGGAATATGAGAATATTAAATATAGGCCACAGCTACAATTACACCAATTGTAAAAATTAAGACAGAAAGAAAAATCTAACACCTCAATTTACTTAAAATTATGAATAAATGATTTACTGGGATTTTAAAAAGTGTTCCATTTATAGACTTCATAAAATGATAGAACTTGATGAGTATTGGATGAGAAAATTTTATATTTTCTCAAATGTTTCTAGACTCTTCAAGTAACATAAGACTTATAAAACCAAGATGGCATAAAACAGTGAACATACAATTTCTAGTAGTTGTCAGATAATCGATTTCCACTGAGTAATATAATTTTATTTTAATGGAGCTTCAGGAAGAATAAACACATAAAGAAAAGATAAATGTTTATATCTAAGTATGTTAAACTTCTTTAAATTTAAATCTATCAGAGAAAATAGAAAATGTAAAATTTCAATCATAGCATGTGCAAATATATTTAAGCAAATGGTAGATATATTATGCTAGCCTTTCAGAATAAGATGTCAATGGGTAGAAAACATAATATGACATAAAAAACATAAATCTTGAAAAAAACACATTCTTTTTAATTCTATACCACTTATTCTGTACATGAAATTGAAATGATTTATATTCACCTGTATATGAGAGATACATTTATCAATACAAAACGATATGTAACCAGACATGTTACTGAACAATCAAATTATAGTGTTAACTAGATGAATGATAAATATGTAATATGAAAATTGCTCCTCTTTTCTGACTGGGTACTCTTCTCTATAATATAAGTGAAATACTCTGTATTTCACATGGCTAATATGAAGCTTAAATTGAATGTGTTACTTCCCTCATGCTTAGTATTTTTTGAGAGTGTGTATTAAAAAAATCAAGCTTTTCTTGCCTTTGTGGTATATTCTTCTTATTCATAAACAAAAGGCTTTTATTTTTACTTTATCTACAGATGAGCAGAGAATGTTTATGGTTTTTACAATTATATTCTGATGGTATTTCTTTAGTGGCATAAATTGTTATATTGAAAAACGGGGAAATAAATGAGAAAATTTACATCAGATATTTTATATGCTTTCATGAACTTTTACTGGTAGCAGAAATTCCTGACTAAGACTGGATTAACTGCAATTCGTTCTCCACTTGTGTGGTTTACTAAAAAATATCCTCTGAGTATTTAGACCTCTGAGGAGTGACTAAGTTTCATGAGTACATTATAACAATAAAAAATGTAGCATGAAAACACTGTTTATTATGAACAAAGTTTGGTACTATTTTTAAATTATTTTCTAAAATTACCTTTTAAATGATAGTGTATTAGTTATTTCAGTATTGAAACCATTCACTAAAAAAAGTTTGTCACTAGTTCTTGACTACTAACAAAATTGTTCAGAGGTCGATTTTTACCAAGTTAAAAATGAAAACACACAAAAGGACAGAAAATCTGTAACAGTAATAAAGAAAACACATATAGCAAAGATTTTCCTCAGTTTTCTTTATTACAATGGAGGAGACAGAGATACATAAAATAAAATGACATTTAATACACCATGGAACACATGCACAGGATTACACATTGCATTGGATAATATATGGGAGGTGTTAAATAAGAGATGATACCAAAGACAATACATTTATAACATGTACATACTTTCAGTAAAATAATCTGCGATGAAAACAAATGCAATTAAAATGATCAAAATAGTTTTAAGCATAAAAATTACACAAAAGGTCAATGTAAGAATATGATAGAAGTCATAAATAAGTGAATTGTGGGTGTTATTTAAAGCAGTAACTTTTAGTTTATTTCTCTTAAAAGAACCAGGAGTTCACATTGCCTTTTTAGTACACACATAAAATTAAATGAATTCAAGTATAATTTTTAAATTATGCTGTATTTTAAAATTACACAACTTTCATAAATTCTAACTTTATATTGTTCTCCTTAAAGCAAAGTGATGAATGATACATATTAAAAATACACAAACTGAGAAACTGTTTGACCAATAGATATAAAACAGACAATTTTCTTTCATATTAAAATGAAATTTAGGTGTATGTGGATGAATTCATGACTGTGTTTTACAATAGATAAGATAAACGTCAACCTACAGAAGATGTCCTTACAGATCTGAGTGCGTCCAGAACACACACAACACTGTAATTGAACATGTGCACGTTTATACCCCTTCAAAGTTGTTGTTTTTTCCATTTCAAGAAATTCTGATACATTGATTTTATAAAATAATCACTTTATATATGAAGCATTTCATAACAAATATTTTAGGGTTAGAAGTTAGTAACTGTGAGTCGGAGGAAATTCAATATATGAGTGTTAATTTTACCCAGTATGTCATCTTAGACATAACAAATTTAAGTTCTGTAAAATAAAGCATGATGTGGAAACCATAATTGTCTTATCATGGTACATATAAATTAGTTTTAAACTAAATGTACCTATTGTCATCTGTGAAAACATAATATTTAATTTTAAAATATTGACTATAGGGTAATAATCTGATTTAGTTGTTATTGGGAGGGGTATTTAATGAAAAAAATAGAAATATTATTTTTACTTTAGGTAAGTATTAAACTTCATATTAGAAAATCTTCTATAGTGAAATTAACTATCTATTTTATTTATAACATAATTTATATGGGCATTGGATTGCAATTTAAATTGATTTCATTATCAAGTCCAGAACTGTTATATATCCCATTGCATGAAAAGCAAATATGAAATATCTGTTAAATGCATTGAGTTAATATTTTATTTTATTTTTTTTTGTAACTACAGGGGCTAGAAATTGATTTGTATGTATGTTTAACACAAAACAAAGTACAGGAAATATACTTATTACTTCACATAAAAACGAATAAATGGTAGGAGGGATAAAGAGATTTAAAGATGGTGCATAACTATAAAGTTTTTGAAGAGAGAAAGGTTACTTAATCCAGACCAATTGAAACTGTTAAAAGTCAGAGCTTCAGGCACTAATAAATTCAACTATCATAAAATACCTAAAATGGCAAGTTGTTTATGCCATTTACTTCTATGTATGCCTATATATTTATTCAGGTGGCATTGTGTCAGATAATTATGCATGATAATAGTTACTAAGATCACTGTCTTATCTAGAACTCTTGATATTTTTAACATTACAACAAAATGAAAAAAAATAATTACTTGCATTTTTAAAACAACTTTTGAATTTTTTAAAATTTTTTGTGTTACCAGGAATATTTATCATGTTTTCCCTGAAAAGAGATGTTCCCAAATATAATGCTGAACATTATTCTTGAAAATAAGATTAAGACATCGCTTTCTTGTGTTGATCTATTGTTAGTCATCTTAAATTGCCAAATTATTGGTTCATGTCATGCTTAAATGTTTATATATAAAAAAGTGTCCATCCTGATTCAATTGTACATGACTAAACTTTGATGCACAGTATGCCTTGATGAATTCAAAGAAAAGTTAAATTAAAATACAGAGGCTCCACTGACAGGTTCCACACGTTGGCAGTGTTATACAGTATTTGAATTAACGGAGGGCAGCTGTCAAGCTAACTTCATTTATACAACTTCTATGGTCATATACATCCTTTTAAATAATTAACGCAAAGCATAAAGGTGAACGTTTTCAAACCTATTATAAAATAAAATTTGTGAGTGCATTTGTTATATATAAGTAGAACTAAGACTAATTATACTTACATAAAGAACACATTGGAAATAAGAATCTCAAGCTTAAAGTTTACTGAAATATAACTAAACTCTTAAATGTTTAGATAAATTATGAAAAGAAAAATAATAAAGGATAAAGCCATTAAAATGTCAAAATTGTTTTTGTTGGTTTTTACATATATTTACATATATTTACCCTCACAGGTTTTGAAAAAGCATAAAGATGGATTTCATAAAAATTATGCTTAGTTATATAAATCCATGGAATTATAAAGTGGAGGATTTGGAATGACAATTTTTCTGAGAAGTCATTTTGTAGGGAAGAACCTATTGCTGCTGCCCAACCATGTATATCAGGCCATACAGTGCCCAATAAATATTTATCACATTTTTATTGGGAAAGAGTCCACTGAGAGTAGGTGCTGAGGGTACTATGCTGGAATTGGGAAGAGAAAAACGGAGACATTCTGAAATGAATGAACAGACATCACATATACCCAGGTGACATGGCATGCAAAAGCAGATCCACTTAGCTCCCTCAGTGTGATATTTACTACTGAAACCGGGGAGTCATGACAGATACATTGTTAGATCAAAATTCTCTAATTACCTCTAATAGCTGATAGTACACTCACCTCACATTCCTAAACCTTCAATAACTGAAATTTATTTAAAAACAAACAGGAGAAAAATAGGTGTTAGAAACTAAGAAGCACAAGATATTTTTTAACCATAAATCACATTGCGGATATTTATTGAGTAATGCTAAGTAGAAAAAAAAAGATGTAATGGCAAGGTTGATGTTTCCACACATTAATGAAGCTTAACAATAAAAGCCATAACTCAGCAACAAGAACCTTGCCGATTCCTTTCTGCATCAATAAGTGTGTAATTTCTGGGGTCCCTTGGTGCAATGTAATAACTTCATTGTTAGGTATTTGGTGACTTCCAATTATGCACAAAAACAACAAAGCACACAAGGATTGTTTTTAATTCCTGTGAAAGTTTTCATGGATTCATTCGTATCTCTGAGGCTGAGTGCTCATTGTAGCACTGAGAATGCTGTTATGGGATATAAACTTCAAAATCTATCACATGTGATTGGCTAAGCATGTATTTCGTATTTCGTGTTGTGCGATTTCAAGTCAAGTTACATAACACATGACTTTTTTTTCATGGTAATCTTTCACTTACTAGGATTGAGCCATGGACTAAAGAATAGGAAAAATGCTTAGAAGCATGTTACATGAATTTCCTTCACTGTCAAGATTTTCTACTCACCAACAATGAACATATCATCTCCTAAGTGAAGTATCAAGAACTCTAATGCAAATCCACAAATAGGTATCTAATTAGGAAAGCATTGTTCCTGTTATATTACAAAAAAAATTTAAAGATATTTCCCCAGATATTAACTTTCTGAATGAATTTGAATTTTTGGTTATGTTTCAGAAAAGAGGAAAAAAAAATCTTTCAATGAGTCATCTCACAGATTATTTTGCATACTACAAGACAAAAGCAATAGTAGAAAGCAAGGATATTCTAAATTATAAATCAAAATACAACTGATTATTAATGCATATGTAATCACTTTGGACCTCACATAATAAATAATATGTTTGGATATCACCAAAATAAGTACAGACAGTCTTTACGAGAAGCTGAATGCTTGATTTTGGTTGTTGAATCTTGAAAGTTGAAATTTAGTTTTTCATTTATCAAGTAAGGACTGTAAATTTGTCCATATAAACGGTGTGTGTGCGTGAGTGTATGTTCCAAATTGGCCTAAGTAGTGAGCATTACTTTTTAAGATATGGTTGATAGTGAACAGCACATTCTTTTCATTTTCAAATAACTGAAACTGGAGAAAATGACACCATTCTTTGTGCATTTCTTCCAATTGAACTTCTTTTGAAAAATCTGAATTCAACAGCTTCTTTTTCTCATCTCATTTTCAGTAAAGTAATGCCTAAAATAGTC
This sequence comes from Pachyuromys duprasi, assembly GCA_028658305.1. Taxonomy (NCBI): domain Eukaryota; kingdom Metazoa; phylum Chordata; class Mammalia; order Rodentia; family Muridae; genus Pachyuromys; species Pachyuromys duprasi. The sequence continues at coordinate 93,707,461 of CM053753.1, read as the reverse complement.
ATTTCTCATTCCGATGCTTGCACAGATAGGACTGTCTGGAGTTCAGAAAAATGCAGTATATATATAAGCATAGAATGTTAGATTTGTAACTCTTGGATCCTGCCCAAAGTATCACCGGAACTGAGATTAAATTTATGTAGTCTAGACAATGGTAGAGAGGACTTTTCACTTAAGAAAATATTAATTCAAATTTAAAAGAAGAAAGTCAATTCACTTTTGTTGCATCAGACACTGTTTATATTAAATTACAGAATGCAGAGTAAAGTATATATGTATCTCCAATATTAGGGTATCAAGTTTATGTTTTATATAAATGATAGAAACTATAAAATCTTAGAAATGGTCACAAAACCAAAAACTTTCATTTAACAGCTTTAAAGGCTTTATGGAATGTTTCACAATTTTATAATCCAACAATTCACATTTTATACTTATGGATAGATGTTGAATTATATTTTTAAACTAATCTAATGAAAACAGGACTTGCTATAGAAAATGCGTAAGTTCAATGTAGAAGGTAACTGTATATAATAAAATCTACTTTGCAAAATAAAGTCTCTGGAGTGAAACATTGTAACTGAAAAGAAGTGGGAAGAAAAAAGTCCTTATGGAATTTCCTTCTGTGTTTCTTTCTTCCATGTTATCAAGGTAAAATTAGACAATATGGTGAAAATAGGCGAAGGCTAATTGTCAAACATAAATTAGACTGCAAATATTTTTATTATAATTATTGATTAGCCAGTTGCTATCTTTTGTTTAACTCTGTTCAGGGAGTTCCCTAGAACATATTAACATCAAACAAGCAAGACAAACTCATGGCTATAATGAGAGAAAACCCAGCAGCATTCAGCTGCCATGAGTGGCTTCCATTTTCACTTTTATTCGCTTCACAGCAATTATCTGTTGATAAAATTGTTTCAGAATATAGAACACAAGAAAATAAATAAGAAAATAATAAAAATTTAAAGATGAAAATAAAATAAAGGAGAAAAACAATAGCAGGAAAGAAAGAAATAGAAAAAAATTAATGAAATATTTACATAGCCATTAACATTTACCTAGAAGAAAATTACTCTGTCACAAGACACAGATTCAAACATTATATTAAATGCCTTTGAAAATAATTTATCTAAAGCTAAAATTTATTTGAAGATAAATTTCAATAAGGTTTATACCAATGTGCTCAGACATTATTTTTATAAATAGTAAAGTGAAAAAAATTATCACTATACGTTGAACATGAAAACTGATAAGAAAAAAGTCAGTCATCATCTCAGTGTGAATTAGAACATTCATAGTAGCACAATACACATAAGCCTGTAATATTCCACAGTATTCTTACTATAATTAGTTAACATTCATATTTAATATCAATGATTAAATTTGAAAAATGTAAATTACTATAAAATGCAAGTGAATGTTACATAGGCATAGAAGAAGAAATCTGTCAATTGTCTACTGACACTTTCTACATATTGCTGAATATCTTCACAAATTATTTTAAAATTAATGGGCATAACCATACTTTATAATTTTGTTTTCTATGTGCTAAAAATTAATATTGTTGAATTGCAGAATAAGCATTTTGACTATACTGAAAAATTCTGAAAGCTAAAATCAAGTTCTACCTTGTCAGTTTTCTTGATTTCTCAAAATTTATTTATTTGATATTATAAAATGTAAAATGGATCAGAAAAAAGGCATTTTTATTTGCCATTCAAGTGAATTCTCTCTTTTCTGATCTTTTTATTTATCTGTGCTTGTATTTATTTGAATTAAAGTGAAACCACACAAATAATATTACTTGCTAATTCACAGAAATATCACTTTTATGGTCCATGATCATAGAAATTTACTAAAAATATTTGTTATACCTTTCTTAGCAGTGATTTAATTTTCTTCTGACTATACAAACTGAAGAATATATGTACATTGCATGTTTTTCCATGGGGAAATTCCTCTAGTGTTAATTTTAAAATATCTCAACATAATTTTGCTCCAATAATAATGAGACAGAAATCATATAGGACTTCACTTCAAAGGCACATCAACAACAACAACAACAACAAAAACAATTGATGAAAATTCTCTGTTCAAATGGAAATACCAATAAACATGTTAGAAGCTAAAACTATTTGTGCAATATTTTACAACCTCTATTGATGTCTGATAATTTTCTATAGTATTATATTCTATTCAATTCAGAAATATAATAGTGTAATTATTTATTAAAATTATAACACTAATAAGTCTGTCATTTTAACAACCCCTAATTCTGCATATAGCATTTGAATCATTTTATAACATTAAATTTAAAAGGAATATCCAATAGTTTGATCATTTATAAATTATGGTAAAATGAAATTGGGTCCCTGAAATCTCAAACATACATAGTTCATTTCAAATGATTTACATTTCCATAAACAAAATGATATAACTTTCAAAATAAGCTTATCCTTAATCACAATTAAGTATAATTTCATAAAAAAATTAAATCAGTATCATAAACTGGAGAGGAAAATGATGCCCACCAAGATATATAGATAAAACTTCTAAAGACTATATTTATATAAGTATAATATAAGCAGACTATTACAGAATAACACTTTATTCACATAAATGACTTCTGCACTATGGTTATAGCCCATTTTGGAAGTATGATTAATGAATATGAGTAATGAGATTTATGAGTAAAATATCAGTATATCTACTTAGACATATTATAATACATAATATGCCAAAATTAACAAATATAAACTTTAAATTTTATATATTTACTGTCTTAAAGAAACACATTTACCTTTCTCGTATACATAATATTACAGATATAATCATGAATATATCTTTTAATTAAAACTGGGGAAAGAATCATATGATTTGTGATAAAAATACATGTAGTTCATTTTTAAATTCTATGGAAAAATATAATTTAACTCTGTTGAATGTTATGTATTTAAATGCTTCCAGATTCTTTATCACCACAACCTTGACAATTACCTCAAGATACTAACTGAACAATATGTATCCTACAAAAACATGCCGTTCATGTGGCTCAGTAGGCCATGTCAAGAACTGGATACAATTACTAAATTAAAAAATACTTTATTCTACTTTTGTACTATAATTTCCTTTTCAGGTTTTTCCACTTGGATACATTGACTTTCTTCACATTACACAGGAGAGAGGGAATGAAGTCTTCTACCTTCTAAGAAGCTTGGCATGTATGCTTGTTTGTTTCTACCCTATGACAAGGTACTTATTACTTCAGATATGAAACAGTCCAACTTTTCCACATAGAATGTCTTTCTCATGATTTCCATTTTCTACCCACATGAACAGACAAGCTTCTTATAACTATTATCCAAGAGGGGAAATGAGCCTTGTAGTTGTGTCTGACACTTGTAACCCGTTTCTGGTTAGTCTCTCTCTGAATCACATTGGCAAAGCTGCATGCAATGACATGTTTTTTGGTTCATTTTCCCCACAGCATTTCACACGTTGTAAGTGTACTTTAGCACATACTGTCCTATTCTAACTCTTAAGACATTTATGTTTCTCCAGTAATTCTGTGAGACCTAATTTGGGTTGGCAGAGGTGATTGGTGAAAATACATTTCTTTCTTCCTTTATTACTGTTCTTGGATTCTTTCTTCAGCAACCAAGACAGATCCCTTAAGCACCCTTCTATAGCTGAGAAAATCTCAAGAAATATTACAAACAGAAACTCTTTAGGGAATATAGATATTGTTTTTTTAGTGGGTTTATCACTACTAAGCCACAAAATCTATTCACCAGTTAATTTTCACAGCCTCATAATATAAATATCCAAGTCAATGTTTACCTCATTTGTAACAGGCATAGTTAACTAGTAATTTGACATTACATGATTCATAAATATCAAGTTTTATAGCCATCATTCTCTAAAGAAAAATGGACAACGAAATTATTCACTTAAAGAAAATGTGCTTTCAAAGAAACAAATAGTCATCTGGTCCATCTACTCCAGTCTAGTAGAAAGGTCTTAGAGTTTCTCCTCAGAGCATGACTGAAGGTGATGCTTTCCCTTCCTTCCTTCTAGGACCTTTACTCAAGAATATATGTTGTCTCATCACTTGTACTTTACTGTATAAATGCAAAATATAATATGATTACACCTGGCATGTACTAACTTTTTCTAAGTTCTTTAAGATCTGTGATAGTTAATTACATGGTTTTTATTAGCCATTGAGATATAGTTCCCTCCATATGATTTTCCTGAGAACAACATGTCCAAATTCTCTTTCAGATGAACTGTTTTTTTTTGTTTGTTTGTTTTATAGCTGCTAAGGAAACAAGCACTTCTGTCACTGACTTCTCCCATATAATATACATGTTTAGAAGTTAATCACTTCGCGTAATTTTTGAAAGATTCTCCTATGGGAAATATTTCATTATCAAATTTCAGCCTCATAATTTGTGATTCTTTCTAAATATCTTGATGTCAGCATGTTCAGTGCATACTTCATCCTGTGTTTACTCAGTGCTGGGCTAGTCAGAGTCTGACACCTGTGCTGCTCTGTTTGTGATCACTGTTTATTCCATTATTTGCAGAGGTGAATCTTTGGTCCTCATCTAAGTACTTGTCAAAATTACAACGTTAATACAAATGCTACTATAGAAAAATGCATGTATTCCAACACTACCAAGACTTGAAATAAAACTATACTTTTCTCCAATTCCATCTCTCTTTTGTACATAAGATGTCAAGTTTCCAAAATAAAATTAAAAATACTCTTAGAATGAGTGTACAACTTTATATCTTGATCTGTGTCTTCAATACACACTCATATAATATATATGCTAATAATTGATATTTATAGACTATTTGCCTACATTTTATGTCTATAATTCTGTGAGCACAACAATAGTCACAAGGCTAAATTTTATTTTTGATATAATAATGTATCATTATTATTACTACTCTACTTTATACTTCATAAGGTATTATTTTTGACAGGCCACATAAGTAGATATGAGGTACAATATGATAATGTGGTGCATTTACAACATAGTGTGATAAAATTTCTATTTTCCTATTAAATATTTATCATTATTATTTTGAGAAAAATAAATCTCCTTTTACCTAGTTTTTGTAAAATATGTAAAAAAAATGTATATTACCATCCCTTTACAGTGATGTAAACCAACAGAAATTCATACAATTATTCTTGGCACCTACTAAAACTCTTATTTACTATTTTCCATAAATCTTCCTTTTTGTTTATGAAGCACTTAGATTTTGTTTGAAATTACAGAGAATGGCTGACTAAAGCCAATCATAATTTCATTTGCCTGTATTAACAAATATGAGAACTCAGGAGGTTGAACAACCTTGGGAGTCCTTTGTCAGCTACATTGATTCAGTTTGAGATCCTATGTAATTCATGTTTATGAGACATGCAATGAATGTGATCACCACAAACATAATATCATTGTAGAAGAGGTTATTGGTATTTCAAATTTACAAGGACAAATAAATTAACAAATGATACTATATCCAACCACATTTATGTAGAAATATCAATCATTTCCCTTGGGCAAGATTTATGCATATATATAACTTTATATATATATAAAGTACAATTGAGGTAAATATATATTTAACTTCTTAAAGTCATACTTGTAAAATGAGTAGCTCTTCCCTGCCCAAATCCCAAAAATATAATGTGATATTACAGGGGTACTTTTCAAATTTATAAATTATCAATAGAAGATACCCATAATATTTCTGGAGGACCCTAACTTCTAAATTTCAAAAAAAATATACAGTTTGAAGTATTTGTGATAAATATTAGCAACTCTCAATTACAAGTTCAATTTCTTTTAAATATTATAATCACTATAATATAGTTCAAACAAAGATTAATTATATTAGACTTCATTCAATTTTACAAGACTAGCATATTAAAAATAATATTGACATCACCTTAAAATTATAAGGTAAATAATATAAAAAGTGTGAATTTTTTCTCAGTTGAAAAATATTATGTCCTAATAATATTACTATGTTACAAGTGAAATGGGCCAGATTTTTATGAATGAATATTTTTCTCCTCACATAAGTCATAAAATATTAATATATAATACATATATGTATATAACATATATTCATAAACTAAAAATTACTAAAACTTGAGAAACATGGTAATCTTCAACTAACAGAATTGAACATTATTTTGAAATGGAATAAGTCCTAGCTTTTTTGTCTTTATAGACTATATTTGAAAAGAACTTTAATAACATGATAATTTTATTAGCATATTAATGGGCAATGAAAAAATATTATACCTGTCATAGAGATCACAGATTTGTTTGTAATAAAAACATTAAAAGTTCTCCAATATATTTGACCCTCTTTGTAACTCCAGTTTTAGCTCTTTATGAAACTGAATTTTAAGCTCTTCTGACTCTTCCAAAGTCAACTTCCTTGGTCAAGCATGGCTGAGCCTATCTTCCACTGTGGACAAACCAGCCAGAACTGGAAAACATGTTCCAGGTCATTGGTATAGAAGTTGCCTACGAAAAAATGTTTCTTCTAATCTCCCCCAATATTTTTTCAGGTGTATTTTCATCTGTCTTTCTTAACTTTAGTTCTCTTCCTCTATCGATCACCCCCAACTCAATACTACTGCTCTAGATAGCAAAACATTTTCTTTAAAAAAAAATCCCATGTTAAGAAGAACTATGAACCTTCATAAAGACATGCAACAATAATCAAGACTACAGCATAAAAATGACATTTCTGCTCATCTAGTTTAATTTTCATTGTCAGTAAAATATACCACAGGTGCTTACCTTTAATAATGTTGGGCTTTGGAGGCATGCTAAACTCATATACGGTGGGCTCAGAATACCCCAGTCTGTTGGCAGCTGTGATTTGCACTTCATAGCCCATTGTCCACTGCAGATGCTCCAAAATAATGTGGTCTTTGTTTCCCTGCACCTTCTTCTCCAGCCACTGATCTTCCTTGTCTTTCTGTGGAAGTACAGAAAGAAGCTTTAGGTAAATATTGTGATATAAAGGTTAGATTTTAAATATTTTGGAATAATGTAAATAGTTTTATTATCTCAATTTCCAAGAAATTGATAGATACATGAATTTACTAACATAATGACTAAAGTTTCATTTGTAATATTTGTCTACATAAGCATCAATATATTAGCCAAGGACTGTTGATTTTGCGAATTAATTATGGGGTGGTGGAATTCAACCTTTTTAATTTTATTCTTTATTTTTCATGCACAAACTAAGTTTACAGTCATTTTTTATTTTATATTTGAATAGAAAAGTTGGATCATTAAATAACTATCAAAGACAATTACTAATTTGTTGAGATAGAACTATCTACAAAGTAAATACTGGAGAGTATGTATAGATGTATTCTATCAGTGGTAATTTTCATGACATGAAATAAAGTAACACATAAGGAACATACAGCAAACAATGCTATCTGATACTATTCTTTTCTATGAACAATGAAATACAAAAACATAATTTTTGTCCTTTTTCTTTCCTTTTCTCTCTTCTATCTTTGGCCTCTCTCTCTCATCCTTTCCTCCCACTGTCTACTTTTTTATACCAAGCCATATATATATAAAATCCTTAACCTTACAGTAATATTGCCTCTGCCTCAGTTACCTGAATTTTGTAATTTCAAGAATATACCATAAAATTTCCACCTAAAGTTTGCCAGGCTAGGCTTTTATCTTATAAGATATTATGTAAATATTATTTGATTCATTCTGTAAGAATTTTAGAGCAGTTGATATTTGAATAACTCCTTATTGTAAAAACCACCAAAATTACTACAATTAATAAAGAAAAATACATCACCCTAGTTATCTAAATTTAATTGTTTAAAAGAAAATAATCATTGGACTCAACCATATTATTCACTTAAATATATAAATGTTAATGATACTATTAACTGTTTCTATCCTGTTCTTTTAAACTTTAAGAATGTATCCTGGTTCACATGTGTACATACCTGTGTTTAGAAGAAGGCATTATATATTATACAATTGTAGTTACCAGAGGTTGTGAGCCTGAAAATAAGTGTGTTGGCCACTAAACCTAAGTCCTCTGCAATGGTAGTTAGTATCATAACCATTGAGACAATTTTCTAGCCCTTGTATCAATTTTTAAACTTATTTTTACTTATGCTTGGGTTGAAAAAAGACAGGAGACACATAAAGCTGTTGATATTTTAGTTATCTTTTGTCTTTGGTATGAACCAAATAATTACATATAGTCTATGAAACTCTTATCTGGGGCTACACATGATTTTTACTTTATATTTGAGAAAAGTTACATATAAAAACCTTGGATTATGTCACCTTACATCTAGATTATTTTAGGACAAATATTGTTCTTCAAACACCTCTCTATTTCATGCATGACTCCAAAACTGTCCAAAAATATAATTTATGGCATTTTAAGACTTTTATGTAAAGTTTCTAATTTTCCAACATTCTATCATTGAAATTCAAACATTTGATATACTAGCTTCTTCTGAATTACTAATCATGTAACTTTTAATTGCTTAAACTCCCTTTTCATAATTTATTTAATTTTATAATATGTGCACTAGTGTGAAAGTGTCAGCTCACATGGAATTGGCATTGTAGACAGTTGTGAGCTGCCATGTGGATGATGGGAATTCAACCTGGATTCTTTAGAAGAAGAAACATTGCTCTTACCCAATGAGCCATCTCTCCAGCCCTTAAATTCTTAATGTAGTAAATTAAAACCTTATGTTACTTTACACTGGTAGTGTAAAGCAGTGAGAGGAGTGATATTTCTCCCACATAAATCAATTTCATTTTCCATTCAACTTAAGACAAGGAGGTATTTTAATCTCCTATCTGCTACTCCTAAAGAATAGAAAAAAAAATTAATGTGGGTGTTACCAAATACTCCCCTGGGCATGAGAATCTCAATTATGCACACGTGGACTGCCTAATTTATAGAACAAGAGTGCCCAGGGAATAATTTAAGATAACTGGTGGCAAAGTGTCCCTCTAGGTAGCTTAATGAGATGATTTGCTGAGTAGGACTATTATTAATATGCCAATTAAACAGTGAAGAGTATGTTCTTTTAAAAATAGTCATGATGGCTGACTTGTATCAACCATTTTTTTATAAGAAATAAGAAAACCATGTGACAGTTAAGGCAGAACTTCAGTAATGTTGCCCATAGTAATATAAATATTTAGGGTATTACTGCCTATGTTCTACATAAAGGAGTATGTTTTATGAGCATAAAGGAGATTCTTGATGAGCTCATTCTGGACAACAAGAAACCCTTTACCTTTCTTAAGACTTTGTAGAAATTGTAGCGAACACAATACTATATAAAATGATTAAAAAATGAGAGTCAAAAAACTCAAGGTCATGATATCAATATGCATTTGGGATTGTCTAACTCTTGGAATGTATGACCTAAGATTCATATGATTAGAGAGGAATTCTCGGTATCTAGGATTTCTTGATCATATGGTCCGTTTACCCACTCTACTATGTCCTTACAGAAGTAATGAGAATTCCTGAAAATTAAGTTTTCTATTTCCTAATAAGAATGTATAAATACTTGCCACCAGTTCTGATACCTTCTAATTATAGGATTATTTGTAAAGGAATAACTTGAACTAACAGGTTAGTTCATAGTTATATTAGTTTATTTAGGGGAAGTGTCTATCTTTTAATATTAATACTAAGATAAACAAAACTTATCTTCTTCTTTGCTAGCATAAAGGATAAGAAAAATAAATTGTTCCATCCATTTACCTGAAAAATTCATGATTTTCTTGATTTTAATAATCGAGTATGATATATACTCACTTATAAGTGGATATTAGCCATATGACATAGAATAAACTTACTGAAACTACAGACCTAAAGAAGCTAAACAAGAAGGATTCTAGGGAAGATGCTCAGTCTGTGTACGGGTTCCCTAGCAAGAGGAGAAAATATAGTTTCTGATATGAACTAGGTTGTCTGCTCCCTGATTGCTTCTTCCTGGTGGGGTCACCTCCCCAGCCAACAGAGGAAGAGGATCTAAGCTGTCCTGATGGGACCTGATAGGTTAAGGTCAGACAGTAGTGGAAGAGGACTTCTTTTATCAATGGACTAGGGAAAAGGGATAGGGAAGGAAGAGAGAGGTAGTGTGGGCCCAGGAGAAGATGAGGGAGGGGACTACAACTGGGATAACAAAGTGAACATATTATAAATAACAACAACAACAACAACAATAATAATAATAATAAATCTCTCAAATGTTTCTTACTCTTTAATATTCATAGCTCCTGTTTGAAATATTTCAAAATATTTATATATTGATGTATTTAAGTACATTTCAATATACATGCTAATATACTTAGGAGGTAATATATTTTAATATACATCCTATTACTAGGAAATATTGTTTCTTAATAATCAAAACTCAGTTTCCTTTATTCACTAACTTAAGACTATTTAATAAAGCATGTCTATCTTTTCCATTTGGATATTATTATACATATCTAGATTCCACAGAGGTTAAGAAGGTCAGTTAATACTTAATAATGTATGCCCTAACCAGTGCTGCTGGTCCTCAAAGGACCTTCTTCACATTTTATTTTAAGCAGCCAATTTTATTCAATTCTGCTTAAGTTAGGAAAGATTTACATGCCAACACCATGAAATAGTTACGATCCTTTTGTAACTACCAATTTAGAGTGAAATTTGTGAAAAACTCATGAATGCATTAAAATTATTAAATTGTATGTAGCCACATTAACACTACAATGCATATGATATACATAAAATAGCATCTTACATTTTCTCATCTATTCTCTTAGAGGAATAAACTTGTATTTATAATCCAAATAACTTAACTTGTTTTCATAGTGTTATTGCTATAAATTTTAACTCCCATAAAGTGTCCATAGAGACTTTGAACTCTGTTTTTCATACTCTAGGTCTTTTCTAAAACATTCTGTTCTGTGTTCTTAATGGATGAGTGAACAAAGCATTGTACTTTACAACAGCGTAACTTAGAATAATGTGTGTTTCCTGGTTCATAAGCTACACGTAATTATTCTCTTTAAAAATATCTACAATCTTGTCTTAACTCAGTAGAATTAAAATTAAATGCATATATTCACCTGCCCAGTAGACAGCAGATGGTACATAAAGAATTATTTTCTCAGTTACATTGTTTCCACATACAGCACAGTTGAAAGTTTAGAGAAACAAAGAAATCTAGTGAACATTTTAGTGATAACAGGTACTTAGAGCTGCAAAATATTGACTCTTCTCATAGGTTCACAAGACCTCAGAGAAAAATCATGCTACTGTACTTGCAGACAACCTCTATTGTACAAAGAATAAATCTTTGGAAACAAGACTATCCTCCAATGAGTGCAATGTCCATTAAATGGACACTGCATCCTGTGAAACAAATGGTCTTATAAGAAGTACATGGCTGAATAAGCAAATAGTTTTATCAGATTTTGCAAATAACCAATAAATTTGAATGGCTTATAGTATCTTTGCTGGATGTATTGTTCACTTTTTCTAAATTAAAAGACACATGAGCACATTGTAAAAAAGAAAAAAAAACCCTACATGGGTCCTCCAAGGCTATGACAGACACTAACAAATTATGACACCATCTTGCAAGGTACAGATCTTCATATCAGGAGTCCTAATATGGATAAAGATGACTATCTTTATTTGTACGCTATTTACTTGTGTGGCCATATTAACTACATCTTCCAATCATGATTTTTAGCATCACTTGTCATTTGCATATTAAGGTATGTGACTGATTGTTATCTTCTCAGAAATGCTGGAGTCTAGGGTATTTGTTCTAAAACTCTCTTCCCTTTAACAAGTTTCTTGATTCTGTCAGCTACTTTTTCCCATGTCAGTGATACAATTAAAAATTCTCAGCAAGACACAACAATAGAAATAGGACTATGTGGGAAGAGGAAACTGACCCAGGGAAAGGAAAAGGAACACATGGTAAGGAAAATGTGAATGATCAAGTACCTTATGGGCATTTCTGAACATGCCCCAAAAGCACTAATTAATTACATGGCTAATATGAGATAATACAGTGTGAGACTGCAATGAACATAGCTTCACTGTGGGGATTCATGAGGCCTGAGAAACAAGCAGACGGACAGTGTATTCTCAAAAATGAACAGAGGTTCTAATATCCTCAGAAATCCTTATGTGGATACAAATTCAGAGTACACAAGCTGTCGCTGTTGTGGCAGCCTAACAATTCAGGGGTTGGCACAATCTCCATAGGCACATTTTGCTTGTTCATCAATGCTTTCATATTTTATGTTTTTGTATTTATATAATTTTTATTTTTATATTTTATATATTGAAGATTTTATGGTCATGTGTCTTATACTACTGGTTCTGTAATCTGTCAGGAAACACAAATTCTCTACTGTCTATTAGTCATTCAAAGAGATGTTAAAAATATGCTCTATGTTTGGTTAATTGTAAATTGAATATTATTGAATGGTAAGTAATATTTTCTTAAAATTACACAAGGGCAGCAAACAATTGTTTTGCAAAACTTTTAATAAGAGACCTGCATTCTATGGTTAAAATAATGTTCCCTGTACTGGAGATCAAGAGAGATGTAAGGACAGCAAACAATTGTTTTGCAAAACTTTTAATAAGAGACCTGCATTCTATGGTTAAAATAATGTTCCCTGTACTGGAGATCAAGAGAGATGTAATATAATAAGTAATTAGTGGTTAGATGTATTTATATTTGAATTAATACTCATCTCCATTTTGGAGTTAAAAACAAATCCTCTGATAGTTTGGAAGTGGCAAGATGGAAATTGGAACTGAATGATGACACCGAAAAAAGAATGTGATATACTAGAAAAATTCATTTTGTTGTTTTATTTATAGGGAAATATCAATTCCTATCTTGTTCAGGTCATCCTGTAATGTACAAACATCCCTCCTCATCCTTCACATTACTGAGATTACTGCTGTATGTCACCATGATCAACCCAAAGGGAATCTTTTATTGGGAAGCTGATAATAGTCAACAAGTAGAAACTATTATGCCAAAAAGCATTAACAAGTAGAAACTATTATGTTAGCTTGACAGGAGGTAGGTGACTACATAATAGAGGGAAATAGACAACACTGAAGATAAATATTCATGTATTCATTTTCCAATTATAATTTTCCTTTGTTCTTGGGAATTTTGTAATGTATATTATGATAATTATATTTAACTCCCCTTTTCTTTCCTTATTTCTTCTAACTCCATGACATTTTATTTTCAGATGATTGATATAACAGAAAACAAAAGTGGATCAATCATGCCTTCAAAAATTGAGATATATTGATGATTAAGTACTTTCAATTGCAGAATATTGATGACCATTTTCTAAACTTGAATATCTTCAATATTATTATATTAATCTCACAATTATGATTGACAATTTTATGGTACAATATATATTTTATGCTAAAATAACTAGTTAGAGAAGATCCATTTTGAGAATATGCTTAGGAATAATCAGATAATTTCCCTCTTCATTTTTTTATTGAAAATATATTTTCATACACTATATTCTGATCAAGGTTTCTCCTTCCCCCAATATCTCCCAGATAGTCCCCACCTCACCACCTACCAAATTCCATTCCTTCTCTTTCTTCATCTTTGGAAAACAAACAGTCAAACAAAAGAGCAAACAAATCAGAATAGAAATGGAATAACAAAAAGAAAGTACAAGAAACACATATACAAACACACAAAATCAAAACATAAAACTATATAAAATCAAAACTAAAATATATAAGCAAAAACCAATTCAGATAAAAATTATCAAACAAAGCAATATTAGAGGAAAAAGTCTACAAAAATAACATTTTCAAATTTTATTGGCTATCTACAAGTAGGCTTAGGCATACCTTTAAATGTGTTTAACATCTCTAGTGAGGCTCCATTGGAGGGAATAACTTTCTCTTTGTAAGTGAGTTTCAGTTGGAGATAACTTTGTTTTTTAATAAAAACTAAAATAAGCACATAGATATAGGTGAAAATCCAAATTCTCAATATTACATTTCTGCGACAATAATTGGTTCTAAATAGATGTAATGTTGTTCAATGAAACATTTTTGCCTTCAGCCATGCCTGGGGCTAATACTAGAACTCTAGTGAGTGGGAACCAATGATGTGAACTATGTTACATTGGGTAACAGAATTCTCAAAACCCTAGTGTTCTAAAAGACAAAATATTATTATCTTTTTCAAATATGTATGGCAAAAACTAAAATAATAAAACAAATGTTGCTACCATTTTGAGCAGCTGTTGGTTTCCGTGAATCAGACTACTGTGGTAAGTCATCTTATATGGAGAAATCTATAGAGAAATCTTGTTTACCTTTTAAAATACCTTTGTCTTGTGTATGTGTATAGACATTGGTATGTCAAGCTGCTGATAGAAAAGTCAGAGGAGAATTTTACAATTGATTCCCTTCTTACAGCATACGTGTCATGAAGACTGAACTCTGGTCATCAGATTTGGAGTCAGTCACCTTTACTCTTTGAACTCTGGTCATCAGGTTAAGCATTAGGCACTTTTTTATTCTACCTTATAGGTCCATAATAGATAAAAGTTTATTTGTATAAATGAAACTATGTTTGCTGGAGTTTTATTTTAAAATACAATTTGATACAATGAGGGCAGATTCAACTGAACAGTAAGTAAACAGCTCCCTTTGATTTCCTGACTTTCCACATCTTTTTAAAAATTTAATTATATATATGTATTTATTTATTACAATTCATTCAATTTGTATCTCAGCTGCAGCCCCCTCCCTCATCTCCTCCCTGTCCCACCCACACTCCCTCCTCTCTCTGTATGGCCTTTCCCTAGTCCCCTGATAAAGGTGGACCTCCTCCACTTCTATCTGACCCTAGCTTATCATGTCTCATCTGTGGCCTGGTAAGGCTATACCCCTTAGGAGGAGGTGATCAAAGAGCTTGCCACTGAGTTCATGTACTCCTTACTAGGGAACCCACTTGGAAACTGAGCAGCCAGTTGGCTTCCTTTGAACAGGGGGTCTAGGTCCTTTCCATGCATTGTCCTTGGCTGGAATATCAGTAACTGTAGGCCCTCCTGGACCGCGGTATTTTGGTTCAATAAAATACTCACAATCTGAATTCAAGAACACATTAAAGATATCATCCCCCATGAATTTCCACATCTTGAACGCGAATTTAAAGCCACCTTGTAAAGAGAACATTGTAAACTGAATGAGAATAAAGCCTGTGTTCTAAGAACAGATGAATATGAAAGAAAGTAATTTCATTCTTGATAGTACTTCTGAAATGCTGCCCTAATCCTGGATTACCTAACAAATAAACATCTAAGTCAGGGAGAAAAAAAATTTTCTTACTTTAATACCTTTTAATCATATTTCTTTTTGCCTAATTCCAAATATATATTTTAACAAAGAAGCACTCAACACTGAGTTTAAGAGAGAAATCCCTAGAACAAAATGAGACCTG
>CM053753.1:93672304-93691378 GCA_028658305.1 Pachyuromys duprasi | reverse complement strand
AAAGAGGAAATCATGAAATTTGCAGGCAAATGGTGGGACCTGGAAACGATCATCCTGAGTGAGGTATCCCAAAAGCAGAAAGACACACATGGTATATACTCACTTATATAGACCTATAAGATAGGATAAACATACTGAAGTCTATACACTGAAAGAAGATAAAAAAGAAAGAGGACCTGTGGTAAGAGGATTAATCCTCATGTAGAAAATCAAATGGGACGGATATTGGATGTAGGAGAAAACAAGTAGCAGGACAAGAGCCTACCACAGAGGGCCTCAGAAAGGCTCTTCCTAGCAGGGTATCAAAGCAAAGATTAAGAATCATAACAAACCCTTTGGCAGAGTGCAGGGAATCATATCAAAGAAGGGGGAGTTAGTATGACCTGGAGATATCACGAGCATCGCAAAGTCCAAATATATCAGGGCACAGGAGTCTTTTATGAGACTGTCTCTCCAACCAAGGACCATATATGGTTATAACCTAGAACCCCTGCTTGTATGTAGCAAATGGTAGCTCAATACCCAAGTGGGTATACTACTAAGGGGAACAGGGACTATTTCGGACATGAACTCAATGGCTGGCTCTTCGACCTCCCTTCCCCCTGAGGGACGAGCAGCCTTGCTAGGCCACAGAAGAGGACATTGCAGCCAGTCCTGAAGAGACCTGATAATCTAGAGTTGGAATGGGAAGAGGTCCTCCCCTATCAGTGGACTTGGAAAGGTGCAGGGAGGACATGAGGGAGGGAAGGGGGAGGATAGGGAGGGAATGCAGGAGGGGGCAATGGCTGGGATACAAAGTACATAACCTGTGATTAATATAAAATCAAAGTGAAAAAAAAAGAGGTCCTTACCTCCATACCGTCATAGTACCCTTGACAACATCCTCTGAGGTTTGGGTGTTTCTACAGACTGACTTCGGCTGACAGCATCCTGTGAGGTTTGGGCGTTTCTATAGGCTTACTTTGGTCAAAAATTGAGAAATATGTAACCCATTTGTGGCACTGGGGGTTTCACTTGATGGTATTGGATGTTCAGTTGAAGGATTATTTCCTGAATAATTTGGTTGCTTCACTTAGATTATTTTTATATGTATGTATTTCAAGAAGCTTATATTATAGCAGGTTTCTGTGTAGTTTTCCAAATGCCTTTAAGTGTTAGTCATCACCTGCCCCATTCTCTCCTTTACTTTTCTTTCCCATCTCCCACACAATTTAATATTCCTACTTTAGTTTATCTTTTGTGTTTACGTAACAGCATAATCTATTATCCCTTCCACTGAAGATCATTTATCCTGTAGTCACTTACTAGTTACTCAACCTCTGTGGTTATTAGAATGTATCACAGTTTCAGAAGCTTAAGTGTTAACATCTGCACTTGTCTTCGGAAGTCTAAATTACCTATCTCTGGTTGATATTATCTAGCTCCATCCACTTACCTGTAAATTGTATGCTTCATTTTTCTTATCAAATTGATGAGCAAACACTTTACTGATAAATCATTGTTTTTTCTTTCTTTTTTTGTCTTCCCAAATAACACAAATATCATAGTATAAAATACCATTAAATTTTAAAATTCCAAGTATTTACATTTTTTCAATATTTTATATTATTAATGTCAAAGGTTTCATTAAAATCCAACTATTTTAATGACTGCCTATTTAAAGTTATATAGTTTTTTCTTCCAAGAAACAATAATCAGGAGACAGTGATAATCAACTAAAAGCAATCCAAATTCAATGGTTTTAAATGCTAAATATTGATATCTAGAATTTACTCATGATCTTTAAGGCTTCCAATGGCTTGAGCCGTCTCAAGTCTTGGGCTCTGTTATATGAAACATACTCAAATTGTTTCACAATCACAGCTCAGCTTAACTCCACACTTAATGCTGTCTTTGATGGTTATACCATGCTCCCAACTTCTTTGATGGTTCTGATTTCACCACAGCAATTAAGGCTACACTTCCATCAATGGACATTCTTGACCTCTTTTCAGGGACTTCAAAATAGACACAAAGTGCAATTTCATGCATTCTCCATCAACACTTCAATCTTGCATTTTTTATGCCTTCAAAACCTATAACAGATGCTCAACTTTCACATGTTGCTGAGTTACGTTACCCAGTTAAGATAAGACCTCATGAACTAAACCTTCTCTGTGTGTGAACCCTGAGGAAATATCTCACAGAATTTCATCATAAGGGTGATGGTCACTTACGAATCACAGTTGGCTTGCCTTTTCCCAGGAATTACAGAACATTTCACTTCAGTAGTGCTATCATTTTGTTAATCATAGCAGGTTTTCCAGGATCACAGATTCTTAACATATACATGGGCTTACTAGTCTTTTTGCTTCCTTCTGAAAAGTTACAAGCCATGTCTCAACTCTCTGAATTGGCTTCAACATTTTCATCTCCAAGCTCCCACTGACCTGACCAATAAGCTTTGAGCACTCAATGACTTTTCAGTCCTAAATTCCAAATGCTTCCATAGTCCTTACCAAAACAATATGATCAGTGCCATCACAATACCCTACTTCTTCTGGTACTAACCTCTGCTCTAGTTTGCTTCCTGTTGTTGTGATAAGCCACTCCTAGCAAATGCTACTTGGGGAAGAATTTTTGATGTTGTTTTTGTTTTTGTTTCCAGGATGCAATCTGTCATAGAGAGAAATTAATTCAGGAATTGTATTCTGAAACTTGAAGGTAGGAATTGCTCTCAGTCTCACATTTAGAGAACATTTCTTGTTCATCCTTCGTACCCCTGTCTTAGGATGGTACATTCCACAATGGACATGGACTCTATACCAATTAGCACAAAAAATGTTCCACATACATGCCAAATGGAGGCAGTTCCACAACTGAGGTTTCATTTTCCTGGATGTGTCACACTGACAGCCACTATTAGTCATCAAACCTTTTATTGTGTATATGATATTAGAGTATTTTCTCTATTTAGGGAGGTTGCTTTTAACTTTTTTGGCTCTCTTTGCTTAGCAATAGCTTTCTAATATGTTGCAATCTCACTTGTCTATTTTTCTTTTGTACTTATGATTTTTGTGTCATACCTAAAGGAAAAATATGTAGTTTTTTTTTCCCTAGTCTGTCAGAGCATATTAACAAAGTACAACACTGAGTATCAGAAATGTGGGCTGGGAAGAATGTCTCTGTCAGTAAAGTACTTGCTACATAAATATGATAGTCTGAATTCAGATTACTAATACTTTGGTAAAACAGATGTGTATAATAACTTACATCCATAACCCAAGGCCTAGAGAGTCAGAGATAGGAAGATTCTCTTATATAGTGCTGGCCTGTGATATCCCAGTCCAGTGAGAAAATCTGACTCAAAAAAGAATGGTGGGGTCAATTAGGGAAGTCTCTCTCTGGTCTCTTCATGCATATACACACAGGTATACATATAAATACACATACAATTTAAATAAAATTGCAGATTTTTAAAAGAATATCCACTTTATGAGGAGGGCCTGCTTTCTGGTTGATAGATAACTTCTGACTTTTTAAAATTAATTAATTGGATTTACATCTCAGTCATAGGCCCCTCCTTCCATTCCTACCCTCCCTCATGCATGCCAGATACCCCAGCTCATCTATTCACACGAGGACTGAGTTCTTCCTCCCCTGTGGCCTTGTAGGGAAGTCTCATGAGGCAGCAGTGATAAAAAAAAAAACAAACAAACAAACAAACAAAAAACGGTCAACATAGTCTGTCTCAGCGATATCTTCCACTCCCTTAACTAGTGGGCCAACATAAAGCCTAAGATGTCTGTCGAACTTATCTTCTTGGTGTCTGTGCATTGTAGTATATCTATCCTATACTATATGACCAAAATTCGCTTATACCATGTGTGTCTTTCTGGATCTGTGTTACCTTACTCAGGATGATCTTTTCTAGTTCCATTCATTTGCCTATAAATTTCATGATTTCTTTGTTTTCAATGGCTGAGTAGTTTTCCATTGTGGAAATGTACCACAATTTCTTCATCCATTCTTTGGTTGAGGGCTATCTAGGTTGTTTCCAGTTTCTGGTTATTATTCTTTTAGCTTTGCAGAGTGTCAACTTTTCTCTCTAGGTCCTTGCTAATAAGTTACACCAGAAACTCTACATCCATTCTTGCAACCTTGTATCTTAAAGCGGTGTCACTGTGAACTATAATCAAATTATGGATTGCTTTTCAATATAAGAATTAAGTGGGAACAAAAATATTCATTCTATAAATTTTTACTTCTGGATCTTCAATTACATGCTTTCCTTCTTTGCGGATACATTTATTTATTTTCCAGACAGAGTTGATAAACTAGTGAGCTTAAGTTCAGTAAAAAACCTTGTCTCCAATAAAATGAAAAACATAATAGTGATTTACTCTTTATGTCCTTTTTTGTCTTCTGCATTCAGGCAGAGTTGCACACTTGTGTATACATACTCCACATGAATATGTATATATATAACAGCACAATTATATGTGTAAAACAAATAAGATGGTGGCTTTTCCTGGTTATACATAACATATATTGCTTCTATCCTGGAGAGTGTAATCTCAAGACAATGAATGTCACTGTCCAGAAGGTAGAGTAGACAGAGCTCCTCTCTGGTGACTCTTATACTAGGTCTGGTTACTATTCCTGAAGACCATACTCTTAGTGTCCAAATGAATAACTTCTATATATCATCATCAAAATGCTATTTAACTTCAAGGAGAATGTTTAGGAGTAATAAAGAGACTCAATTTATAGTATTTTTTCTAATAATTTTTAAGGTTTTAAGCCTACTTTTTCAATTAATTTTTATTTTTTAATATTTTTTAATATTAATGAGTTTCTTAACTTTGTATCACAGCTGTATCCTGCTCCCTCATAACCTCCCAATCCCACCCACCCTACCTCATCTTCTCCCTGCCCCTTTCCAAATCCACTGATAGGGCAGAACCTCCTCCCCTTTCATCTGACCCTGGTTTATCAAGTATATTCAGGACTGGCTGCAAAGTCCTCCTCTGTGGCCTAGCAGGGCTGCTCCCGCCTCAGGTGTCGGGGGGGGGGGGGGTCAAAGAGCCAGCCATTGAGATCATGTCAGAAATAGTCCCTGTTCGCCCTCCTAGGATACCCACTTGGATTCTGAGTTACAGTGTGCTTCATCCAAGCAGGGGTTCTAGCTTATATGCATACATGGTCCTTGGTGGAGATACAGTCTCACAAAAGAACCTTGTGCCCAGATATATTTGGTCCTTGTGGAGCTCCTGTCCTCTCCAGGTCATACTAACTCCCCCTTCTTTCATATGATTCCCTGTATTCTGCCGAAGGTCTGGTTATGAGTCTCAGTATTTGTTTTGATACACTACTATGTAGAGACTTTCAGAAATTCTCAGTGGTAGGCTCCTGTCCTGTAATTGTTTTCTCCTACTTCCAATGTCCACCCCATTTGTCTTTCTAAGTACGGGTTGATCATCTTACCCAGAGTCCTCTTTCTTGTTTATCTTCTTTAGGTGTACAGATTTCATTATGTTTATCCTATCTTATAAGTTTAGTACTTGATTTTTTTACAAAGAAGCCAAAATCATTCAATGGAAAAAAGACAAATTCTTCAACAAATAATGCTGGTCCAACTGGACGTCTACATGCAGAAAAATGAAAATAGATCCATATTTATCAACCTCTCCATCTTTAATGATATAAACGTCTTCATCAAGAGGCCCTGGACCAAATGGATGTCTATATGCAGAAAAATGAAAACAGATCCATATTTATCACCCTGCACAAAAATAAAGTCCAAGTGGATCAAAGAACTCAACATAAAACCAGATACACTAAATAGGTTAGATGAAAAAGTGGGGAAGACCCTAGAACTCATTGACACAGGAGACAACTTCCAGAACAGAACACCAACAGAACAGGCTCTAAGATCAACAATCAATAAATGGGACCTCATGAAGCTGAAAAGCTTCTGTAAAGCAAAGGACACTGTTGTCAGAACAGAGCAACAGCCTACAGACTGGGAAAGGATTTTCACCAACCCTATATCTGACAGAGGGTTGATATCCAGAATATATAAAGAAGTAAAGAAGTTAAGACCTACTTTTAAAAGTTTAATTGATTTTGAGAAGAATGTTTCATATAAAATACATGTCATTCAAGTTATTAGATGAAAAATATCTTTTAATATTTAATCGAGTTTCTGAGTTCTCATTCGACTAAACAACATAATTGATTCTGGCAGTCTTCATTAATTCTTACACTTTGTAAATGGATTTAAGCCAGTGACTTTCTTTTATGTGTCATTAATTTGTCTTGACAATTTCATACATGTATGTTGTGACTTTTTTTTTAATTCCCACTCCAACTTCCTTTATCTCACTCTTATTGCACTCTATGTTTGCTATATAGCAATCGCCCCTTTTTAATATCCATGCTTTTTGCTATGTTTAGTGACCTACTAATATAAACAGGAACATATGATTCACAACTATCTACAAGCCCTTTAGTGGGGTTACTATTTGGTACACAACTTTGCAACAGCACATTAAAATCAAAGGGTGAATATAAAGATGGGAGACTCTGGGCAATGACAGACCACACAATATGATTTAAAAGATTTGATTCTTAGAGCTCACACACAAAAAAAAAAAAAGACAGTTACCCACCACTTATGGGTAACTGAAATTCTTAACAATTTAGTCAGTTATTTTTAGCACTGAATCAATCATCTAATTTCGTATGTGTCATCCAAAATTTACAGTCACATCTCAAAGTAAAAGTTCTTGCTCAAGCATTACATTGTCTACCATTCTATAGTGAACGCTAACAATCAGAGGTATCGGGGATTTTTAAAGGGTAATCATGGCACAGAATCCATGTACAGGTATAAAACATATCATTTTTCTGTATCAACTATTTCTATTTTAACATTTTAAAACATGCTTTCTCATTTTTACAAATGTTTTAGTAATTTATTTGGAAAACTCTTAACAGTAATTAAAATCCCTATATTATACATTATTTACTTATGTTAAATATCCATCCCCATTCGTTATATTAGAATTCATGTTATCTTTTTGTGAAATTTGGGACCATCATAACTAATAACATTTTTACATTTTTGCACATATACAGGGTAGTCATTTATTACCTGTTAGAATCGACCTGGGTTCACAAGAAGATAAACCTCAGCAAGATCTTAATGCTTACAGATAATTAAAACATCAAAGGACATATTACATTCTATTTAGACACTAATCTTTGAGGTAATATGAATTATTCTGTACCTGCCACAGCTTGAGAACACAGCAAAAAGACAGGATTTTATTCCCCAGAAACAGTGTCTCCATGTAAGAGAAACTTGCCAATACTTTGATTTAGAGTTTGCCAGACTTCAAAAGGAGAAGAAAAAAAGAAATGACAGAATGCTGATTGGAGAAGCAAGGTGTAGTCACTGAAGCATGGACATCTTAGAACTAAGTCCATAACATAAATATATATATATATATGTGTGTGTGTGTGTGTGTGTTTTGGTTATATATTTTGTATATATATATACATAATATATAATAAATATATATTTATATAAATAAATATAACTTATATTATATGTTTTTATATATTATATAAATAGATAATATAAAATTATATAAATAAATATGATTTATTATATAGATTTAATATATATTTTATATTATATGTATTTTGTATACATATATTTTGTTTATATATATAAATATAACATGTATAATATGTTATTTATAATATATAAACAAAAATTCCGGCGTAGCTGCCATGGAGGAATTATATATATATATATATATATATAATCTTGGCACTGGTAAAATAAGAAGGAATATAGCTTAGTTTTTACCTTACCTTTGAAGGTAGAATGTCCAAGATTGTGATGAGGACATCTACCTGGCTTCTTCATTTCCAGTAGAATAATGACTGAGAATAATAGAATTTTAAAGACAAAACTTTGAATACCAGACTAAAATTACCAAAAGTGACCCTGGAAAGAGAAGTCAGTTTCTTCATCCTAGTACACTATGTTTCTATGAGAAGGGAGGAAAAGCGGTTGAAAGACACTCTTCAATCAAATTTTTCTGTCAAGGAGGGTGGGAAATAAGGCATGACCATATATTAAACTGTTTATATCTCAATCAACTATGAGCTCAAGACTTAGAAACCAACAGAACCACATGGATAGATCATGAGAGCTGATAGGATGTGAGACTCAGTAGGGAATGGCAAATATGGACTGAAGTTAAGACTCAAATATAGGCAGCCTCATTTATCCTTGGTAAAATAAACATTAACTGTCAGTGTAAACACATGTATGGGTAAGACTATTCCCACCACCCAATTAAATCTTTATCCAATGTATTCAGAAAACAGCATGTGGCTATGCAACATCATACACAATATTCATGCCAAAGGCTAAAAATAACGCAAAGGATCATCCATGTTGATGATAAAGGGTTTTTGTTGTTGTTGTTTGTTTGTTTTTTGACAATCTCACAGAACCACTCTGACATGACCACGTACTTACCAAACTGGCAGTAATCCCACCTGTAAATTTAGTTTAAGAGATGACTTTGAGAAGAAATTGATATTTTCTGAAGAAACAAGAAAAAACAAAATAAAACAAAAACAAAAACCAAACAAACGAAACAAAACTTCTTTGTTTTTGACATGGTCTTAGTAGACTACTGTAGAAAATTCACTGAAATGACAAATACTGAGTACCTTCACGGTGATGTTCTGGAATAAGTGGTGGAGTATGAGGTTCTAAATGAACCACATATATTAAGCCTCTCCTATGGTGGGGACCAGTCTTCTAGACACAACATGCCTACTGTGAGTGAGATGGCTAAAGGAGAGCTGTGTGTGAATGTAAATGAAAAACTCTCAGAAGTATCTGTGTCTTTGAAGAATTATGGGCTTATTAGAATTTACATGTTGTGGGGAGACAGGAAATAGTGTATTTTTAGCTTTCCTGAACAGCATTTCTTGCTCCACTGAATATCTGAACATCTTGTGATAATAAATAACAACTTCTTCTAAGTGATTAATTTAGCAGACTATTAGCTTCTACCAACCTAAGAGCTAAGAATGTACTCAGACAGCATCTTACACTTATACAAAAGCTTCCCCCATTTCATTGCACATTTGTCTCTGGTGTACGCATCAAAGTATTTTAAACTTGCCCTGATTTATGACTTTATTTGTACTATAAAATTATAAAATTCCAGTGAAACTTCTTTCAAACTGGAACATACAACCCGAGGAACTTCAATTTATGTTTGTGGATCAAAGTCACTCACAATTACTCCAGAATAAATTATTGCTGTCAAAGACCAAACTGAGCAGAGCACAGGGGTCTTATAAGAGACAGTTTCTCCAACCAAGGACCATGTATGGATATGGCCTAGAACCCCAACTCAGATGTGGCCCATGGTAGCTCGGTGTCCAACTAAAGACCCTAGTAAGCAGAACAGGGACTATTTCTGTTATGAACTCAATGGCTGGTTCTTTGACCCTCCCCCATACACACCAGGGAGTAACAGCCTGGCTAGATCCCAGGGGAGGACATTGCAGCCAGCCCTGAGGAGAAAAGATGATCTGGGGTCGGATGGAGGGGAGGAGGTCCTACCCCGTTGGTGGCGGGAGGAGATGAGGGAGGAATGGGGAGGGTGGGAGGGAATGAGGAAGGGGGCTACGCCTGGGATGCAAAGTACCTAACCTGTGATTGATATAAAAATAAATAAATTACATTTAAGAAGAAAAAAAGTAAATAAAGCAAGCAAATCAGAAAAAAAAAAGAGTTATCCTGTTTACATTGACACTGCTGAAAACGTTAACTCAGAGCAGCTGGGTTACCTTCAGAAGATCAAGCCAACCAATATTCTGTGACATATATGTTTATATTATATACATATTCAACAAGCATGTTTGTACATGCAAAAACACACAGAGACACACACAAACATACATAGACGCACACAGAGACACACACAGACATAGATGCAAACACATACACACACAGCCATACACTCACATATACACACATGCAAACACACACATGCACACACATGCAAATACACACACACACTATAAATTTTAAAATGATATCACTGAGCTGGGAGGAATGAATGAATAGAACAGAAGAGAGATGAGTCCATAAAAGAAAGGCAAGAGAGTGAACAGTGTCAACCAGATAGTATTCTTCTATGAAAATGTCCTTATAAAACCCTAATTATGTATGGTTAAAGTACAGCAGTCTATACTATATTTAAATAATAAATCATAGGGAAAGAAATTTTATGGCCAAATATCTGTGTGCATCAGTTACTTCCATGTGAGCATTTTATGTAAACTAAAATTACGCAGCATACTAAAACTCCCGCAACATTTCTGAAGTTTACAGAGAATGGCAAAAGTCTGGTATTTTATGTACAGAGAATCAACATCTACAAATCACACACCAATGGATATGGTGATTAGAGTACAGAAAATGAGAGGTAATGAAATGATCTTATTTCCAAAAGTTTTCAGTTGGGACATTTTAATGATGTCGTATTGCTCTAGTCAGAAAGATGTTCTTCTCTCTAAAGGCAAACGTTTGTTATAAGAAGACAATGATTGAGTGGAAGACTATGTGGATGTGAGGAAGAAATTATGCGGTCTAATTTGTTGTACCAATTTATAATGTGGATATAAAAAGCAACAAATACTCTCTCATGAAATTCACTTCTGTTTAGCTGAGCTTAATAAAATGCAAAGGAGAATAAATTACTAATACTAATTGGTATCCAAAGGCAAATGTGTGATAATTTCCTCCTATATCTAGAAAAAAATGTGTATCAAGGCTATGAAAATGCAAATAATAGCACTAACCACCTGCTTAATGACAAGGGCAAGTACACCCTGTTTCTGTTACATTATTCATTTTCTATTTATTAAGAAATTTGAATACTTGATGTTTGCTGAGCAGCCAAGAACAGGTGTTTTCTACTGAAAAGCTTGCTGTTTTAATGTTGTTTACATCTAAAGGAGCATAAGGGCAGATCCTTAGATTGAACAAATATAACTATTAACTCAAATTTATAAATTCAGAGACGTTTTAATAAGAGGTGAAAATTATTATTCTTGGAAACAGAGATAGAGCTTGCCTAACATTCATGAAATCTTGGATTATAGCCCAGCACAAAATGTGTATTGTTTTGAGCACAATCATATGTGAACTTCATGGAGGAACTAACATACATTAGCTGCATTTACATATAAGGGTTAGTCACTTCTCAGATAAGCCAACCACATCTCAAAAAGATTAAAACAAAGTACTAATGTGGAATTGACCTTGTGCTTATATATATCAAGTTAGGCGAAAACAAATAAAATACCAATTTTCATAAACATAAACACATTATATGTAATAATTTAATATGAGGAACTAAGGAATTATGTGTTGTACTCTTACTGACTTTTATACTACAAACCCTCAAGTATCTAATCATTAGTACAATTAAACATTTTCTTTACCAATAATTTAGAGATTAAACAAACAGAAACATGTTTTCTGTGTGTATATCTATGCACATATTGACCTGGACACTTAGGTTCCACCAATGATGTTTTAACCTCATAATATACTTTGAAATTCTAAAGAAATATCCAAGATATAATAATTATTATCATTGGAGAATATTATAAATTTAAGAATGACATGAGGCCAAAACAACTGCTTTATGATTTTATTTAGCATTTGCTCCATAGATGGAAGCCTGTTTGGTACTGAAACTCTAACTCATAGGCTCCAGAGATAAACATACTATTATTATTATTTGGATATAGAATCAAACTATGTCTAAATTCATCTCTACTCTATCGATTAGTTCAGCTTTCACAGATTGTCAGTAGTCTTTTTTTGCAGAGTAGGTGGTGGATACTAGAGAAAATCACAACTGGTCAAAGTGCATAGAATATGTTACTGCAGAGTAACTTAGCCTGAAATAGAGCAGCTATATTATACTCCTCTCCAAGGTCCAGGACCATCATGAAAGAGAGTCAGACATATGGAGGATATGAGGAAAAAAAGTGTCTTATGGTTACAAGAGATAATGATGATGAACTGATGAGCTGTAGGATGCTAGTATGTGATTATGATTTTGATACCCATAAAAGACGCCCACAAGTCATCATTTTGAATGGAATGGGAAAGTGTTCACTTCATATTGAGGAGCAGGCATAGCTGATGGTTTCTGGAGGAGGACAGTAAACAACCTTTAAAGGTATGTTCCCTTTGCCTTTCTGAATAAGGATTGAGCATCTTACACAGGATCCTCCTTCCTGATTAGCTTCTCCACTGCCCCCCTGAGGTATTTTAAGCTTTATTTTTCTCCAACATTTTATTCTGTTTGGTTTTTTTTACATTTTTATTTTATATTAATCAAAGGTTATGTACTTTGGATCTCAGCATTAGCTCCCTCCCACATTCCCTCCCTATCCCTTCCATCCTCCCTCAACTATTCTCTGACCCTTTCCACATCAACTGGTAGGGGAGGTCCTCCTCCCCTTCCTTCTAAATCTAGCTTATCAGGTCTCTTCAGGACTGGCTGCAATGTCCTCTTCTGTGGCCTAGCAAGGCTGCTCTTCCCTTGTGGGGTAAGGTAAAAGGGTCGAAGAGCCAGCCATTGCATTCATGTCCGAAATAGTCCCTGTTCCCCTTACTAGGGTACCCACTTAGATATTGAGCTACCATTTGCTACATTCAAGCAGGGGTTCTAGGTTATAACCATACATGGTCCTTGGTTGGAGAAACAGTCTCCTAAAAGACCCCTGTGCTCTGATATATTTGGACCATGTGATGCTCCTGACATTTCCAGGTCATACTAATTGCCCCTTCTTTCATATGATTCCCTGCACTCTGCCAAAGGGTTGGTTATGATTCTTAATCTTTGCTCTGATACACAGCTAGGAAGAGTCTTTCCGAGGCCCTCTGTGGTAGGCTCTTGCCCTGTTACTTGTTTTCTCCTACATCAAATGTCCATCCCATTTGTCTTTCTAAGATAGGATTAATCCTCTTACCCCAGGTCCTCTTTCTTGTTTATCTTCTTTCAGTATATAGACTTCAGTATATTTGTCCTATCTTATAGGTCTATATAAGTGAGTATATACCATGTGTGTCTTTCTGCTTTGGGGATACCTCACTTAGGATGATCATTTGCAGGTACCACCATTTGACTGCAAATTTCATGATTACCTCCTTTTTAATTGCTGAGTAGTATTCCATTGTGTAAAAGTACCAAAATTTCTGTATCCATTCCTCAACTGAGGAACATCTGGGTTGTTTCCAGGTTTTGGATATTATGAATAAAGCAGCTACGAACATAGTTGAGCAAATGTCCTTGTTGTGTACTTGAACATCTTTTGGATATATGCCTAGGAGTGGTATAGCTGGATCTTGAGGAATCACTATTCTTAATTGTCTAAGAAAAGGTCAAATTGATTTTCAGAGTGGTTGTACCAGTTTACATTCCCACCAGCAATGGAGGAGGGTTCCTCTTTCTCCACATCCTCTCCAGCATGTGTTGTCACTTGAGTTTTTGATCTTAGCCATTCTGACAGGTGTAAGGTGAAATCTGAGGGTCCTTTTGATTTGCATCTCCCTGATGGCTAAGGAAGTTGAGCATTTCTTTAAGTGTTTTTCTGCCATTCTACAGTCCTCTACAGAGAGCTTTCTGTTTAGCTCCATACCCCATTTTTTAATTGGATTACTTGATTTGTTGCTTTTTAACTTGAGTTCTTTATATATACTGGATATTAGCCCTTTGTCAGATATAGGGTTGGTGAAGCTCCTTTCCCAGTCTGTAGGCTGTCATTTTGTTTTGATGACAGTGTCTTTTGCTTTACAGAAGCTTTTCAACTTCATGAGGTCCCATTTATTGATTGTTGATCTTACAGCCAGTGCTGTTGGTGTTCTGTTCAGGAAGTAGTCTCCTGTGCTGATGAGTTCTAGGGTCTTTCCCGCTTTTGCTTCTAACAGATTTAATATATCTGGTGTTATGTTGAGATCTTTGATCCACTTGGACTTTAGTTTTGTACAGGGTGATAAATATGGATCTCTTTTCATTTTTCTGCATATAGATATCTAGTTGGTCCAGCACCATTTGTTGAAGATAGTGTCTTTTTTCCATTGGGTATATTTGGCTTCTTTATCAAAAATCAAGTTTCCATAGGTGTGTGGGTTTATGTCTGGATCTTCTATTTGGTTCCATTGATCCACTATTCTGTTTCTATGTTAATAGCATGCAGTTTTTACAACTATTGCTCTGTAGTACAGCTTGAGATCAGGTATGGAAATACCTCCAAATGATCTGTTCTTGTACAGGACCGTTTTGGAAATTCTGGGTTTTTTGTTTCTCCATATGAAGTTAAGAATTTTTCTTTCAAGGTCTGTGAAGAATTTTGTTTGTTATTTTGATGGGGATTGCATTGAATCTATGGATTGCTTTGGGCAGAATAGCCATTTTCACTATGTTAATCTTACTAATCCACGAGCACTTGAGATCTTTCCATCTTCTGATATCTTTTTCAATTTCTTTTTTCAGAGCCTTGAAGATTTTCTCAAAGAGATCTTTCACTTGCTTGGTTAGAGTCACCCCAAGGTACTTTATGTTATTAGTAGCTATTGTAAAGGGTGTTGTTTCCCTAATTTCTTTCTTGGTCCTTTTGTCTTTAGTGTACAGGAGGGCTTCTGATATTTTGAGTTTATATTGTATCCAGCCACTTTGCTGAAGGTGTTTATCAGTTGAAGGAGTTCTCTGGTTGAATTTTGGGGGTCACTCATGTATATCATCATATCGTCTGCAAATAGTGATACTTTGACTTCTTCCTTTCCAATTTGTATCCCTTAGATCTCCTTTAGTTGTCTTATTGCTCTAGCTAGGACTACAAGTACTATGTTGAAGAGATATGGGGACAATGAGCAGCTTTGCTTAGTCCCTGATTTCACTGGGATTGATTTAAATTCCTCTCCATTGAGTTTGATGTTAGCTATAGTCTTGCTGTATATTGCCTTTACTATGTTTATGTATGTGCCTTGTATCCCTGATCTCTCCAAGACTTTAAACATGAATGGATGTTGGGTTTAGTCAAATGCTTTTTTGGCATCTAGGGAGCTCAAATATATTTTAAAGTAAATGAACTCTGACAATATCATTTATGCATCAGTTTTGATTCATAAATAAAATTTACCCTTCCATCTCCATGCCCCCCAAGGGACGAGCAGCCTTGCTAGGCCACAGAAGAGGATTTTGCAGCCAGTCCTGAAGAGACCTGTTAAATAGAGTTACGTGGAAGGCGAGGAGGTCTCCCTATCAGTGGACTTGGAAAGGGGCAGGGAGGAGATGAGGAAGGGATAAGGGGGATAAGGAGGGAATGCAGGAGGGGGTACAGCTAGGACACAAATTTCATAACCTGATTAATATAAAATAAAAATGTTAAAAAAATTTACTAAAACATTATGAGAATTTATAAATTGTGGGCATATTTTCCCCCAAAAGTAGAATGTTTGTTGTTTTTACTTGAGATAAGACCTTTCTGTGTAGACTAAATTGGCATGTAACTCGCTATGTATAAACTGTCTTCATACACAAGAGTGGGGCCAAGGAGTTAGGTCAGCAGGTCTAGTTGCTTGTCACCCTTCTTTTTCTATAAATATAAGCATTGGGGCTGATTTTGATCATGGCTTCCTTTGTAACAATGCGTTTTCAGGATGAATCAGAGTTTACCGTAAGAACTTCGGTCTACACAAACATTTTTAAATTATTTTATTTTTTTCTCATTAAATTATTTATTTACTTTACATCCTGATTGCAGCTTCTCCTCCTGCTCTTTCACTCACAACTCCCCTCCAGTCTAAATTGGTTCACAAATGAAATCAAACTCCCCCCACACATTAAATTTGACTTCAAATTACCTGGGTATTTAGGCTACTGACATGTTGTAAAGACACATCATGACTTTTTAAATCTTTTTATTTAGGTATAATATTTCTTCTTAATACCGTTACCTGCACATGACATACACAACTGCACTTCCCAATTTGTCTTAGAATATCATTCAGTGAGTCATTTTTCCATCTGTATATCTCATGTTTGGAATTTACATCAATATCTTACTAATGTTATCTTGTTAGTAAATAAGATCAGTGTTTATCAAATTAATTGTCAAATATACCTTTGATAACTCACGGGACCTTCTCCAAAATAGACCATATATTTGGTCACAAAGCAAGCCTCAGCAGATACAAGAAGATTGAAGTAATCCCTTGTATCCTATTGACCATCATGGTCTAAAGCTGAACCTCAACAACAACAGAAACAATAAAAAGCCTACACATACATGGAAACTGAACAACTTGCTACTCAATGACAGCTTGCTTAGGGAAGAAATTAAAGACTTCCTAGAATTCAATGAAAATGAAAGCACAACATACCCAAACTTATGGGACACAATGAAGGCAGTGCTAAGAGGAAAGTTCATAGCACTAAGTGCCTTCAAGAAAAAAATTGGAAACATCTCATACAAGCAACTTAGTGGCCCAACTGAAAGCCCTAAAAAAAAAAAAAAAGAAAGAAAGAAACAGATACACCCAAGAGGAGCAAACAGTTGGAAATAATCAAACTCAAACTCAGGGCTGAAATCAATCAATTAGAAACGAATAAAACTATTCAAAGAATCAATGAAACCAAGAGCTGAATCTTTGAGAAAACCAACAAGGTATACAAGCCCCTAGCCAAGCTAACAAAAAGGCAGAGAGAAACTATCCAAATCAGCAAGATCAGAATTGAAAAGGGGTACATAACAACAGACACTGAGGAAATCCAAACAATCATTAGGTCTCATTACCAAAGCCTATATGCCACAAAATTTGAAAATCTAAACGAAATGGATGATTTTCTTTATACATTCCATCTACCTAATTTAAATCAAGATCAGGTAGAAAAATTGAATAGACCTCTATCCCCCAAGGAAATAGAAGCTGTCATCAACAGTCTCCCTTCCATAAAAAACCATGGGTCAGATGGATTCCATGCAGAATTCTATCAGATCTTCAACGAAGTGCCAACTCCAATTCTTTCTAAACTATTCCACAAAATAGAAGCGGTACAAACATTACCAAACTCATTCTATGAAGCCACAGTCACCTTGATACCTAAACCACACAAAGACCCAACAAAAAAGAGAACTTCAGACCTATCTCTCTTATGAATATTGACACAAAAATACTCAATAAAATACTTGCAAACTGAATCCAAGAACACATAAAAGATATCATCCACCATGACCAAGTAGGCTTCATCCCTGATTAGCTTCCATAGGTGTACAGATTTTAGTATGATTATCTGATATTAATTGTCTAATATCCACTTATAAGTGAGTATATACCATGTGTATCTTTCTGCTTCTGGTATACTTCACTCAGGATGATCTTTGCTTGTTCCCAGCATTTGCCTGCAGATTTCATGATTTTCTTGTTTTTATTAAGAAATCACGGATTGGAGGACCACCCCTAGCAGTGGACTTGGAAAGGGCCAGGGAGGAGATGAGGGAGGGAGGGTGGAATTGGGAGGGAATAATGAAGGGGGTACAGCTGGGATAGAAAGTAAATAACTTATAATTAACATTAAAAAAAATTTAATATAAAAAGAAATCACTGATTAACTTACACAAAGATATAAAATATAGAATGAATGACTGTGTAGGCATGGTATACCAGGAGAAGACAAACATGAGCTCACGTGCCTTAGGTCCAGGTCAAAATTCCTTACTTGTGTTTCTGTCTTGAATTAGGGGTAGACAACCATTGCCAATGTAGCAAGTTGCACAGCTTCAGAGAACAGGATCACTATTGTATCCTATTATCATATCTAAAATCCCATTGATGTGTCATTGTTTCAGAGACCGTGTAGGTTTTGTTTGCTAGCACAAAAGACTTCCTTTTTCTCTAATACCAGGCAAGCCAAGGACAACAGATTGTCAGGGAACCAACACAGATTCTCTCTTTGTCTAAGAAGCAGAAGAAAGGAATGGGAACACTAAGGACTAATCTTGAGAAGTGGAACATTTACCTATTTTTTTGTATATTTATTCGTGTCTAGACTTACATAAAAGTACCTCTTCAAATTATTTGCATATCGTCTTTCAGGAAACTCCAAACAAATAAGAAAGCTATCAAATTACTTAGAAAACATAGTTTTACTTTACTTAAACATGATGTCAACTCATTAAGTGCCTGAAATGGTTAAATTCAAATAAAATGTTATTTGAAAATAAACAAACTGCATGTAAATGTACTTATTCATCTGCGATAACGTAGAATTTAATGATCTACATTCCACATTCTCAGAAAGGAGGAAGTGAGGTTATTAATAACTTCACGGACCAAAGTAAGAACATCTACAAAAATATTGACATAAAAAATTTACTATAGAAAATTTACTTTAGACTTTACTACACTACACTATACTAACTTTACTCTAGAATTAAATAACAAGATTAAGAAACCTTAATGAAATATACCTCTCACAGAGATATTTTTATTTTATTATTTTATTTTTATATTAATCACAGGTTATATACTTTGTATCCCAGCCATAGCTCCCTCCCCTGTTCCCTCCCAATACCATCATCCTCCCCTCATCTCCTCTTTGCCCCTTTCCAAGTCCACTGATAGGGGAGGACCTCCTCCCCTTCCATCTGTCCCTAGCTTATCATGGCAGAGATACATTTTAGAAGTGGATTTAAAATAAACATGTGAGAGGGATCCAAGATGGCTGCCACGAGAGAACACTGTGTCTGAGGAGTAGGAGAGCAGAAACAACTCAGCGACCAGGAGACTGAACTCTGGGACCTAAAACGCCAGCATTGTGAGTGCCAGCTGAGAGGATCCTGGGACCATCTTGGCCAGACCGCACACTGAGGGCAAAAGCTGCACGCATCCGCCAGCAAAAACCCCAGTTCAGGTGTCTGTCCACGGGCCAGACAGAGAAGGCTTCAGGCACCATTTCTGACAGC
>CM053753.1:93617431-93671804 GCA_028658305.1 Pachyuromys duprasi | reverse complement strand
GAGGAGACAGGATAAGCTGGGGTTGGATGGAAGGGAAGGAGGTCCTCCCCTGTTGGTGGACTTGGAGGGGGCGGGGAAGAAGGAGATGAGGGAGGGAGTGGGAGGGTAGGAGGGAATGGGGGAGGGGGCTACGCCTGGGATTCAAAGTACCTAACCTGTGACTGAGATAAAAATAAATAAATTAAAAAAAAATTAAAAAAAATAAAAAAAGAAAAGATTCAAAAAAAAATAAATAAACATGTGAAAAAGAATACTGTAAACTCAGTCAGAGGTATAAGAAAACAGGTGTAGAATGGGAAAATAGTCACATAGCTAATAATATGAGGTAGAAGTTAATATTTTAAGACAAACAAATCATTCATTTCCATAAAAAGGAGAAGCCCTCCTTCCTTACAAATTGACCCCAGGTGATCAAGTGTCTTCAGGACCACCTGCATTCTCTTCTTCTATCCTCAGTTACTTTCCACCTGATGTTGATTCACACTTGACCCATCCAGACATTTTAGAGAATATTTCTGTTGCTTTCCCATAAATCTTCCCTAAGCTATGCATTCTTTGTTGCATAAAATATGGGGAAAACTTGAGCAAAAGTGTGAAGAGCATCATCTCTGAAGGTATTTCTAGCCTTGAATGTCAATAGTGCATATGATCTTTTGAATGACAACTCTACTAAATGAAAGCCCTGGTATTTTATTATAATTCATAACTAAATAGTTGAAGTACCTTACACTTCATAAACTTTCAATGTATGCATTGACTGTAATAAGAAATATCACCATGTATGGATATAACCTAGAACCCCTGCTCAGATATAGCCCATGGTAGTTCAGTATCCAAGTGGGTACCCTAGTAAGGGGAACAGGGACTATTTCTGACATGAACTCAACGGCTGGCTCTTTGACCCTCCTACCTGGAGGGAGGAGCAGCCTTGCTAGGCCACAGAAGAGGACATTGCAGGCAGTCCTGAAGAGACCTAATAAGCTGAGGTCAGATGGAAGGGGAGGAGTTCCTCCCCTATCAATGGACTTGGAAAGTGGCAGGGAGGAGATGAGGGAGGGATGGTGGGATTGGGAGGGAATGAGGGAGAGGGCTATAGCTGGGATACAAAGTACATAACCTGTGATTAATATAAAATATAATTAACAAAAGAAATATTGACTGTGGTAAATATCTTTATAATTATAATTATCAAAGTTGAAATATTGCTCATTATATAAATTCTAACATACATAATATTTAATATAAATGATTTTTTTGTATGCTAACAAAAATGTTCAATCAAGGTAACTGATATGGTGCACTCACAGAGATTTTCACAGGTATTAAAATACTCCAAAGCACATTGACACTACATCTGAAGAATTTTAAGGAGACCATAGAGTCTATAGTTGAGTGTTGAGATGAGCTCTTCATTTCTAGTTCAGGGAGCTATAAACTCGCTCAGCTTCCTTTGTGTTAAATTTGTACACAGCATTCACACCATATTCTCACTAACTTACTTATCAACCACAGATGCCATATATACACTGGTTAGCACCATTTCTTCAGTGTTCTTCTAATAGTAACATCACATAAGTCTAGGAAAATCATAAATTTTACTGAAATGTAGAAAGTTATTCAATAGGCAGTCTCATATAAAAGACCAAATTATATACAGAATTAGGACAGATTTGTGTCTTCAATTTAAAATTTGTGAGATAATTTTACAGCTGAAATATTGCTTATGAAATTATCTCATTTTTTTTCCTCCTTTGTCAGTATCTGAATACATTTACCAATATGGTTTAAATACACTATTTTAAAATATACACATTATGCATACACACATACAAACTCAAACTCAAACTCTCTCTCTTTCTCTGTCTTTGTCTCCATCTCTGTCTGTCTGTCTCTGTCTCTCTCACACACACACAAATACTCACATACCCCTCCCTCACACATGAAACTAGTCCCTTTTTCAAAATCCTGGGTACAATAAAAACAGGACCAAATATTCTTGTTTGGAATTTATGAAGTAGAAATTCCTCTGTAACATGCAAGTTAGAACAAAATCTTTTTTTCCTGAAAATAGGGAATTAGTTTGGATTGCATTTCACTTCTTCCCTTGCAATTCATATGAGTTTATCACACTTGCATTTTGTACAGACAGAAGAACTTTACAGTCAATTTCTTCTTTACTATATAAAATATAGATGTTTAAAAAGGCTTCCTTTTTCCTTCAGGCACATTTATGTTAGAAATGCTGTAATCACAGAAAATATTCCTGTAACGAATTTTTAAAGCACTAAGGCCCATTATGAGTAGTAAATTTGTATAGGTTTAAAGATAACTGTAAACACTGATTATTTTAAATTGGGTGTCTAAAAGTGTAATTGTCTCCTTTGAAAAAAATGGAATTCAGGTTTATCTGAGAAAGTATAAACAAGTGGATTAAAGGAATACTGCAGGATAAATACGTCAAAATTACTTTCAGCTTCTGGGAGATAACAAGCCATCTATAAATCTTGCTATGGAATAGCTACATACAGTGAAGTGAAAAGGGGTTCACAGTTACCCAAAAGGAACAATTTAGGTCGTCAAAATCTGTACCGAAGAACTGGTATATCATAATATTTTTTTAAAATATATTAGCTATAATGGGTCCAAGCCATCAACACATAAATAAGAATGATAGAGAACAAATGTATTTTACTAAATATTTCTATATTTAGAAGTCAATATTATCTATTACTTGTTGTAAGTTAGAAAAGATAGGAGAGAGAGAAAGAAAAGAGAGAGAAAGAGAGAGAGAAGTATTAACTCAGGGTCTGAGTGAGGAAATAGCAAGTTTTTGGCAAAAAACTATTAGTTTAATTCCATTATTTGAACACATGAAAAGTCGAAGGTCCCTCATTAACTTAGCTAATGTCCTTCTGAGAAAATAAACAAAAATGAATGATAAAGATATAAATACAATATCAAGACCCTCAGGAATTATAGTTTTTAATTTAATATATCATTAAGTTGTTTAGAAAATAAGATTAAAATAATGAAAAATTGGTTCCTACACAATCACTATATCTATAAAAATATTAAATATGATTCACAAATGTGTAAAGTGTGATTGCTGAATAAAAGGAAAAAGCAATAAATAAATAAAATAAATCAGATGCTAAATTTCATGTTACTCTATATGTGATTGATAAATATTTAGAGGTGACACTCAAGAAATCAACAGCACAATATCACAAACTATGTACTATTTCCACAGATTCTTTCTTCCTTTTCAGTATGTATTAGGTCTACTACTTCTATAATTATTTGGTTGGCAATGTTAAACACTGCCCCATGTTGTCAGTGAATCCTAAAACATACAAGTTTTGCCTAATTGAAAGAGTATTCTCTGAGCCGTCTTTCCATTTCTTTATCCCCCTCCCCTGACATCTGCCCCATTCTCCTTTTATGTATCTGAATATTCCTAAAAGTACATGCAGCCATGTCAAATGGTACCATTGAGGTCCTTTCTACCTAAAGATGCAGCAGGGGATATGGAGACTGAAATGACCACCTCCTATAGCCAGGAAAAAGGAGGACATAAACCCACCCACAAAACCTTCTATCCTAAATTTACCCTGCCTTAAAATGTGCAGGGATAAAGATGGAGCAGAGATTGAGGGAATGGCCAACCAACAACGGACCCATATTGAGACCCACCCTATGGGAGAGATCAAACCCCTGACACTATTAATGATACACTGATATTCTTGCAGAGAAGAGCCTAGCATAACAGTCATCTGGGAGGACCCACCCAGATGCTGAGGCTCAGAGCTAAACATTAGGCAGAGCTTGAGAAGTCTTGTGGAGGAGAGGGCTGAAGGCTAGAGGGACGTGAAGGGGACATGGAATCCAAAAGATGACCAGCAGAGTCAACTAACCTTGACCCACAGGGTATCACAGAGCCTGAACCACCCACCAAAGAACATGCATGGTCTGGACCTAGGACCCCTAAACTTATGTAGCTGATAGGCAACTTGGTGTTCATGAGGGTCCCCTAACAACTAGAGAAAGAGCTGTCTCTTTCATGGAATCTGTTGCTTGCTTTTTGATCATGTTTCCCTAGCTAACTTGCTTTGTCTGGTTTCAGTGGAAGAGGATGCACTTAGTTCTGATGGGGCTTGATGTGCCAGCGTTGGTTGGGTGGGATGGGGTGCTTCTATTTTTTTCTTAGGAGAAGGCAGAATGGAGAGGGGAAGGAGGTAGGAGCAAGGGGGGAGACTGTAATCAGAATGTAAAATGAAAAACAAAATTAATAAAAAAATTAAAAATAAAATATTCTGGCACTTTGATTACCTCCCCCTGAGGGAGGAGCATTACCAGGACGCAGAGGAAGACAATGCAGCCAATCCCCATGAGAACTGATAGACCAGTGTCAGATGGAGAGGGAGGAGGTCCTCCCCTATCAGTGGACTTGGAGAGGTGCATGGGTGGAGAAGGAGTGGGAGGACAGGATTGGAAGGGGCTGAGGGAAGAGGCTACAGCTGGGATACAAAGTGAATACATTGTAATAAATAATAAATAAATAAATTAGCATTTTATGGAAAAATATTAAACTAGAGTTAGAAATCAGACAGAGGAAAGAAAACAGCACTGGATGTTTCATGCTTTTATTACAGACTCATATTCTAACCTACATATTCACATATAATTTCTTATTATTTCTGACCATAGCTTGTACAGTAATGAGAAATAACTTTAATGGCAAAACTTGAAATAGAAACACTTTTTAAAGGGCATTTTCAAAGGACAAGATAGAAACAAACTTAATTGGCTTATACATTTCTGTAGATGGTTTTATAAGTATCTATGTCATATAGCTATTTTGTAATAAAACCTTCATTCATACCTTTAATTAAAAAGTGAATAAATAAAAATAAGAACAGTTTTCAGAGTATTCAAACCTTTCAAATATGTCAGCAATTGTCTTTTCATGAAGAAAGTAAATCAAATTTTATCCAAGAAAATGATTTTAGTGAATCAATTTAGCTATTTTATTCTTATTAAAATATATGGGTTAAAAACTGCACATGTGGTACAATGAAAGGTAGCTCTCCTGACATATAGACAGTTGTGTTTGATACTCAGATTTTCAAAACAAAACATCGCTTTCAAAATTTAACCCTGTATTAAAGTTATTATTAAGTAAATTAAGGAAGCAGCTATGATTTGCCAACCTCACTGCAAGGGAAGAAAACAAATGAAGAAAAAATAAGGAGTTAATCATATAGGTACAATAAATATCAAATAGTATTATGTGGAATATATTGAAATAAAAAACTCACTCTGAACTCCATGGGAGCGTACTATTTTCCAGGTTTCTGATGCTACTTCTTTGACATCCACTTGATAGTGATGAATAGGCACACCTCCGTGGGAGTCGGGTTTGTTGAAGGAGACCTTGGCTGTGGTCTGTGAGTATTCTATAATCCTCACTCCATGGGGACTCGAGGGCACATCTACAAAGGAAACAACCTGAACAATGAGGAGGGCTGTTACTAAGAATTATTTTGCTACTGAATCTGAAAGGAAGTGGCATTTATTTCATATGCTTGAATTAAAATTGAGTTACTTAATAAGTAGTAAAAAATATTACTTCACATATTCAAATTAACCTTGTTTATGTGAAGTTATCTATAATCCTGTGTTTTCTTGGGTGTAGTTCATTTCACACAATGACATAAACAGGTATTGAGTCTAAGAGAAAAATAGACGAGTAACCAATTTCTATTATGACAGCAATATATCACCAAACATTTGTATTTTTGAGGAAATATTTTGCTTCTGCATTTTCTGTAAAATCTAATTTTGTTGAAGTGAATACAAACAAGTTTTTCTTTTTCTGTGTGTTGGGGGTGAGCATTTGCAGGTTTGTGTTTGTGTGTATGAATTTATACGTCTTTCATAGAAGAGACACACAAAGACATGTACATAAAAGCATTAAATTGTAAGAATGATAAATTCAAGTATTGTCATAAATATATTTTGTAAAATATTTTATTTGTCCCAACACTCTATGATTAGTTTTGTCCAGGAAGTACAGGCCCATACTCTCAGCTTTATGGGTGACTGAGGAAAAAAAAAAAGCACTACAATGGCCATTTTCTGCTAAAAGAAATTGAAGGCCAACTCAAAAAGTGAGATCCTAACACAAATGAAAATTAGAAAGAGCATTGAGATCTAGGGCTTGCCTCTAAGTACTGTACATAAAATATACAAAATATAAAAGATTAATTTCTGGCAGCATAAGTTAATACTTGACATAAATAATACTGAAACATACCATTTCAATCAATAATCATTTAATTAAATCTTTTCCACGATCTGGGGTTTAAATCTCTAAACTTACCTTGAGTGTATTATTGTATAAATCCACTAATTGCTTACTTGGAATCCCAAAGCATTCTAGGTAGAAATTTATTTTCAAATAAGTAAAAATGTGTTTAGAAATAACTACTTCTAAGTCAGGACAAATAGTATAAAAATTTAAATTAACCCCAAAATTTCTGTGATGAAATTGTTGAAACGTTTATTACAGGAACCACTAGGAAGATGTGAAATATATTGACAGTGCTCTAGTATGTGTTCCCAGGCATTCAGAGAAATAGCTTTAGACATAAAACATGCCACATATACTGCTAGAGGGAAGAATCAGATGAGAACTGGTGGGTGTTCTCTCGTTGTGAAGGAGATCCTGATTAGCGCATATTTTTAAATTGTGTTTATTTATTTATTTACTACAATTTATTCACTTTGTAACCCCTCTGCAGCCCCCTCCCTGGCTCTGCCCAGTCCTACCCTCTTCCTCCCCTAATGACCTATTTTTAAATAACTTCCCCCCACACTCGATTGCCTTGTATCTCTGAAATCTATTGTTCCTGATAAGTTTTAAGATTTTTTTTCCTCTGAACCACTTTTATTGGTATATTAATTGAGCTTATAGTGAGTTTATATTTAACTTCATGGAGACTGGGTCTTACGATAAGTGAAATTACTTCCACCTCAAGAATAAAGGGTGTAGGTTTGTTAACTCATTTTACAGTAAGTTCACATTTTTTTGTGTGTGGAGATATTACCTCAACCTGGTTACATATATTTTTCTTCTTTGCTTAACTATTTAGACATTGTTTCCTTGTTTATTTTTAGACATTTTGATAGTACTAGCATACAGAACAATTATTTGTTGATTTGTATGTTGATTTTATGTTCTGTTACATTTTTAATCATTTATTCTATCAGCCTGTGTGAGAATATTTAGGATTGTACATGAGAGATTATGCA
This sequence comes from Pachyuromys duprasi, assembly GCA_028658305.1. NCBI lineage: Eukaryota > Metazoa > Chordata > Mammalia > Rodentia > Muridae > Pachyuromys > Pachyuromys duprasi. Next base: position 93,664,490 of record CM053753.1, on the reverse strand, counting down.
AGCAAGGACAATTTGGAAGAGAGTTATCATTCTCCTACATGATTCCAGAAGTTAGAATTTCCAATAAATGTTAGATAAAAGTGGTGAAAATTAGTCAGTCTTGCATTATTCTGCTATGGAGGAAAGCTTTTCCCTGTTCGCTACCATCTAATAGGATGTTGCCTGTGTGTTTGTCAGAGATGATCTCTGTTGCCTCTCTTAAGCTGGGGTACCCCAGAGCTGGATATCTGGCATCAGTTCGTAACGCAAAACCATAATGGCTGAAGCAACGTGGCCTCCATTTTCCTTAGACAGCGTACTAACTTTGAGTATGTTCTTCCGAAATTCTGCTACTGTTTCAGCTCCTGAAGACTGGATATCCAAGAAAAATGGGGAGTTGATGGCAATGGCTATCAACCAGTTTTTTCTTCTGCAGATTCTAACAATACATACAGTAGCACTGTGACTTCAGAAGAAGCTGATGTTTATAAACTCTTTGTTTAGTTCCACCTTAGATCCCATCTTTTAATACTTAACATAGTTTCCTATTTTATGTTCCTCTCATTTACCACTGAAATGAAAATTCCACATATTCCCTGCCCATGTTCATTTTGACATTTTGGATGAAAAGTGGATGTACACAGCTTTGTATGCCAAAAGTGTTGAATCTCATTTTCATGTTTTCTAAAAGTTTCACATGGAAACCGGCATCTGAGACATGAAGGAGGGGATCCACTGAGATTTTTGAGATTTTTGCCCCAAGGTGTAGTCTTAGTATGAGGCATAGATGCAAGAGCAGTAGACAGGGGGCTTGGTAGCAACATTTCTTCATCTCTAGTTAGTAGTTGCTGACTGTGGACCTCACTGGAGCTGCTTTAGTATCTGGAAGCTACATGACGACTAATGCATTTTCTTTCATTTGATTTCTCAGATAAGTATTTGTAATCAGCTCATTTTATTTATGATAGCAATTGAAATCCCCCAGTTTGATTAAAGTCCAAAATTGTAAATAGGTTGTGAGAAAAAAATTGAAACATGAAGACATACCATAGTAAGAGTCAACAACAGCACCAAGATAAAAACTGTGCTGATGGATTTTATCTAGTTGTTTTTGAGCATCTTTTTTATTATTACCATTTCTAACAGGACATACACAGATTTATTTTTTTCTTTGACTAATTATCTGGTAGCAGTACTGGTACCTCTCCACCTTTAATGTTGAAACTTAACTGCCATTGTGAAAATATTAACATATGGGTTATTTTGAAATAAGGTCAGAGCTGTGATGTATGTGAGTAGGAACTTTATAAAAGGAGCTATAAGTACCATATTTGCTCTTTATTACATGTGAGGGATTATTGAGAGAAATGTTTGTGCAACAGGATCACTCACAAGATAGTATCAATTCTCATGTACTTTTTAAAAGATATAGACATACAGACAGACAGATAGATAGATAGATAGATAGATAGATAGATAGATAGATAGATAGATAGATAGATAGATAGATGGATATATTCATCACATCTCTCCCCTTATGGCTCAGGGACTTATGGAGATGGAAATCTTTTAAGAGCAAGAAGCGATGAATAGCACCAAGGAAAAAGTGTCTTCCAGACACAACAGTATTGCTGATGTATGAACTCACATCGATAACTACAGCACGAATAAGGTTTACAAAGGTAAAAGCCCAATGAATTCCCTGCACTGAGAGGTGCAAGTGGTTAAGTGATTCCGTTCCTAAATAAGAAGCTATCTGAAATTGATATACACTGGCAAAAAAGAAAAAAAAATCTCTGAAAGACTTTTAAGTGGTATATTAACCACTTTATGGTTGACTCTGTGAGCAGAGGTAGTTAGCAAACACAAAATGAACTCGATGGATTCTGAAGTCATTATGTCTGTTTTTGTTTGTTTGTTAATTTTTTTAGACTTATTGGTCATATATTTTGGTTTCCATTTTTTGTTTGTTTTTGTGTGTGTGGATGTGTGTTTCTTGTTTTTTTTTGTTTTTCTGTAATTTAAAGAAAGAGAAAAGTACATAAATTTTGGTAAGTAGGGAAGTGAGGAGGGCCTGGGGAGAATTGGAGTGAAAAATCATGTTCACAGATATTTTATGAAAACCATTTTAGTAAATAGGGCTGGGAGATGGTTCACCAGTTAAGAGCACTGGCTGTTCTTCCAGAGAACCTGGATTTAATTCCTAGCACCCATGCGGCAACACACAACTGTCTTTAACGCCAGCTCCAGGATCTGAAATCCTCACACAGACATAAATGAAGGCAAAACCATGCACATAGATAAAATTATATAAAAAGAAAAAACTAGATTAAGAAAATTTGTGAACTTCAATATATGTCACAAAATATCCCAGTCCATGTAAACTGCTTTAAATTTCAATATTCTCCTGGTATTAAGCAACTTCAAAATTCAAAAGGATTGTGACATTGATATATTAATAGAATTTGATTGTCCTCATAAAGGAGTTATACAAACTGGAAAATCATTTCCAATTTTCTTTGTCAATATATTTTTAAGTCCAATTACTCAAATTAGATATTTCATTGTGACTATTCCTTATCTCTAATATTTTCTATTAAACTGATTTTTTCTTTTGTAGATAGGCAAATCTTGATATTCTCATAAATCAGATGTGCACATACATATTTTTAAGTGTCATATCTAACTATATCTCATGAACCAAATAAGTATCACACAACAAATCCTTTATAATCTAGGGAGAAATTGCAGGTAGCTCCCTCTATCTATCTATCTATCTATCTATCTATCTATCTATCTATCTATCTATCTATCTATCCATCCATCCATCCATCCATCCATCCATCTATCTATCTATCTATCTATCTATCTATCTATCTATCATCTAGCTATTATATATCATCTATCATCTTTCTATACAACCATGTATTGCATTGAATAAAGATACCTAGAGAAACTTCAAGAGAGGAATTGGCCACACCATGTGTGGAGGTTACATCAGTCTCTTGTAGTTGTTGTAAAATAAATGGGTCATTCTGCATTATGAATAAACATCTCCAATCTTCTACTTCTATGATAAAGACATAATATAAACATATTTAAAGGAAATCTATGATCTGATCTTTCATTACTTCTTAAATTCACATTGCCAAACACTGGGCTGATCATAGAACATATTTCTGCAGTCCTCCAATAAATGCCTCATTTCAAAGTAGTTCTTACCCTTTCATAGCACAGAGCTTTTGTTGCCAATGTCACCTTGACCCTTTTAGTCTTTCCCTTTTTACTGGCCCCATTTCTTCCTATTCAGTCCTAGTTCAAAGGCAGACATCTATCACAAGCTTTTCCCAAGGATTCCAATCAGAAATCAATTTTATGTTGCCAAGTTTTTGATTTAACGTTCTATTGTAACTCATCTGTATTGAATGCTAACTTAGGTAAGGGCAGGGTGCCTTTCTTATTCAAATTTTTATCCCTGAGATCCAGAAGCGAATAGTGTACCTAGGGAAATCTCTCCATGTATTTGTTGAGTGAGTGGCTCACTCATGGCTAGAAACTGGTCAAACAGATTTTTTTTTAATTTTTTTATCTGTCAGTATAAGTGTTTTCCTTACAGTATGATCATAAGCAAATCAAAAATAATTTATGTTTAGTTACTGACTATGTTTGTTTGCTTCATGAATTATCTAAATGAATAGCAATGAGCACAGCTGTCAAGCTATTTTATGGAGAAAAACAATTGACAAACTGAGTTTTTTGAACTCAGACTTTACCCTTTTTATGGTACAATGCCACCTGATCACAAAGACCACAGAACTGACTATTATTTTCTGTCTACAAACCTCTGCTCAATAGACAAAGCCTAACCTCTAATCATGTCTCTGTTCTCCAAAGTGACTTTTAGAGCTTTATCTATGACATAGATGAAAATATAGGTGGCAGTTTTATGATATTTGTGAATTAAATCAATCTTGGAAAGAGAACTGAAATATTGAATTTGACAGGGTCTCTGTAGGTTAAAAAGATGAGTCAAATATGACGACTTAAACTTTAAAAACGGTAAGTACAGGCCCTGAACTGAGGTTAGAAATCAATTGTGTAGTGCCAGTATCAGAGATTTTCTTTCACTTAATAGCAAGAGGGAAAAATGTAAAATAAGGCACTAGAAAAGAAAAAAAAAAGTGAAAATGGTATTTATGAAAATTAATTTTTTGAAATAACTAAGGTCCTTTTCTATTTATCATAAATTTACCCATGATACCAAATTTATGTATAGCTAAAAATACACGGCCACATTAACAACCGCCGGAAAAAAATAGACAAGTTTGAGTTATCGTGGCCTATTGTAACAGCTATCTTCTACCTTGGAGCACTTGCTCTGCACTGCGTGCTTGAAAGCACGAACTCACATTGTCTCACCTCACTCTGTTTAGGTAGACTTCTCAGTGTCTTTTGTGGCACACGGAAAAGAAACCTTCAGCCCCAAATTGAGGAGCCCATTGTTTAGCTCCTGCTTACTACCCTGGAGACATGCTTGTAAGTGTTATGCATCTTTAGACTAGATTCTCCTGTGTGTCCTTTTGATTGCCTCTTATAGGACCCTAGTATATTTTCTCACTACTAGTGGTGTCGATATTGATTTAGGCATGTGATATGTTTGTCAACTCTAAAGTATTTCTTGTGATGACAAATTAAAAATAAATTTAAGGTAATGTCTATTGCATTATTTTCTAATGGAGTTTTCACACACCTTCTGTAGAAACCACTCATGCCTTTTGGGTGAATTACAAGATTTTAAATAAAACTGACTTTTATCAATGCTTTGATGTATGCATATTTTAAAGCGTGATTTACATTATTTTAAATATAATTTTTAAAAAAATGTGACAAACATGAGAAGGAATTAAATTTTAAAGTGAGTTTCAAATATTAAATGAATTCTAAATGTTTAATATTCATTACATAAATTGTTTTTGTTTTATTTTGTAAACCTTGGTTTACCCCTTCAAATAATGCTTTGTATTATGATTTATGAAATGATATTATTTTTAACTGCAAATAAAATTAGTTGATAAAAATTGCTAACTTAAGACTCCATTTCAGTATAAAATTATTTTATGAACATCATATATTATTGCCCTGTACTCACCTGCTAATTCAAGAATATACTCCTGAAATCTTGTGCCTATGCGGTTAGTAGCAGTGCAGTTATATCTTCCAAAGTCATTGTCTGATGTAGGGGCAATCTAAAATAATCATAATAATAAAAATTATAATGCTAAAGAGTAAAGAGCATTTCAAAAGGCTGAAGCAAGACTACTCCTTCTACATTTGTTCAGTTATTTTACATATGACACTCACAGAACCCTGTTCTTTATCCAGCAAGCATTGGTAAATAATGTAAGCAGTGTATTTTTTTGTTTTTTGATGTTTTAATATCATTACACCATTTTCATTTCCATCCAAACTGACCCATGTAACCTCCTTGCTCTCTTTCTACTTGTGTCCTCTTTTTTCATTAATTGTTTTTACATGCTTATATATATGTACAGCATAAATGGCACCTGTTAAATCTATATAATACTAATGTTTTAAACACAAAAATACACAAAACTATGCAATCAAAGGACATGATTCCTACTTTATCTCTCTGTTAATTAGCTGAATCAGTGTCTTCTTTTTGATACATCTATTCAGTGGCAAATAATGTATCTTCTGATAAATAAAGCATAGAAAAAGGGTTGAAGAAAAATATCTTGTAGACAATGCAAACTCAACGTTACTGTAAACTTGAAGAATGAAAGTTTCTACTAAAAGTAGGTTACATTTTTTTTGGGTGGGGGGGAGGAGGAGGGCCTGGTCTCATTCTGTATCCAATGCTGACCTGAAAATTACTAGTAGTTCAGGCTGGTCTTGAACTCTCAGTGATCCTCCTGATTCTGACTCTGAACAAAAATAAGCCACTCTGCCTAAATATGCTTTTCAATATTTATCTCCAGACCTTGTTGATTTTAATTTTTCATAAAAGATTTTGCAAGAAAACTATGCCTTGTGGAAATGCTATCAACAGGATTATATAATCTGTAATAACTATTGGGTCCATTTTGTTTTGTTTTCTTTCTTTCTTTGTAAAAAAGACAGTCCTTCAGTTTCACACATTTAAAACAATAACTAAGTTAACATTCAGGGATTCAACTGGTGAAATGTGAGGCTAACCCTGTAATTCTGATGTGCAGACACACTTAAGTGACAATTCTTCAAAGATATTTGATGACAGTAGTAAATAAAATTTTGAATTCCAGCAACTATTTAAAGAGAGAATATGCTCACAACAAATACTGCCCATCAATTCCAACCCTATCCTAAAAGGGAATGCATGATATTTTGGTAATTGAAGACTATTAATTAAGAGAACAATTTTGAGGTCTATTGAAGATAATTCTTCTGAACAAGTAGATATAAAAAAAGCTGTGTCATTCATTTTTCTAGTTAGCTGTCCATATAAGGAAAATTCATAGGCTTAATAGCTTAATGCTGAGATTTAACTCTTTTGAAAGTCCCCTGAAATGATTCAGAATGTCTTTATCTTACCATATGGCCTTTAGTAAGCCAAGGTAATTTAATTTTGTTACAAATATACTAGTGAAGCCTTTTCTTATTCCACAGTATTATGAGAAAGCTATTAGTACATTCTACAATGTTTATAACATCAGTATAACATAGAAGCACCAAATAGACACAGTGTTTCTTGTGACTACATCACAGTTTTTTGTTTGTTTATTTTTAAGATGAATGCCTTACAAAAAAGACATTCCCTTTGGAACCATTTTCAAAAGGCTCACCTAATGAACTAGAAACCAGGATGGATACTGAATCGAAAACTTAACAGAAGACAAAATGCTGAATTCATAGACCTTCCCTCTCCAGGAACAAAGCACTCAAGAAGCTCCGCTATCAGTGGACTAGGAAAGCAGCATGGGGAGGGATATAGAGAAAGGGTGGGGTTGGGAGGAGAGGGATGCAGCTAAAGACAGGATGCCAAGTGAATAAACTGTAATAAATAAATAAATGAAAAAAGAAGCACAGGTTTTAAAGTTTATCATGTTATTTATTATTATTTTTATATTAATCACAGGTTATTTACCTTATATCCCAACAGTAGCCCCCTCCTTCTTTCCGTCCCAACTCTACCCTCCCTCCCTCATCTCTTCCCTGCCTCTTTTCAAGTCCACTGCTAGGGGAGGTCCTCCTCTGTTTCCATCTGACCCTGGTTTATCAGGTATTTTCACGACTGTCTGCTATGTCCTCCTCTGTGACCTAACAAGGCTCTTCCTCCCTCCAGGGGCCGGGGAGGAGGAGTAAAGGAGCCAGTCATTGAGTTCATGTCAGAAATAGTTCCTGTTCTCCTTATTAGGGAAACTGAGCTATCATGGACTACATCTGAGTAGGGGTTCTAGGTTATATCCAAACATGGACCTTGGTTGGAGAAACAGTCTCATAGAGGACCCCCATGCCCTGATATATTTTGCCCTTGTGGAACTCCTGTCTTCTCCCTGTAATATTACCTTCCCCTTTTATCTAATGATTCCCTGCACTCTGCTGAAGGTTTGATTATCAGTCTCCACATCTGCTTTGATACACTGCTAGATAGAGTCTTTCAGAGGCCTTTTGTGGTGGGCTCCTGTCCTGTCACTTGTCCTGCCAAAAGCAATCTACAGATTCAATGCAATTCCATCAAAACACCAATAAAATTCTTTCCAGACCTTGAAAGAAAAATTCTCAACTTCATATGGAGAAACAAAAAAAACCTAGAATTTCCAAAATGATCCTGTACAACAACAGATCATCTGGAGGTATTGCCATCCCTGATTTCAAGCTCTACTACAGAGCAATAGTAATAAAAATGGCATGGTATTGGCATAGAAGCAGAAAGGTGGATCAATGGAACTGAATGGAAGACCCAGAAATAAACCCAAACACCTGTGAATCCTTGATTTTTGACAAAGAAGTCAAAACCATTTAATGGGAAAAAAAGATAGCATCTTCAACAAATGGTGCTGGTCCAACTGGATGTCTACATGTAGAAATTGAAAATAGATCCATACTTATCACCCTGCACAAAACTAAAGTCCACGTGGATCAAAGAACTCAACATAAAACCAGGTACACTAAATTGGTTAGAAGAAAAAGTGGGGAAGAGCCCGGAACTCATTAGCACAGGAGACAACTTCCTGAACAGAACACCAACAGCACAGACTCTAAGAGCAACAATCAATAAATGGGACCTCATGAAACTGAAAAGCTTCTGTAAAGCAAAAGTTATTTCTTTATTATGCTATGTTGAACAAATACAGAAGTCACTTAACTGCACAGATTGAATGAAATGGAAAAAATAAAGAAATCAGAGAAAAGGACATTCAAGAAATAATTAAGGAAACAAGCAAGGGAGGTAGAATTAACAAAGACAATCCAAAGCCTGTGTTCTTAGAAAGCAATATGGACCTCTCATCTAACAATGTTTTTACAAGAACTTCAGTGTGATGTTTGGTATTGACTATTCTAGATTTAGAATAACCTATGGGTGTCCTTGTTGGTATATTTCTTGAGAGGACTGGTGAGATCCACTAATGGGGAAAGCAGCATCTTACTGGTAGAGGAGAAGGACTTCTCCTATCAGTTGACTAGGGACACAGAGGTAGAAGAGGGAGGGAGCATAAGGTAGGGAGGAGATAAGGGAGGGGAATACAGCCTAGATACAAAGTGAATAAACTGTAATAAATAATAATAAAGAAGAAATATAAAAAGAAAAATGTGCCAACATTCTCTTGCTTTGTGCTTCTCCTCTAACACAAAAGGATTTCTCCACTACAATATCTTGCTTTTGTAATGCTTTTTTGGTCCCAAGTGTATGGGACCAAACCACTAGTAACTTAACATTCGGCACAAAAATAAATCTTTCTCATGTTTTTTTTTTTTTAATTTAACGATAGGGTTAGAAAAGTAATGAGCTAAACAAGTGGAAGATTAAAAAAAAAAGTTTGCAAAACATTAGGAGAAATAACCCAAAGTATTCTTTCAAATACCAAGTAAAATTTTAAATATTTGCAAAATGTTCATAATTACTGATACCTGCTTTATTTAGGAATCAATCCTAGAATTGCACATTATTAACCAACTGATAGCTTTTATATGCAAGTTAAAAAATAGTTATAAAGAAATAATGAGTGGAGTCATCAACATTATTTCTTTAATTTATTTTTTAATTAATTACAGTTTATTCACTTTGTATCCCAGTTGTAGCCCCCTCTGTCATTCCCCCTAAATTCCAATCTCCCTCCCTCATCTCCTCCCATACCCCTGCCCCAATCCAATACAGGGGAGGTCCTCCTTCCTTTCCCTCTGACCCTAGCCTATCAGGTCTCATCAGGACTGGCTGCATTGTTTTCCTCTGTGGACTACTAAGGCTACCCCACTTAGGTGGAAATGATCAAAGAGCCAGCCACTGAATTCATGTTAGAGACTGTCCCTGTTCCCATTATTAGGGAACCTACTTGGACAAATATCCTGCCAAGGGCTACTTCTGTGCAGGGGTTCTAGGTTATCTCCATGCATGGTCCTTGGTTGGAGTAACAGTCTCAGGAAAAAAAAAAAAAAAACCTCTGTCCAGATTTTTTGCTTCTGTTGCTCTCCTTGAGGAGCTCCTGTCCCCTCCAGGTCTTTCTATCTCCCCCTCCTTTCATAAGATTCCCTGCACTCTGCCCAAGTTTGGCTATGAGTCTCAGCATCTGCTTTGATACAGTGCTGGGTAGAATCTTTCAGAGGCCCTCTGTGGTAGGCTCCTGTCATGTTCCCTGTTTTCTCCCTCTTCCAATGTCCACCACATTTGCCTTTCAGAATGAGGATTGATATTTGACTTTTAAAATCTAAGTATTTTTTTCAATTCCCCACATTTTAATTCTTCACATTAAAGAAATAAATTCATAGAAATAGTTTTAGACATATGACCACAGATCATTTATAATAAAAAAGATATTATGCAAACTCAAAGTTATTTTTAATTGTGTGATTTATATAACTATTTCAATGGGTTGTTATAGGAATTTAATTATTTCTAATCTATCATAATCAATAATGAAATGTGGCTATTGATATGTACATAAAGGCTTACCTCTAGTATCACCTTTCTTCCTACACTGTAAGTTTTTAAATGAGTGGTATTTTTAGCTGGTAATAGCAGTTTATCTCTCCTCCAATGGATTGATGCAGGTGGATTTGCTTTCACATCACAACTTATATTGATTGGATTTCCTTCCCAAGAGTAATACATTGTCTGATTTGAAATGAACTTAGGAGCATCTGTAAAACAATAATATATAAATAGGCATTATAATGACACCATTTAATTAGTGCACATATTACTAATTTTTCCTTGCCTACATTAAACATTCATAATAGGAGACAGAGAGATGGCTCAGTGAATAAGGACAATGGCTTTTCTTCCTGAGGACATCAAGTAATTCCCAGAACCCACAAATAACTCCCAACCTTTTACCACTTCAGTTCTAGAAAATTGCATACCCTCAACAGACAGTGGACACATGTAATGCACAGTCATGCATTCAGAAACAAAAGTTAATAAAATATTTTAAAACAATTTATGATAAATTCAGTTTTGTAACGTTTATATAATATTAATGCTCATGAGCACTTGTGAAATTTGCACATTTATATAAACTTAACAGTTCAAATAAAGAGGTTGAATTATAAAAATAAAAACTAAATTAATTTTAATATTCTGACAAGCATGAAAGAATAAACATTGTACTAGTATTTCTGGAAGCAACCGTAATGTGGAATTCAGAATGAGAGTTTAGAATATTGTTTATCAAAAATCAATGATTCTGTTATCATTATTTAATTTTTTCAGTAGTCACAATTTTTAACAAACATTGTTCAGCATGTGAGAAATCTTAATTTACAGGACAAGATCCACATTGTTCCAGCTTTCTCCACATATTCCTTGATTAATTCTAGTGATATTACCCTATTGGTAGTTCCTGTAAAAATAAATTAATTGACTTAAAATACTTTTATATTTACTTTAAAGACTATATAGCGTTCCATTCTGTGCCTAGTTTAATTACACCTAATCTAGGTGGAAGAAATGTATCCATTTATGTATTTACTAGAGTTCATTCATAAGGTAATTGAACAGATAGTTGCTTCCATCTTGTGACCATGCAGATTTTGTTGCCGAGAAAACTTCAAAGTCATCTCTCCACTCGGGTTTCACATTCTGTCAGTATACATAGAGAAGTGAAATAACTATATTACATTTTTTTCTCCAGTAGTAAAGTATGTTACTATTTTTCTTGATAGCCCTTATTCCTTACTTCTTTCATCTCAAACCAGCAGTTATGTGAACTTTTGGTATTATTTATTCATACAGAGTTAACCTGGTTACTTTTTGAAGTTTATATTTATAGTTTCCTAAATTATGGTAAGCATATATCTTTTAAATATGTGTTGATTTAAGTCCTACTTCCTTTTTCAAAATGAGATTAGTTTATTATTTTCTGTGAAATTGTTTTGTTTTTTCCTTATGCATTATATATATTTTCCATTGCTGCGTAATTTTCTCCAAATTGGTAGTTGATCTTCACTCTGTTGTTTCTTTTATTGTGTGTAACCTGTTAAATTACCTGTAATCTCATTTGTTACCCTCTTGCTTTTTCATGTTTCATTTAGGATGTCATCTAAACAAACCAGTGTTAAAGCATTCTCTGTTTGTCATAACAGCTTCACTTATACTTAAGTCTTTAATCATTTTACAACTAATTATTAAATTTGTTCTTTGGAAGCTTCACACACTTACATGCTGCCTCCTGAGTACTGTATTCTCTATACACTTGCATCTCCTGGCTGTACTCTCCTCTTCTTTATAGACAGCTTTTTCACAGTTATGATTATTCATTTTGCTTTGAAACCCATTTATTTTAGTGAGGATTATTTGTGAACCAAATAAATGGTGTGAAGAAATCTACTGGTATGTGATGATCTCAGTAGTGAATATAATACTGAAGAAAATGACTAACCCTCACTCAACACCTATCAACAGCCAATATTCTAGCAGTAAGAGGTAGGGCTTCTTGGGCACTTCTTCCATTCATGCCGTGTTGCTGACAGGGTAATATCATGCACACCAAGAGCAGGTATTCAGGATTATGTGCTCACGATTGCAGCAGTCATTTCAAACCTAGAATTTGTTTGCAAAAAAGACCCAGCACTTTTACATAATTGTTCTGCATGTGTATACTGAGTTTCCAGTACAGTTTATTGCAAACACTGTCATCTTTCCAGTAAGTGAATATTTTAACATTTTATTAAAATCCATTTGCTGATATTTGGTTTAATTATAGGCTCTATATTCTAATAAACTCACATGCATTCCCACATATATGCATAAACATATACATATATATGTTTAATGGAAAAATCAGGTCATTTTATTAATAGGGTACTGAAATATATTGTGAAATGGTCAAGATTGCTCAAATTATCTAAACAACTGACAAGTTTTAGAGAGGAAAGGAGAAATAGGAAGTCACAGATAATGCTAGTATAATTGCACCTGTTTCAGCCACTGGATATCAGTTTGTAAAACTCTCAGGAGGCTAGCTATAAATCTACCGTATGCCTCAGATGTATCACTCCTTGGAATATGCCCAAAGACATCAGCACCCTACACCACAGATCCTCAGATATGCTCCTTCCTAATCTATTCACAATAGCTAGGAAATTAATACAGCTTAAATGTTCTTCAATCCATAAATGGATGATGGAAACGTGGAACATATATACTCTAGTAACGCAACGTCTTTAAATGTGAGTGTATAATTTGGAGAAACCACAGAAACAAGAAAAGGAAAAAGAGATCATGAAGGAAAGAACCACTAGAGTAGGAATAGCATGGCATAAGTGATGTAAACATTGAAATGGGAAAAGGCAGCCTGGAGAATTAAATGAGGGAGGGAAAGGGAAGTCAGTACAGGAAGAAAAGGAAGAAAAACGGCACTAAGGATATCTAAAAAATACATAATAAATCATATTTTATTTTCATTTAACATGCATTATATATAATACTATATATATATATATATGTAATGTGTGTATACATGTATACATGCAGTTTAAATGAAATTATCCCATTTGGGTTGACAGTGCTCACCCCAAGGACCTGACAGTAAATCTCTAATATTGAAGATGTCATTTTCCTTAAAAACAGGACTTAAAGGTGCTGGGCTCCATCTGGCTTGGAAGCTTCCTCTCTAAGCACTCAGTTTCATAACAATAGATGGTGCTATCCAAGCATCCAAGGAAAGAAAGCAACCAGTAGTCCTACCCAATTGCAATGTCAATGAACCACATCAATGGTAAACATGGCATGGTAATCCTAGGAGCTGTGGAGGCACTCACATTTTTATGGTAGCCAACAGCTATTGAACTTAATGCAGACTCAAGAAGATGGAAATCATGCCAGGTACTGGAAATCTAGTCAACCAACCCAGAATAATGAGTCACATATCTTAGAGGAGAACCTGTTATCACTACCTTTTATCTAAGCCAGTGTAATTCATAACTGTATACTAAAATTTTACCTTTATTATAGCTCTCAGTAGTCTTTGCAACAGATGGAAATCATTACAGAAAACCACAACTGGTCAAATTGACAGCTTTCATCCTTCTATATAAAAGACAAACTAGTTTTTCAGTGTTTAAATATACCACATTTTTTTATATGCAGACTGACTTTTGGGGACACTCAAGTTATTTCAATATTTTGACTAGTGTGAATAATGCATATAATTTAAACATATGTTTTTTCTTCCCTTTGGCAATACACCTGGAAGTGGAATATCTACATCACACAGTAGTTCTACTTTTCACTTTGGAGGTAATTTTGGAATGTAGTTTTCCATGATAAATATCCTATAAAATACTGTACTTCCAAGAGTGTGCTATAAAACTCCTTTATTCATATCCTTAAATTTACCTATTATCTTTCTTATAACAGCAAAGATAATTTGAGATGAACTGTAATTTTCATTTACATTTCTAAATAATAGGAGATATTGAAAACCTTTAAGATTATCATTGGCTGTGTATGTATATTCTCTTGTTGTCCAATTAGGGCATCTGTTTACTTTTAATCAGGCTGCTTTCTTGTGATAGCAAGTTGTTGATAGGTTCTGCTGTAAAATCTTTTATGATGACCTAGGAGACACAACAATCTTAGCGGCACTGTATATAACAAAATCAAAGGGGTAGTAGAACATGTAAAATATTGAAGTACATGCTCCTGGGGAATACTCTTTTAGATTTGTTATATATTATAATAACCATTTATTTGTATTCTGCCTTGACTCATATAATTAGTATGGGCTTGGCATGAAATCACAAGATTTGAACATTGATTTCTATTAAAGAAATGTACAGTGTCAATTATAAAGAATTATTTAAAAATGATTGCTTCCCTTGGGTGTAAATTATGAATATTTAAAAGTTAGGTATAAATACTTAACTTTTCCTGTGTAGACATGTTTTCAACACTTAATGTCTCATAACTTAAAAATAGGTGACAACATATTCATGAAAGTTGTGAGAGAAAATTACATTTTGAGTTGAACATTGACATTGTCTTCTTTAACGATTCTATCACTTTTTAATTAAAATATAGTATATTATTTCTCCCCTTCTCTCTACTCCAATCATTTCCAAATATAACCCCATCTTGTCCTCTGGAATTGAAAGTTTTTTGTTGTTGTTGTTAATGATACAAGTGTAAATCATGTACAAATATATGACTAAAACCTGCCTGGTTTATTTACTGTTACTATATGTTATTAGAGAGCTACGTACTCAATATTGGATAACCAATGTGTGGCTCATCCCTAGGATTGAGCCTAGTGCTCAAAATTATTTAATTGCGTATATTTGTTTTCCCAGAGATAGAGCAATGAGATTACTGCCCTCTTCTTTCCTGGTGAGAGCACTTTTTCATGTTGTACTTCACCATCCCTAATTTTGTCACCATATGGCAGAGGATTTATGGGTGCCACTTCTCTGTTATTTCTGATATAAAACTCAGAGCAGGTTTCATGATCGTCTGGCCCTTAAAATTTTCTCCCATTTCTTCAATGATGTTCCCTGAGATTTACATGCAGGAGTTTATTTTGTACATGGATCTTGTAGAGCTGTGAGTGCTGTCACCACTGGACACCTGGCTCTAGATAAGATAAAAGTAAGCTGAACAGATTATGGGGTAAAAGCCAGTGAGCAGCCTTCCTCCATGGCATCTTACTCAGTTAGACACAGTTACTCAGTCACTCACAGAAACTCTGCAGGTGTCTGTGTTGATTCTTGCTTTGTTTCTCCATCACAATGGCTGTTAATCCTAATACAAAACTTTGCCTCTCTAGGGTGCTTTTTGTCAGGGTATTTTCTCAGAACAAAACAACAACAACAACAAAAACTCTACAACAATATTTTAGAATTTTCCTAAAAAGATAATTCAGGTGTTTTCAGCAAAAATACTTTAAGAATACATATATATTAATAATTTAAATTGTTTAATTTCTACCATATCCACATTAAAGTATCACATTACTTCTTTTAAATATATACCACAAAAATGAATCTGGAATGCCTAATAGTTTTATTAATAAAAACTATTTGTTCTGCCAGGCAATGCCTTTAATCTCAATACAAACATAGGAGGCAGAGGAAAGCAGATCTCTGAACTTGAGGCCAGTCTGGTCTACAAAATAAGTTCCTGGAAAGCCAGGATACACAGAGAAACCTTATCGTGAAAACCAAAAACAAATATATCTTTTTTTTTTGAAATTACATTGATTTGGTTAAACCATTTCAGAATTCCCTAAAATTTATGTATTCTGTAATAAAGGACATATGATATTAGTACACCTTTAAAAAGACCTTGGATAAGGGTTTTGGTATAAATGCCAAAGCATTGGAAAATAAAGAAAGCAATGATTGTTTTTGGCAAGTTAACAAACTCTAAACAGAATTTGAATGGGAAATGATATAGTGGTTCTTATAGGAATAATATTAATTACCTAAGACTCTTAGATTATAGAAGAGTGTACCCATTGGTTATCCAATCCCAAATGGTCAACTCTGAAAGTGTGCATACAAGTAACAATATACAGACTAAGCATGCTGCATTTGTGTTTTTAAGAACATATAGGTATATAAATGTAGGTACATAACAGTAATTAAGAAAAATAACGTCATGTATTTGAAAGAAAGCAGGGGAGGATATAGATGAGGATTTAGACGTAGTACATGTTGGGCAGAATTGTAATTATATTATGGTATCAAAAAAACTAAACATGTTAAATTCTAATGGTCAATAAAGCATATACATTTCTGAATATAATATACAAATTATAAAATTTAAAGTAATATAATTCCTTTCTTTGCTATCTCTGTCTCTGCCTCTGTCTCTGTCTTGTCTCTTTCTCTTTTTTGGTTCTCAAAGTGGTTGCTAGCAATGGCCACTTTGGTACAATCAACACAGCACAGGCTGGCTTCCATCTATTGAAGAATTTTCTTTCTAAGTCTCCCAACTACCAGGATAAGAAGAATGTGCTGACACAATCAGGTATGAAGTCTGACTTTAAATAACTAATAACTGTGATTTTTTTTCCTAACTATTGTGAAGATGCAATGAACTCTAATTGGAATTTATTTAAATTAACTGTATGTGCATCAACACTGTGTTACACTAAAGCACCCAAGCAATTCTCATTTTAATGATTTTTATTGAATTTCTCATTGAATCTTACCAGTATCCACAAAAGTTGTCCCATGCATCGGGATCTAATCATTCTTTATATGTCCTCCTCCTAAATATTCATATTTACAAAACATGACCCTCTCTGCAACCATGCCCTTACTAGAAATCAGCAGAAAAGTTCTGCATACAGATTTGACACTCAGAACTTCCCATTAATCATAACCTCTCTCTTATTTTCTCCACCCTGTTGAGAAAGACGGGGTTTATTGCACAGGTGCTGTTCATCATTTCCTTATGTCTATTTTCTGACTCAGTTACTTGCTTCAGGCAAACTTTCCACTTTCTCTATGCATTTCTGCTTTCTCTGAAATTGTCTTTATGTGATTTTTTCTTTCCTTCCTGAAGGCTGACCTGCATCCTAATTCTACCTCCACATGATGTTGATAACAAAGAACAGCAGAGGAAGTAGGAGCTAAAATACATAAATATTTGACCCAATTTCCATTAAACCACGAATAGTAATATAAGATAATTGTCTGTACTGATGTCTAATTATCACTTAATGAGTGAAATTACAAAAATGATTTAAGAGAAGGCACTCTAAGCAGTTAAGTACATCTGTTATTCTTCCAGAAATTGCTGAGCATCCATATTGGTTATCTCATAATTATCTATAAGTCTAGTCTAGATCTGACACTGTTTTCTAGTTTCTAAAGGCACTCATACACACATGGCATACACACATAGAGCCACATACAAAAAAAAACACTAAGGAAAAAATATTAAAGATAACAAAAAAATCCAGGCTTTCAAATTCACATTAATAAGAATACTTTGTCTCCCTTGAGCAATATAGAATACCAAGTCTCACAGATGAACCCCTAAGTAATTTGCATACTGCAAGGAATTCTTTCTCTTTCATTCACCTTTCCTAGTGATATAGAATTTTCATGTTTGTTATTGTCCTGGTTTGAGTGAAAATGACTGTCCTTGGCTCATATATTTGAATGCTTGGTGCCTAATTGGTAGAACTATTTAGGTAGGAGTGGGAGGTATGGCGCTCTTGGAAGAAGTTTATCACTGTATGTGTGCTTTGAGAGTTCAGTGTCCATACCGGACTCAGTCTTAATCTTTCTGCCAGTGCCTGAAGAATAGAAAATCTTGCAGATATTGTTCCTGTGCCATGTTTGCTGCGGACTGCCATGCTTCTTGCAATGAGAACCATGGACTAACCCTTTGAAACTATAAGTAATCCCCAATTAAATGCTTTCTCTTCTAAGTTGCCTTGGTCATAACATATTTTCACAGAAATAGTACAAGAACTAAGATATAAGTCTTAAGGGTTAACATTTTCCCTAATAAGGGGAATAAGGATTGTCACTGATATGAACTCAGTGACTGGCTCTTTGATCACGTCCACCCTGATGGGGGAGCAGCCTTGCCAGGCCACAGAGAAAGACAATGCAGCCAGTCCTGATGAGACCTGATAAGCTAGGGTCAGATGGAAGGGGAGGAGGTCCTCCCGTATCAGTGGACTTAGAGAGGGGTGTGGGAGCAGATGAGGGAGGGAGGGAGGGAGGGAAGGATTGGAAGGGAATTATGAAGGGGGCTACAGCTGTGATACAAAGTGAAAAACTGTAATTAATATAAAAATAATTAAAAAACAATAACAAACAATATAAAAAATTTCTTATTTTTCATGCATTAGAGAGGAGCAACCCTGCCAGGCCACAGAGGACTTTGCAGCAAATCCTGAAGATACCTGATAAACCAGGGTCAGATGAAAGGGAAGGAGGTTCTCCCCTATCAGTGGACTTGGAAAGGGGCAGGAAGGAGAAGAGGGAGGGAGTGGGTTACAACTAGGATATAAAGTTAATAAACTGTAACTAATATTTAAAAAATAAAAAAGTGAAAAAAGAAATTTTTTGTTATTGTTTTGAGAGTCTTGCCATCATATCTCTGCACTTAATCACAATTCATAACAATACTGAGCATTAACATTTTTCAACACATGTTCTTACCTCCTTTTTCTATCTCATAACCCCTGCCTTATGTATTGTAGAAAACCAATTGTAACTTACTGGCCATCCTGTGTCTAACAAGTAAAGTACAATCTTCCTTAAACTTTGTAAATTCTGCAACTTACAACTGCCTTATGTATATCAGAAATTCCTTAGTAACTTAGTGACACTCTTCTTTAAAACCATATAATTTCTGCAACTCACAACCCTTAAATCACAAATTCATGTGAAATTACAAAGTTCTGAATAAACATTCTTATGCCCAAACATCCTTCACATCCTTACCCTGTTATGAGATATTTATACTGTGCAGAGAAATTCTGGTTAACAACTGGCATATTCATAAGGTCAATCCCACAGGACTGATTGCCTAGTAATCTTCGAGCCTTTATCAGTTGGCACACAAACACTCTTTGATGGCCACTCAATAATAAAACCAGCTGAAAAAAATTTGTCAGAACGATTCCTTCCTCAGCAGCTTGTTAGAAATTTTATTCCCCTAATTAAAACACAAGTTTTTGAAGTGAGGGTAATATTATTTTCTTCATAGTCTATATTTGACACCTAAGAGATGTTTCATATATAATTAAAAATAAATAAATCAAAGCTCAAAAAATTAAGATAAGTGCATTTAGGTGTTATTGCTTCATTAAACAGGCAAGGCATATTTGTTTTGCAGTATAAACACATAACAATTTTTTTTACTGCAGTCTAGAATTATTTTGATAGTAATACATTTTTCTTGTACTCATGTTGTGAAGAAGTTAGCCGTTTAATTAGTGAAGAATTAACTGCATTTCAAAATTTCCTGAAGCACATTGACTCTTCTCATCCCTTTGAATTTCCTCACTTGATTTATGCTCTGAAAAACTATCAAGGGAGTAAAAGCCAATATATCCTTTGGCACATTTTGAGGCTAATTCAATAAATGATTTCATAGATCCAGTTCTACTATATGTTGAGACATACAAAGAATCAGCTATGGCAATTAACTGAATTCAGTCCAGGTACCATGGGAATTCTATTGGCTGGGTGGAATACAAAATTAGATGTGTGCTTAATGCCAATTAACCATAACACTGGATGCGAATTTTCACTCTGAATTTAAACAGCTACCTTTCATATAAATCTCAGAATATTTTATGACATACAAATCAAGTCCTTAAAATCAGCTGCAATAAAGAAAATCTCTATGTGGCTTTTAAATAGAAGACTCTGGATTTCTTTCTAATTTGATTTTGTTTATGATATAATTGTTACTGGTCTCAGAGGAGGCTGATTATAAGTAAGGCAAGTCACTCTACTTTTAATATTATTTTTCTCCTATCTGAGTTTCTCCCCTTATGATAGTTAAAACATTAATAAAAATACAAGTTCCTGAGGTTATTATATCTTATAGCATGTAAATGAGGCTATATTTAATTAAAATTTCTATAAATAGCTATACATTTTAAAAGCATTTATGATTACCTATAAATTTACATACGAAAGGCTTAAATTAATGTATGAAGTTTTATGTATTAAAGGAGGCATGATTGTTCAACTGGAAATGTGATTTCAATGAATAATAGTATCATTGACCCTGAGCATTTGAACCCTATTGTTTGAAGAAATGATTTGGCCTTGGAGTACATATGTAACTGATGACGGGTTTTGGGAGTTTATAGCTTTTCCCCACCTACTGCTTGATTTACCTGCTCTGTGCTTGAGGATAAAGATATGATTCTTAGCCTCCTGATCCTGACCATGATGTATTTTGGAGGAGTGTGGGTATTTTGTAACTTTGGACTTGACAGGCACTTGAATGTTGTAACCAAAGTCCGACTGCTTGTTGTAGAGGAAGTGAACACAGCAGTGCTGAGAGCTGTGCAGTTTACCGAGACCCAGTCTGAGCGGTTTCAAATAGAAACAATATTAACATCTGGGTGAGAAGCCATTCCTGTGAAATTTTGAGAAAACATCTGTTTTTCATGACTGTGTTCTATGTGTTTGTGTGAGGTTAGAAAAACAACAATGATGGACAATGGGATCAGAGGGACAGCTCAACAAGTGAGGATCTATTGCATAGAGCACTCTCAAAAGAGCCAAGTTTTGTCCTCAGCATATGGTAGCTCACAACTGTATGTAACTCTATTTCCAGGGGATTAAATTCATCTTCTCATATCCACAAACATCTGAAATGCATGTGGTAGATGTATACGCACACATGTAAAATATTCACTGACATAAAGTAAAAATAAAATCGTTAAAAATGAGTAAAGGTGCAAAGATGTAGCAGACGGGCAGCTTAAGCTTCAAGTGGGTCCTCTAGCAAGGGAAGTGGAAAATGCATGGGACAGGGACTCACTTGCCAGCTTTTTGACCACTTTCCCCTGGTAGGACTGTGTTAACAGGGTACAGGGGAAGAGGATAAGTTCAGTTCTGATGTAACTTGATAAGCTAAAGTGGATGGGAAGGGGAGCTTCCCTTTCTGAGTAAATGGGGAGAGTGAGGAGTGAGAGGGTGGGTTGAGGCAGACAGGGTACGGCTGGGAAGGGAGGTGATATGGTGCTATAAAGATGCAAAGTGCATAAAATAAATAAATGAGAAGAAAAAAATGAGTGGAGGACTCATTTCTTTGGCAGAGGAATGTTCAAGATAGTGCAACATCAGATCTGTGGAAGACTTGTTACTAATAACACCTATGGTGGCCCACAGTGGAAAGGACCAAATGCATCAGAAATAAACACTAGGAAGCAAGGTTAATACTTTAAAGAAGGCCTCTTGCCTTCCTTAATGGAATGATGTGCCCTAGTGGGAAGACTCCATCCACTCAAAGTTCCAAGTTACAGGAAAGCATGAAGAATTTTATGCTCCTAGAATGATTCAACATAAGAAAACTGCTGCTAATAAAATCAAAGGTGACTAGGGTCCATTTTAATTTGGTAGTCAAACATGGAAGTATTGCTCAAGTGGTAATGGTTTTAGTCATATGAAAGGAGAAAGAACACATTGATTCTTCCAACATGATTTCAGAAAATTGTTTTTGTTGTTGTTTGCTTCTTTATTTTTATATTTTACAATTTATTCACTTTGTATCCTAGTTGTAGACTTCTCCCTCATCTCCTCCAGGTACCACATTTCCTCCCTCTTCCCCCCCCCCTCAGTCTCTTTCTCTGTCTTTCTGTCTCTGTCTTTCTCTTGCCTAGTCTGTGTGATAGGGGAAGTCCTCCTCCCCTGCTGTCTGACCCTAGTCTATCCAGTCCCATCAGGACTGCCTGGATCCACAGCTGTCTAAACAGCTAACTGGTGGAGATTCCGTTAAGGCTGTGAAGTGAAACACTGACTTGGATGATTGCCTGAATGCTGGAGATGCCAGAGATATGAGCTATCTGTCAAGGACAGTTGCACCCAGGCAATGAATCTAGCACAATGGAGAGCTATATGTTTGTGCTCTTTATCTTTTCTCAATATTACACACTTGACAATGTAAAAACTATGTTTCAGACAGCAAGGTTTAAGTGGCAGTTGTGAAAGCCTGTTTACATTTTCCGTATATCTAAAAGATTTCATGTTATCTCTTCTAAGCTTCAATTTTGCTTTAGCACAGTATTTCCCCACTTTGTTTGGAATGAATATTCTATGGTATTATATATTAGAGGAAGGATAGTTGCTTATTGATGTTACAAGATGTCACAATTACGAGACTGGTTGACTCTCAGAAGAGACTTTAGACTTTTAAACAGTGTTGAAAATGCTAAGTACTCCTAGCTAAGTACTAGCCAGTCTAGACCCTGCTTAGCTTCTAAGCAGAGACTCATAGTAACAGAGGCTACAGAGTCTGAAGAAGACAACCACTAACTAGACTAGTCTCCTAGCAAACAGAAGGGGACACCAACCTATCCACAAAAAATTCAACACAAAATTTACCCTGTCTACAAGATAAAGGGATAAAGACAAAGCAGATAGAGCAGAGGCTGAGGGAATGTACAACCGATGCCTAACCCAACCAAAGTCCTTCCCTACTGGAAGGTGCCAACCCTGACATTGTGAGCGACACTCTTCTAAGCTTGCAGACAGGATCCTGACAGAGTTGTCCTCTAAGAGGCTCTCCTTAGAAGGACCTCAAAATAGATGCTGATACTCATACCCAAACATAGGGCAATGCTTAGGGAGTTTTGTGGGAAAGTGGGAGGAAAGAGAAAGGGACCTGAAGGTGACAGGAGCTCCACAAGAAGACCAACAGAGCCAAATAACCAGAGCTCAGAAGTGCTTGTTGGGATTGAAGCATCAACCAAGGACCATGCATGAACTGTAGTAGGCCCCCTACACAGATGTAGCAGATGGGCAGCTTAGGCTTCATGTAGGTCCTCTAAAAAGGGAAGTGGGGACTGCATTGCACATGGACTCACTTGCCAGCTTTTTGATCACTTTCCTTTGGTAGGAGTGTCCTGCCAGGCCACAGTTTAGTCCCATTGCAACTTTATGAGCTGGGCTGAATGGGCATAGGAACTTCCCTTTTCTGAGGAAAAGGAGCTCCCCTTTTCTGAGATAAAGGGGAGAAGTGAGGGAGGGAGGGTGGCACTGAGAGCAAAGGATATAAAGGAAATACAATTTTTTAAAAAATTAAAATATTATACAGTGTTTAAATAAGGGTTATAGACTATGTCCATTAAATACAATTTGCTGGTGTTTTCATCCAGAAGTTTATAACTGAAAAATCACAAACCTATAGTATACTTCCCCCTGGCAGGTCTGCCTTTTCAGGCCACAGGGGAAGAGGGCATGCTCAGTCCTGATGCAACTAGGTGAGCTGGGGTATATGGGAAAGGGACTCTCCTTTTTTGGAGAAAAAGGGAAGGGAAAGGGGAAGACAAGGATGAGGAATGTAAAGTATATTTTAAAAAGATTTAAATAAAAGCTAAGTACTTGAAGACACTTAAAATTTGATTGCATTCATTTCGCATTACAATATCACCGTGATCCACAGAGGTTCATAGTGGAATGTTGGAATGTACTGAATGAAGGAGATTCTTCACACCAGAGGCTTGGGTACTTGAACACTTGCCCCCATCTGATAACTTTGTCTAGGAGGAGACTAAGCCTTTTCGAAGGAAGTACATAATTTGGGAGGGATTTGAGAGGTTATAGATTATAACCTGCAAATTCTAGTTCCAGGTTCAAGATCTGATCTCTTCCTTTACTATTCATAGTATACCGACTGTCACTTTCTGGTATAACTATGCCTGCCCACTGTGAAGGACTCCTATATTGTACAAACTTTATGCTCGAAATAAACTCGTACTTCATTTTATCAAAGCAACAGAAAAATTAATCACACACAATTATACCCATAAACAAATTCTTTTATATGTAACATTCCTGTCTCTGCGTGTTCAGATTAATGAGTATTGAAATTAATAGAGTATGCTTCCACATCTTAATTTTTAAGATTTTCTTTAATAATGGGTATTTTTAGTTTTTTAAATTAATTTATTTTATAAAATTAATTACTGTTTATTCATTTTGTATCCCAGCTGTAGCCCCCTCTCTCACTCCATCCCAATCCCACTCTCCTTCTTTCATCGACTCCCATGGCCCTCCCCAAGTCCACTGATAGGAGAGGTCTTCCTCCCCTTCCATCTGACCCTAGCCTATCAGGTCTCATCAAGACTGGCTGCATTGTCTTTCTCTGTGGCCTAGCAAGGCTGCTTTCCCCTCAGGGGGAGGTAATCAATGAGCCAGCCACTGAGTTCATGTCATAGATGGTTCCTTCTCCTCTTCTGAGGAACCCACTTGGAGACTGAGCTGCCATGGACATCCTGAGTGAGGTATCCCAGAAGCAGAACCCTGTTCCAAGATGCTCATGCTGTCAGAGGAAAGCAATAGCAAAGGAACTAAGATGCATCCCTAACATGTAACATCTCCACAGAGATACTACTCTTACTTTAGTTTCATTGGCACTACTTGTAATTTAGAAATATGATTCTCTTGGCACTATATCACAAGGAAGCAGTAAGGGTGAGAAATAAACTAACAACCACTTTCCACAATGTCTTGCTGCATCATTGTTTTATTTTACTTAAATGTCAAGGAGGTCAGTGCAGGCTCCAAGACATGATCTCAGTGGAAATGGAGGCCTAGGAATCTGTTGTCATCATATCCAGAAGAAGCCTTCCTGTAAGGAAATAAGTAAGTAAGCAGCAATGTGATACACGGAGTGTCATTTCAAAATCATATGTTGGAAAATTCGTCTTAAAATGTCATGAATTTGTAAACAGAATCGTTGAGAACCAATTATTTTATGGTGAGGTAATAATAGCTGAAAATTTGTGATAAGACCTTTGCTTTTGTAGAAGATAGAGATTCTCTGCACGTACACTCATGTGTGTGTGTTGCCCATGCACCAAGACAAGGCCTTATGAGTACATGCCAATCAGGAAAAGAATGCTCATCAGGAATCTGACCATGCTGTTTTTATGAATTTTACAGATCTGGCCTCAGAACAGTCTGAGAGAAATGTACAGTTTAAGTACTCAGCTATAGTATTTTAATATGTCATACCTGTACAGTTAGCTTTAACTGTCAACTTGACATATCCTAGAGTTGTCTGAAAGGAAAACCCTGAATGAAGAATTGTCCAATCTTAGTGGCCTGTAGCATGCCCTTTGGATTTTGGTTTTATCTTGATTTTTAACTGAGGCAGAAGAATCTACAACTGTGAGCACCGCCATCCTTAGGCAAGTGCTCCTGAGCTGCCCAAGAAGGCAAGCTAAGAACCAGCCTTACATCAGGCCAACAAGCAATGCTCCTCTGTGAGTTCTGAATTCCTTCTTCCAGATCCCTCAGTGACAGACTGTGACTTCAGATCACAAGCTAAATGAATCTTTTCCCCAAGTTGCCTTTGGTCCGCATGTTTTTAGCAACACAAAGGAAATCAAAATAACCCCCGGATGGCAAAGACAGTCAATGATCTATGGAGAACTGATTCACCAAGTTCCAAGGCAGATACAGGCTTCAGTGTGGATGGGGTATTAATCAGATATTCAGAAGTGATGATAAGTCAGGAGTCATTCAGAAGGCCTGAATTTATTTACTTGTTTGAAATTTGTTAGTTTTTAAAGTTTGACCTTTCAAGGATTGGGCATTTCTTTAAATTCCTTTAAACTGTTTCTCACCAGATGTTTTGAAACATATTTTAATAAGTTTTGATATGAATCAAATAATGCCTGTCAGAAAGAAGGGGACTTAACATAAAACTAGAAAAACTGTTGAAGGAATATAAACCACAAAGATTGTGGCTTTTCACATTTTCACAGGAAGCACATATAATGTTTGGGTAAAATAAACAGGTAAAAAAAAAAACCTACAGTGGAGTAATTGCAGACTCTTTCTTTCTTTTTTTGAAGTGATCTTATCTTTAGGCATTTTACATTTTATTAGTTCTATCCTAGAAGTCATTATGTTGCCTATGTTACCTAGGTGGTGGTATTCTGGAAAACAAATTTGCATATGCAAATTGGTACTCCTTATCATAGGTTCAGTATTAAATGAGTTACAGTGATTATAAAAGTTGGGCTATAAGATAAACTGTTTAATCATAGATACAAACTATGTGCTGCAACAAAGGATTTTTTTCTTAATACTACTGAAATGGTTTTAGAAGTTAAAATTGAATGCATATATTCTCTATTTCTTTCCTATACATGCTATTGAGAACTGAATTAAGAATCACTGTTTTAGTGAGGGAATGTATACTTTTATTAAATAATTATTTAAGATGTGACTGTCTATTAATTATATGAAAACATGAGGACCTGTAATCAGTATGATTTTAAGTTATAAGGGTTTTTTTGTCTATCTAACTTTAGAATGTATGAGATATTGCTAACTACTTTATACTGCTGGAGAAACTGTGTTTACAATTATTCTTTTATAACAACCATGAATTAAAAATCAGATAAAGAGGGCTAAAATAGAAATCATGAAAAAAGTCAGTATTTCCTAACATATATTTTGCAACATTGTTTAAAAATAACTGTTAAGCTAAATTTACCAAAAAAATAATTAAGTCTAACTATCATTTTATATGTAACGGCTAGTCACAGTACTTAATGACATCCTAATCAAAATCAGACATACTATATAATTAGAGCATATTGCATTAAAACACTTAGCACCCGCCAGCTATCTCCTTTGTTTTCTGAATTAGAGCTTTAGTTCAACTCAGGCTTCAGAGTAAGGTGACACCTTTGAAACATAGCAAATGAACAGGCAGAATGCCAAGAAATCTGCTTAAGTTAAAGCACAAAGGGGCTTGAGGAAAAAAACTTAATCCTTTAACACTCTTAGCTCAGTGTACTGTAGTAAATGGCACAGGCTTACTGGATTGCTTCTTTTCAACTGCTTCTTGGCACAGTAACATTGTAGATGTTTGATTTAACTGAAAAGGCTTTTATGGTAACTTCTTGTCACACTGTGTAGTGTTTAAAGTTTTTATAATCTTTATGCAGTTACTGATGCAAAAGTTTATAAAAAGCAATGTCAGACATGTATGCTGTATGATTTACTTAAGTCATTTTCATGGTCTCTCATGTACTGATATGTTTATTAATATAAGTTTTTATTACTTAAAACAGTCTGTCTAATTTTGATAGATTTCAGTTGGCCATAGCTTCTGACTCACTCTGTACTGTTTTTGTTTTTGTTTTTGTTTTGTGGTCTTTTCAATTAATGTGATTACACAGCAAAGTTGATTATTACTTCATTATTAAATGTCATAGTCTTTTGGTATGATAATACAAATGTGTATGTTTATTACAACTCAACAACCATGTATGTTCTCTAGTTAGATAAATAACCCTATCAAAATTAAGAGGTTGTTTTAAGTAGTTGACAGTCAGATTTATGATGATTCTCCTGCAACAGCCTCCAGAGTGCTGACCTTATACACATGAGCCACTACACATGGCTACTTTCATTCTTTAAGCTGTATTACAAATAAAACATAGGGTGGTCTATGTATATCATGCAGACCCAATGTTGATCCCATCATAGCATATTTCTACAGATGCATAAGAATATAAAACTCTAGGGGGAGGATCAAATATAATTGTCTATCTGCTGTGCTACCCAACCCTCCCCCACAAAAAATTAGAAATGTGTATGATGACTCTGTAGACAATGAAGTGAAATTAGAGAAATGAAAACGGAATAAAACCCAAGAAACAAAAATAAACCCAAACACACACACACACTCACACAAATCACAGAAAACACCAGTACCACCCCACCAAACAAACAAACAAACAGAAACAAAACCCTGTTGTCTTGCATCTGGTGTGTTTGCCTTTTTTCACTTTATTTTCTAGTCTGTAACAAGCTACCTATATGTAAATCTAGATGTAACAAGTCCAGAAGGGCAGAGATTCTTGGAAAGGAAGCAGCCTGCATGGGAAGCAATGAGGGCAATCCTTTGTAGATTTCAGAAATGGCAATGCCAAAATTCTATGTAAAATACCACAGAAATGTCAAACATGCCCAGACATTTGCTTACACTGGGCAGACATAAGCCAACACAGCAAAGCTTTCAATGAATGCTAAAGGAGGCAACAGAAAACTCTGTGGGAATTATTAGCTTTAAAAATAATGGTATTTTTAGGAAAAGACTTATAGTTTGAACTCACATGGACATTTACTGTACCCATGAAACTGTTCTGCATTTCTTTACATTCAGTGAACCAGAGAGTACAGCAAATCCCAAAGGGAAAAGAAACTTAACATATGTTAACCTGAAAAATGACCCAGATGTTTAATTCATTGCTGTTTGTTTAGAGCTGATATTTTAGAGAAGCTTTCCTTGTAATGAAGGAGGTAAAATGAACTAGTTAAAATGAATGGACAAAGAAAATTCAAAGGAAAAATAAAAACTAATTTTATAAAACAAGATTAAAATCTTAAAACAAAAATTAAATCATACCTGAAAAAGACCAAGAAAGTCAGTGCATTGCTTCAGCAGCATGGAAGGGATTGTTGTTGAGTTGGTTAAATTAAAAAACAAAACAAAACAAAAACCTTAGAAACAAAACAAAACAAAACAAAAACCTTAAATGAATTTGCCTTCTGAGATTTAAGACCAAAGTTTTAAGGGGTTTTACGGGCTGTGAGATAATTTTAAATGCTCTCATAAACATGTGTGTGTGTACACACTCTTGAGCATCCATGCATACACATATGTATAGTGACCAATGAATAAGAGTTTGGGTGGAAGAGTTATTTCTTGAGTCGACCTTAAGCCATCTAAACATGTTGATTCAATGGTTTCATAAGTTGAAGAATCTTAGTATATCGTAAATAGGGTAATTAGCTCAGTGGTTAAGAGAACTGTCTACTCTTCCAGAGGACCTGAGTTCAATTCCCAGCACCCAAGCAGCAGCGCACAATTGTCTATAACTCCAAGATCTAACATTCTCACATAGACAAACACTCAATGCACACCAAACAAAAATAGACTATTTTTTAAAAAATAAAACCATATCTGGACACATTCTAATTAAATTGATTTTAGAAAACATACCCCAAAATAAAATAGATATAATCTTTTCCAAGGAAGTGTTGGGAAAATGATAGAATCTTTTTTTTTTTTCTACAGAAACATAGTTTAGAAGAGAATGAAAACATGTCTTTGGAGAAAGGAGAGCAGAAAATTCTCAGCCATCCCCCAAATTGTTCAGGAATAAATATAGTTGGGAAACTGATCTTTCTGGGTGTCAAGATTATATAGAATGTGAAAAGAAATCCCAGTGGGACCATCAACACCTGTCCAGCACTCTGCAAGAGGATGTATAAAGATTGGCATACATTTCAATTTAGCCTGAGCTACAGTGTGTACAGAGCAAGCCATACCAAAATACATAACAACATACACATGCACAAAAGAAATAGAAGAAAAACTGAATCAGAATTAATTAGATTTAGAACTTTAAGGATGAAGGCAAATATTGTGGCTTTTTTCTTAAGTTCTTCACAATATTTTTAATGGGTTCACATGCATATTCTGGTGTTTAGATAAAGTTGTCAATGAATGTCACTGTAATGTATTTCTTAATTATATTAAGATAACAGTTATTGAAGTAAGTGGCATTTATCAAAAAATCAGCGGATATCAAAGTTTGGAAGGTAATTAAAGCATTGTTAGAAATCTTGCTATATCTGTTTTAGAAAATATAAAATACACTAAATGATTTACAAAAATTTGACATAAACAAACTTTATGCAAATAAAGTTAATCTGTAACTCAGAAAATCAGGGAAATAATGAACATACAACAGAAATCCTCAAAATAGAGAACAGATTCATTAAGGTTAATAGTAATTAAAAGAAAAAACACTACACACTAAAAGTGACAACTTTGAAAATATCATCAATGTTGGTAATTTTTCCAGAAAAGAAAGCATTCCCAATAAATAATATTTGTCAAGTAGATGCATGAGTAAGTCAAGAAGATACAATATAGAAACAAAAAAGATATAAAGTGAAATGAAACTGAATCATAAATTTAACATAAAATTAAATTCTCAAAACTAAGAAGGATTGTAAATATAAACAATCTTAGTATGATTAAGTAGAAAGCAAAGTATAACACATAACAGCACAGAGTTATATATCTTATACATTGCAATTTTGCTACTAAAGACAGCTTAAATATGAATGACATGCATATATGTGCTTTTCATTATTTAGTACCTAGTTTCAAAAACTATATGCATATTAGATAATTGAGTAGTCACACACTATATTTATGTACATATAGGCAAGAAAGTGAATGGTGATTGAAAAATCAGCAAAGAAAATCACAGCAGGAGAAAATATAAGCCAACCATTATTTCATAAGGAAGTAAGAGCAAAAAACCATAAGGAATACAGGTTTATATCCAGAAAACAACCTGATACAGAAATGGATGAATTACTAGAACAGGCATCTCTGAACAGGGATTATAATTAAGTTTGGGCATTCATAATCATGTGAAGCATCTTATTGGGTTACTTGTTTGTTAACATGAATATAATGTTAATAAAATAGCTTTCTTGCAATTTTATTACCAGAGTTGGTAAGTATGTATGAAACAGTTTTCACGTTGATTTTGGATATTTTTTAAAGGAAAATTCTCCATAGGAGTTACATCTTTCTTAACAGTTACTGTTGCTTTCAATTAATATTAGTATAAAATCTCATGATAAACTATTTTGTGAAAAATAGTACTTCAAACAGTCCACATAAGACTTCTAATTTCATTCAGGTATGAGAACACACCCAGCATTCACAATTGACATGCAGCTATTGCATTTCTTCCTTTAAATAACATATATAAAAATTATTTTAAATCCCATGTATTAAATCAAGGTAAATGCTCAATTTATATTAGCCTTTAATCATGTAGTTATATAATTCTACATAATCTCAAACTCACCCAATCCTGAAAATTTCTAACACATTTTTTGATAAAGTGTAAGGACTGACATATGTCATTGTATTTTATATTTTATATTGATGGCAATTAGTTCAGTAGAATTAGGAAAGACTGAAAATACATATATAAGACTCTGGCCTTTAACCACACTCACACACACAAGAACACAATCGCAAATGCATACTAGGTCATAACTTGATTATCTAAAACAAGCATGACTCAATTGACCTAGTACTTTCAATTAACTATTTTAAAAGATAACAGTCTATTTTCTGGTAGTTCATTGAGTATAAATCACTGTGAAAGGTGCAGTGACTTCTATAGGTAACTTTAATAACTGACTTGAATAGTTGCTTTCCTTCTAAATCTATCCATTGAATAAGAAAAAAAATGACCTCATTCTTCAGTTTGATTTTTCGTATAAAGTTCCCATTTTCTAAGACCACTAACGTTATTGTAATTATAATTCACACTGAGTATGACTTACATTCTATGTCAAGATGCATGCTCCTTTGGTGCCCACCAATTCTACTTGCAGCCTCGCAGTCATATCTCCCTGAATCTGTTAACTTCACATCTCTGATGTGCAGTGAGGAGTGTCCATGCTGACCTTTAACTTCGATGCGGCCATCTGGGCTCTGCATACAATCATTCAGAAAAATAAATAAATAAATAGATAGATAAATAAATATGTAATAAATAAAAAGCAACAGTTTTCTTGTGTTGTTGAAAAAAACAGGCACACATTCATCATGTTTATCATGCAATCATATCAATGAACATATGCTGATCACGCATAGCTGATTCAGCTTCTCATTTTCACAGTCACCTGTTGCAGGGCACTGACATTTAGGGCACCCTTTCACACATATATTATCAAACATATTTCATTATCTTTTTGCTAATTTTTAATATTTTTCTATTTTATTAAAGATTTTTTTCTTATACAATATATCCTGACTACAGTTTCTCCTCCTACCGCTCCAAGTTTTTGCCTACCTCCATTCCCCTCTCTATATCCTCATATCCCTTAGAAAAAAAGAGGCACTGTGCAAGTTCCCAGACAGCAGAGCTATACAAAGAAACCCTGTCTTGAAAGACAAAGAAACGAAAGGAAAAAGAAAGGAAGAAAGAAAAGAAGGAAAAAAGAAAAGAAGGGAGACAGAAAAGAAATTAATCGTTTTCTAAAAGAAAACAATAAAGTATAACAAAATAAAATCTCAGCTAAAACAAGAAATCAACAGAACCAAAAGAACACACACAAATGAAAGACCCACTCATTCACAAACTTATGAGTCCCTTAAACAAAAAACAGAATGTTTATATTTTTGGCTGTGAGCCTAGACTTTAATGGCTGAGCCAATTCCCTAGTAACCATTTTGGGAGGTATTTCTTCCTTAACAAGTATTGCATTCCAGATGTAAGTTAGTGCTTTATGACATTTGGGGTACTCATATGCCTTGTATTTTACTGAACAACTATAACTGAACATAGTCATGGAAGGTACAAGAAACAGAACCACTCACTGACTTTGGGATATCACCTGAAATTTTAAAAATAAATTTATCCTTTTGTTTACCTAAAACAAATAAACAAACAAACAAACAAAATAAATGCTATAATTTATACAGCAAGGACCAGGTGCTGACCCAAACACATACAGCCCCTGTGCTTGCTGCCTTATTCTCTATTTATTTGTGAGTGATTTCTTATGTGACTAAATTTAAAATAAATGTCTACACATTTGTGAAATTTTATCATAATAATTTTAGGATCGTCATAATTCAATAATATCAAAATAATTCTCAAAGTTTCATTCAGCATAAAATTGATGATGGGGCAGCGTAAGATTCTTATTTTATATTATCATCAGTGTATTGTTACATAAGCATATACTAACAACTTCCTTGGAATATATATTTTAAAAACAATCTTTTTAATGAACTTTCATAATGATTTTTATACCATAAATAATTAAAAATAGTAAACTCATAAATAATAGTAAACTATAGTTTAAGGCAATAAAACAATCACCAAGTTACTTAAACTGAAAAAAAGTAGAAAAACAGCAAAAAACAGGAAATCATGAAATTTAAAAAGAATTTGACAACCAAAAGTAAAATAATACATTTTCTTCCTCCTCTTCCTCTTATTCTTGTTATTTATTATTATTATTAATTACAATTTATTCAAATTGTATCCTGGCTGTAGCCACCTACCTCATCTTCTCCTAGTCCTACCCCCATCCTTCTTCTCCCTGGAATTCCCTCTCCTAGTCCACTGCATTCTGACCCTAGCCCATCAGGTCTTATCAAGACTGTTTGGATCCCCTTTCTTTGTGGCATAGTAAGGCCATCTTGTCACAGGGAGGTGATCAAAGAGGAGGAATCTGGACTCATGGCAGAGAGAGTCCCTGATCTGCTTACTAGGGAACCCACATGGAACTTAGCTGTCCATGGGATACAACTGAGCAAAGGGTCGAGGTCCTCTCCTTGATGGTCCTTGGTTTATTCAGCAGTCTCTGCAGGCCACCCTGGGCCGAGTGTTTTTTGGCTCTGTTGATTTTCTTGTGGAGCTCCTGTCCTCTTCAGGTCTTTCTGTCTTCCCCTTTTTCCGTAAGATTCCCTGCACTCTGCCCAGAGTTTGGCTATGAGTCTCTGCATCTGCTTCGATAACCTGTTGAGTCTTTGAGAGGTCCTCTGGGTTAAGCTCCTCTCCTGTTCCCTCTCTTCTATTTCCTGTGTCTATCCTGTTTGCCTTTCTGAATGAGGTAATCCTCTTTCACTCAGGTCTTCCTTGTAGTTTAGCTTCTTTAGAACTATAGATTTTAGTATATTTATCCTATATTATATGACTAATATTAACTTATAAGTGAGTATATACCATGTGTCTTTCTACTTCTGGGTTATTTCTCTTAGGATGATCTTTTTTAGTTCTATCCATTTGCCTGCAAATTTCATGATTACCTTGTTTTTAATTGCTGAGTAGTATTTCATTGCGTAAATGTACCACACTTTTTGTATCCATTCTTCAGTTGAGGGACATCTAGGTTGTTTCCAGAATCTGGCTATTACAAATAAAGCTGCTATGAATATAGTTGAGCAAATGTCCTTGTTGTATGGTTAAGTACTTTTTGGATATATGATGAGGAGTGGTATAGCAGGAACTTGAGGTAGCACTTTCCTTAATGTTTTTGTCAAAGAAACATTATTGAAACTTACATAACACATTTATCCCAAACCCCTTAATAGTGGGAGACTTTAACATTTCACTCTCACCAGCAGGCAGATCATGTAGACAGAAGCTAAATAGAGAAATAATGACACTTACAGGGGTCTTAAATCAAATGTTTACAGAACTTCTCACAAAAGAGTATACAAAAACACAAAAGAGTATAACTTCTTCTCAGTACCTTACGAAACCTTCTCCAAAACTGACTATATAGTCGGGCACATAACAAGCCTCAACAGAGAAGATTGAAATAATTGTTTGTATCAAAGCAGACCACCATGGTCTAAAATTAGACCTCAACAGTATCAGAAATAACAAAAGCCTGCACACTCATGGAAACTGAACAACTCTCTACTCAATGACAAACAAGTCAGGGAAGAAATAAAGAAAGACATTAAAGACTTCCTAGATCTTGAAAATGAAGGTACCCTAACCTGTGGGGCACAATGACAACAGTGCTAAAAGGAAAGTTCACAGCACTAAGTGTCTTC
The DNA here is from genome assembly GCA_028658305.1 of Pachyuromys duprasi. Lineage (NCBI taxonomy): Eukaryota > Metazoa > Chordata > Mammalia > Rodentia > Muridae > Pachyuromys > Pachyuromys duprasi. Next base: position 93,629,500 of record CM053753.1, on the reverse strand, counting down.
TAGGAGAGGGGCATGGGGTGCAGGGAAAGGGAATGTGTTTAGGACTGGGAAGAGATGAGGGAGGGATCTACATAGAGTTTACAAAGTGAATAAATTGTAATAAATAAATAAATTTGAGACACCTCATACAAGCATCTTAATACCATACCTGAAATCATTAGAAAATAAAATAAAACCAGAGAAATACAAGAGGAGCAGGCAGACAGCTGGAAATAATCAAACTAAGGGCTGAAATTCATAAATTAGAAACAAAGAGAACAATTCAAAAACTCAATTAAACTAAGAGCTAGTTCTATGACAAAATCAACAAGATAGAGAAACCCTTAGCCAAACTACCTAAAAGGAAGAGAGACACTACCCAAATCAACAAATTCAGCAACGTAAAAGGGAACATAGCAACAAACATTGAGGCTATCCAAAGAACTATTAGGCTCTACCCCAAAACCTCTAGGCTACAAAATTTGAAAATCTAAATGAAATGGAAAATTTTCTTAGTAGATTTCATTTAGCAAAGCTGAATCACGATCAGGTAAATAAATCCTATATCCTCCAAGGAAATAGAAGCTCTCATCAAAAGTCTCCCATCCAAAAAAAAAGCCCAGGGCCAGATGATTTCAGCAGAGAATTCTACCAGGCCTTCAAAGAAGAGCTAAGACCAATACTCTTTAAACTATTCCACAAAATAGAACCAGAAGGAATATTACCAACCTCATTCTATGAGGCCACAGTCATCTTGATACCTAATCTGCACAAAGACCCAACAAAAAAAGAGAACTCCAGACCAATCTCACTTATGAACATTGATGCAATACATTACTTATACAAGGTAACTGACTCCTTCTCCACAGTTCCATAAGGATCTATTGACCCTTTGCATACAAGTGCTCACGTCTGATCCTGCGGAACTAGACTTCTTTCAGTATGCTTACTTCTCTTGGTTTTCATGGTGCCTACAATAGCCCAGTTTCCACATAGTTTCCTGTCTCTGGCTAGTCTTTAAACTGTTCACCCAACCCCCTTGATTTCGAGGCAAACCCTGGAGGTTTTTGCATTTTATAATCTTTTCCATCAGCATACTCCACCACTTATGATCTCTGCCTTGTTCATATCTAAACTGATGATTTTTTTTCTATTTTTTTTCTGCCATGCCCTCTCCACATGTGGCTCTTCAGAAGAAGCTACCTCATTTCATGAGCATGGACATTTGATATGCATCCCACATCAGCCTGTGTATGCTTAGATCCTTCACTTTGTTTTAATATGAATTATATGTAGCCCAGGCTACACTTAACTTTGTGTTACCCCAGCCTTTCTTACTGATGTAATTACAGTGATATTCCCTATTCCCAGCAGTTACACAGGTCTTGGTTTGTCTCCTCCAGACAACTCTGTGATATATGATTATCATTCATTAATAGAAACTTTTGACATGCCCTATATACCATCATAATTTGGCCTTAGATAGGTTCTTGGAATTTAATTAATTAATGTTCTAAATGTAGACTTATCTGAGGCTGTCACCTTCCTCAGCTATCACCTTTCCTCCCCAATAACTTTATTTCAATCAGTCAGTCTGCTGTGTGTGAAGCTGTTCAATCTCTACTTGAAATGTATTAATATCTGTCTCCTAATTTAAGAGTGAACAGGTAAATTTTTAGGTTGAATGTTACACAGAATGACTTTCAAACTGTGCAAAATGCATGCATATCCTTCTTATGCATTTCTAACCAAAATCATATAAAATGCAGAAAGCACTTCTTGTGTTCTTAGGAATATTTTTATCAGCATTTTTTTATTTTCATAACTTCATGAATATTTCATCTCAGCTTGCTGTATAACTGCAAATATCATCACTTCCCAAGTAAACTCCAATCCTTCAGCCTGACAGTTAAGGACCTCCATGTATTATCACCTTTCTGTCCAAGCACACTTTACAGTTTGAATACCATCAACCCAAATTATTTCAAATTACTTTTACTGTCCTGAATATCCTATGCTTCCTCTAAGTATTCATAGATCCTTGTCTCAAACTCTTTCACCTTTATTGCTTATAGCATCCATATTTACACTGCAAGATTCTCCTTTCTTTTAGTTTATTGACCAGATTCCATTTACTATTCAAAATAGGCTTGATTGCCTGGAAAATGAGCACAACACTTTGACCCATATGTTTCATTCAAATTCCAGAGCCTATAACATACACTAAAACTATAATTTAATAAATGTGAAAATTTTCAGTTTTGTTTTATGGCCATGTGCCATACAATAGTGCCTAGAGCAGAAAAACATTTTGTAATATTTTTGTTCAGCAGATTAAGTTATCATAAAACTTACAAGCGGCTAACTAGAAGAATATTTCTGTTGTTATTTGTTATTCGTTATTCATTAAAGCCTTGCACTGGGCTTTATTAGAATGCAGCAACACACTGGATTGTTAACAGTGCAAATAATGCGGCTGGAGAGATGATTAAGCAGGAGAGAGCACTTTGAGCTCTCAGATGTCCCAGGTTCAAGTTCCAGGGCCCACATTTCTGCTCACAATGGTCTGTAACTGTAGTCCAGGGGACCTAACAACCTATTTGGTCTCCATGCACACGGTTCACAAACAAATGCAAGCCAAACACTAATACGTTACTACATTACATTACATTGTTCATTACATTATTTTATAGTGAATGTTCAGATTTTAATTGTTTCTAAAAACATAAATGCATTCTATTTTTATAGTCTATATTAGATCGTATAGAATGTGACTTGCCCTTGCTCTATGCTGGTAACAAAAATCCAATAGTGAAAATGTTGATTTTCAACATTATTATTAAAACATTTTACACATTTTGTAAGGAAAAAGAACTTGAAAATATATGGTCAGTTTGAAACTAAGCCATTTTTGGAATTAACTTAAGCTTCACTGTGTAACGTTCACTGTAGGTATTTGACTAGAAGACCAAAGTCAGTCCTTCCTATATCTGACATTCGAAAGGACATCTCTCTCTCGCTGTGCTACAAAAAGGCATTACACAAACCTAAAAGAAAATTCATTTATGTCTTGGCTTTGATTCAACACTGCCTGAAGATTCATTTAAGACATCTGATATTTGATTGTGACAGGCTAATGGGCATTTTAGCAGCCTATCTGGTACTTCCAGGTTCTACCACTGAATTAAGTAAGATGATTAGAAAGCAAAGTGTCTGCCTGTACATTATCATTTCTGTCCTTCATTGAAATGAACTTCCTGTGCTTTGATTCAATGTTTCATTCCTTGCCCTTCTAGAAGGTCAGTTTAAGAGAACCTTATTGTGTAGCAGTTCAATAGTTTTAAAACTCTTACAGGTAGAGCTTACTTGGAGATTATTTCAACAGTCCACTATTGAATAACTGCAGAATAACCATATGCTTAATTTATTTCAAAACCTAATATTTTCCTAATTGTCACTATAAATCAACTGAAATTATGGAAGTACCTTCTCCTACAAAAATATTTATATTTATGTTGTTATCTGATCTTCGCATTTACTGTGAAGTTAGATTCTGTGTGTCATATACAGAAAATCTGAGAGGACAACTAATATGCTTTTCTCTTGTTTTACATCATGTCATTAAAAAGCTTTAGTGCATTCAGTCCTGTTTCTTATGTATGCCTATGTGCTATATTTATTTATTGTAAATATCTTAAAATAGATTCCAGTCTGACATTGAACTCTGGTTTTCCCTGCTTCTGCTTCCAATATGCACCTGTTTCAGTTATGCAGTCTTTTGGAATTTGAGAGCTTTATGAGTCATGCCATTCACTCAATAAATCTGTGGGTTTTCTTCACTTATTCTTTGATAAGCAGACTTTTAACATACAGTGTTGAGCAAAGAATGGAACAGGCTTTATCATTAGTGACATTCTAGATTAATAAAGAAGACATACTAACTTTTAAGTGTAATAAAATTAATTTTACCATGGAGAACACCAGAATTTTATTTAAGGATTAAGGATGAATGTGGTAGGATCAGATTAATGTGCAGTGAACACCTAAAATGCGGGCAAAGATCTTAAAATGATGGTAATTTGTTGGAGTTGAGTAAAGAATTCAAAACCGATGCCTCAAGGACATACAAGAGAACTGAATGAACTCTACAGGTGCACAGAAAAGAGCAAGGACATCAAGACAAATCTTTCCATTCAAACAGCTGAGAAGAGTCCCTGCCATAGAAACAAAAGAAGGAGGAGGAGGAGGAGGAGGAGAAGAAGAAGAAGAAGAAGGAAAGGAAAAATATGCAGAAGACCAGGCCCAATTCTTCATGACTGCTGCTAGCCTCATTTCTAGTAAGATTGCATCTATATTGATGTCAGTTAAACTCAGCTTCAAATATTTAGACATAAAAGCAAAACAGAACTGCTAAATACATCAGCAGGAACATACTCCAAAGCTTATCACCAATGAATTGTCTAATTTAAAAAAAATATATGAATATTTCATTGACAAGTTCTAGTAGTTGTACCATGAATTTTAAGCAGAAACATTCTCTTTGTTCTGTATAAGATCTCTGTATGCTATTAGCATTAATTTTCTTTCCTCTTGGTTCCCTCTATGCTTATTAATTTTCTTTTTATTTTCATTTCATGACATGACCTTTTGTGTAATTACTTTTCATCTTAGAAGCATAAATATGTGTAATAAAGGACAGTATAGGCAATAAAAATCATAACATGATTTTTCATAGGGTTTAGTGCCATTTTCTTTGCCTTTATTTAGAATCTTTTCCTTATATTTATAATCGATAGTTTACCAAAAACTGTAAGAAACATAATATTATGAAATGTATTACATATAAGAAATAGTACTTCTTTGACAGAATTCAAAAATTTAAATATAATGGTAGGTATATGGTAATAATATATAATCATGGAGCTCTCAAATGCTTTTTCTATGTGCATCACAATGTCCACCTTTTACTTAATGTTAAACTATACCTTAATAAAGACATATAGACACTATGGTGGGTTCTGAACATGTGAAAATGACCAATTAGAGCAAAGGCATAGACTCCCAGGCTTAAGGCTTGGAGGAAAAGATAGCAAATACCAGTCCATAGTAGTATAGGCAATACTCACTATAACAACTAAGGTTGTTTGCAAATGGCAGGAACACATCATGTAGGTATTGTTTGTCAATGACAAATCAGGCCTTTACAAGAGCCATAGAAAGTGAAATTAATGCTTCATGTTTAAAACTGTGGTAAATTTCAGGGTGACTGAGAAAAGCACATTAAACTAAACCTGGAGCTCTTTACAATTGTACATCACCCAAATTAGCCTAGACTAAGTAAAAGAGTTGGAAAAAATGGAAAGGAACTAAAAGGTACAAGGCTAAACTTGAAAAGAAGACAAAATAATCATTGACCTGATGTAAGTAAGCCCAGGAGAGATGGTGAATCTTTGAAGTGGAGGGAGTAAAAGAAGTATTTTAATTTCTAAAACTATGATAAAGAATCTACAATGCTGAAGGAAGTGAAACAACATTACAGAAAGTGACTGACATCATTAGCCTCCAGGAAAATGCCTCTCACTGTATATCCCACCCACTGGTCAGATTATAATAAAAGGATATGCTTCCAAATGCTAGTGAGGACATGAAGAAGATATTGGATCTACCATACATTGTTCACGAGGATGTAAAATGGTGCAGGCATATTAGAGAAAGGCAGTGTCTGAAACGTGTAAACAAACACTAGGGATAATTTCTTTGCTCATAACCACATGGTAACAAAAGGAAAAGCAAAGAAAAAAGGGGGTTTTCTGTATTTTCAGGATAATAATCCATCAAATAAAATATTTATCAATGAAAGGAAATAATTATACCTATCTCAGGATAGAAAAACTAAAAACTATTAGTCCATGTGAGAAAAGGGCAGAGCAAATGACATAAAATGAAAACAGGGAGCAGGAGGGGAGCCTGCCACAGAGGGCCTCGAAAGGCTCTGCCCTCCAGAGTATCAAAGCCAACACTGAGGCTTCAGGCCAAACTTTGGGCAGAGTGAGCGCAGGGAATCTTATGAAAGAAGTAGGAAATAGTAAGACGTGGAAAAGACAGGAGCTCCACAAGGAGAGCAACAGAACCAAAAAATCTGAGCACAGGGGTCTTTCCTGAGACTGATACTCCAACCAAGTACCATGCACGGAGATAACCTAGAACCCCTGCACACATGTAGCCCATGGCAGTTCAGTGTCTAAGTGAGTTCCACAGTAATGGGAACAGGTACTTGTCTCTGACATGACCTGATTGGCCTGCTCTTTGACCACCTCCCCCTGAGGGGGGAGCAGCCTTACCAGGCCACAGGGGAAGACAATGCAGCCACTCCTGAGGAGACCTGATAGGCTAGGATCAGAAGGAAGGAGAGGAAGACCTTGGACTTAGGGAGGGGCATGCATGGAGAAAGGGGAGGGAGGGTGGGATTAGGAGCGGAGGAGGGAGGGGGCTATGGGGGATACAAAGTAAATAAAGTGTAATTAATAAAAATTAAAATAAAAAAATATTTTTTTTAAAAAGAAAGAAAACCAGAGAGAAAAATGTAGATGTAATGACTTTAAAATGTGTTTAACTGAAAAGAGAGATGCAGTATGGTATTACCCTGAATTAGAATCTTTGTATCTACATGTGAATTGATGTATCTATCTCTAACAAATCTATCTAATTTTCTTTCCATTTGTGTACCATGAATCTATATTCATACAGAATATAGATTTCTAGATGGATAGAATTTTTTAACATTTATTGTGATGTCAAGAGTATATGATCTAAAAATATTGATAAGAATTCTCTCCTTTGTCTTTCATATCACGTGCCCTAGTATTTTTTCTAATTATATATTCATTTAAAATTATTTTTTATTTTTATATTAATTACAGTTTATTCACTTGTAGCCCTCTCCCTTATTCCCTCCCAATCCCACTCTCCCTCCCTCATCTCCTCCCATTTCCTTCTCCAAGTCTACTGATAGGGGAGGTCCTAATTACATATTCTTGAATTTAAAGACTGCTGTTTTCTATAGACCTTGTTCACAACTTGCTTTTTAATGTACGCTTTATTTTTATTAAGACTCCAACCATCTACTCATGTCTCCATCCCCTACCCAGCCATGGTTGAACCTTTCTATTAACCATATTCCTTATCTCTACTTTCATTCTATCTGAATTCATTTATTATATCCTTCATTAATACATCCATCTCTGGTGGCCTGTTTCTAGTTTTCTTGCTTCCACATCAAGTACATTTGTGAAATATTCAATAAATAAAAAAATAAGTGCTGGTGAGAGATGAATTAATGGTATTCATGGTCTATGTAAAATGGATTTTATCACTAATGGGAACTTATATTAATATACTACTACTTTTCTATCATTAATTTTGTTTTTGTTATCTCTCTAGTTATATCCTGTACCATGTAGAATGACTATTATCAAAACGTAACAAATACTCATGATGGTATATGCAGAAAGTGCACTGTTGACAGGAATGTAAATGGGTACAATCATTATGCAGAAGAAGGCAGAGGTTTCCAGAGTAACTTCAAACAGATAGGGCATCCTACCTAGGTAGATATCTAAAGGAAATGAAATGGTCAAACGAAAGTAACATTTTGTTCTAATGTTTATTCTGGCAGTATTTATAGTAGCAGATATTTAAAAAATACTTAAGAATGGAGTGATGGAGGAAAGAATAAAAAATTGTTTTAGATGCACGGTGAAAATTTGGACATAAAGAAAAAAAAATCAAATCCTGCCATTTTCAGCAAAACAACAGAACTTTGGGATTTTATGCAAAATGGAGAAAGCCTGACAGAGAACGACAAATACCTCATGTTTTCCTTCATAAGAGAAACAGTAAATATTACGATTAGTTTGGAATACTGATTCTTGGAAAAGGAGAGGTACCAAGGTACAATGGTAGTTTGGAAAAGAGGTTTAAAAGTCAGACAGATAGGAGTGAATAAATCTGATGTACAGGAGTGAGGTCAATACAGTTTTAGTTGTTCTCAACATGCAGACATGACAGCTTTGAGGGTTAAATGACCCTTCAATTGGGGTAGCCTAAGAACATCAGAAAATACAAATGTTTACAATAGGATCCAGATACTAGCAAAATTACAGTTCTGAAGTAACAACAGAAATAATTGCATGGTTGGGGGTCACCACAACAAGGAGAGCTATATTATATGGTCTTAGCATTAGGAAGGTTGAAAACCACTCCAAGTTATCAAATCATGCATTAAGACCTTGAAGGGTCCAAATAAAAAAGGGGCACTAGAAATTCCGTTAACCCCAATTTTCAGTGTGCTTTATAGATGTGTTGAACTATGATATTAAATTCCATAAATAGGTACATTAATTATATGCACAAATTATAGTTTAAGAGGACAGGGAAAATGTGAGATGAATATGAGAAAACAACTCATTTTATGTGATGACTCATGATTTTAAACGGACCATTTCAAACAATTGTGAGCATTTCTCTGGCTAAGTTTAGCTGTGCCATCATCCATTGAGAATAGATACAGTGCTAAATTTAACCAGGATGCATTACGTCTTGTCAAAGACTGTATAGTATATATCTAATAATGATGATCTAATAAGAGACAGATGTTTAAATGTAAAGAAAGTGACAATGTAGAAAAAGTGAACCATAAAAAAGACCTGCAAAGTTAGAGTTAGAATGTACTTTCATAAATGACAAAATATGAAATGTATTTTCATATACATGAACTATTAAATATCTGTAAAACCATCTACAATCCAAGATAGAAAGACTTCAAAATAAAACACACTATCATAGATAGTAAAACAAAAGCAATGGTATTGCCCAAAGAGATGGCTCCCAAGGATACATTAAACCCAAGAAAAAGCCTAATGTGCATGTTATTTATTTTCCTAAATAAACATCAGTTATATAATTCATGCAGGTTAAGTTATAACTGAAAAAACTTTGTTTATAAATAATAAAATTATTTCATTATACACTCTGAATCTAAAACAACTGAGGTCAAAATTACAAAATAAGAATAAAGAAAGTGAGAAAGAGATCAATTTTATTCATTAAATTTCATATTCAATATTATTTCATGAACTTCTTTTGGCACAAATATGGCAGTTTATTAACATATGCCCTTAGAATCATCACAATATAATATGTCTATATATCAAATAATTCAAGATTTATTCTACGTTTAACTAATTGTAAACAAATGTACATTTTGCTCTATATACAGTTAAACTGTAACCGTTTGTGCTGGATTTATTTAAAAATATTTGATAAATGAGCACATTCATATTTCAAACTTACATTATTAGGAGCATTTTTACTCTTCTTAATTTGTTAATATTCACTGATACCGCTTATATAATTATGGCTAAATTAACTTTAAAAATATTTCAGTAGTAAAGCAGACTACTTCCTATGAACAAGAAAATGTCAACTAAATTATCTAACAGTAAATTATAGCATTTATAGAAGCAATGTATTTTTGTTAAAAAATTAATGGAATTACTTCCCATATGTAATTTCGACTCAAAATAATCCTTACAAAAGTGGAATTGCTTTTCTATTGTCTTACAAAGATGACATTTCATCAAATAAAATCCTCATAAATTGCAAATCTATGCTTCATTTGCATCTGTAAAATCATGTCCTAGAGTCCTTTCAAAAATTGTTTTAAAGAGGCCTCATTTTACATATGGCTAGGAATTCTTATAATCTTTATTCAAGCTATAGGCTGGAAGAGTTCAGAGAGTTGTAAATGATTGAAAACTCACCTCTCAGCCAGCTCAGGGGCATCAAGGAAGATTTCCAGCACAGTTAATTATATTCTACCACCTACATCAGATGGGGAATAGAAGTATCAGTTCTGCCTATTGCCCAGCAGGGACCTATATTATTGCTCTCAGAGCACTAGCATGAAAAAATGCATTAGGTGTATCCTAAAAATGTCACTTTAATAAAAAATTCTTCAGAGAAGCACATTACCTCTGCAAAGAAAAAAAAATACAGGTGCAAAAATCTATGCATGCCAGGAGTAGGTCGTGTGCTCTTTAGTACACTTCTCGACAATCAGAAATTGACTCTTTTTTTTCTCAATAAAAGACTATATCAAATGTGATGGTACTGTCCTACTGTTTGTGTTATAGTGGAAAGCTGAAAGGCATAAGGGATTTGGGAAAACACAGCTTCTCAGTATGTAAGGTCATTAAAAATCACGAATGTAAATACTAGGAGTTATCTAGCCTTATAACGGATCACAAGAATCATATTTATCTTAATATCCCTCATAAAGATAAGCCATAGAATTCTTAAACAAGGTAATATTATAGAATCAAGACAATGTATAAATGGTGGGCCTGAAGTAAAGCTTACCTGAAATAATGGAATAATTAAACAGCATAGTAACCTCCAAGAAACAAGTTCAGCAGGTTCTATTATGTTGTTGGAATGCCAGCAACAAGATTAGGACGCCATGAGTTATATAACTTAACACAGTCCATGCATGTATTATTCTATGTAAAATTGTATTATAAACCAAATATATTTTTGCTTAATAGATTTATTTTACAGTATGTATGGGCATGTGAGTATTTGTGTGTCTGTGTATGTGATAGAAGTGGTACAGTGGCCTCAACTAAAGAGGGCATTTATATAGTGTAAACACAAGAACCATCTCTTTACATCTTAACAGGAAATATAGCTCATTACTTCCTCAGTTTTTTCCAGTATTCTTCCTTACATGTAGTAGTAACATATAACATGATCTGGTGTGAAATTCTCCATATTTGCACAATAAGAACTAACCTACAGAAATAGCATTTCTAGGTTCTTGTTTGGAATCCTTGACTTTACTTCTTCCAGATAATAAAAATATGTAACTGGTTATGTTACATTGTAGTTCTCCCTACGGTTTCCTAATTCCTTTCAATATTTAGGAGACTTAGTAGAGCAATGTTTAGTCACATTCCAGTAAGAGAGGCTCATGGAAATCTGTGCATCCATAGCTCTGTAACCAAGTCTGGTATTAAAGACTCCTTTTAGAAGCAGAATCATCAACATGACCAGTGAGCAGCTAATGGGAGCATATGTAGAGTCCCACAGCCAAACATTAGGCAGAGATTGGAGATTCCCAAGAAGGTAGCAAGGAAGAATCTGAGGAAACAGAGGAGTCAGGCACAACAGGAGATCACAGCCCACAGAATGAGAGCTTGCAGAGAGAGCCTGTAGTATTTTGATCTAGGTCCTCTACACATAGGTTAATGGCAGAGTAGTTTGTTGTTCTAGTGGAAATCCTGACAGTGAAAGCAGGAAGAGAAAGAGGCGGGTGGTAATGGTTGTGGTGGTAGGGGTGGGGGTTGTGTGACTGATTCTCTTCCCTTCTTGTAGTACTCTTCCTCCTACAACATTGTCTTGTCCAGCCTGGTTGTGATGGTATGTGGCTGGTGTTACAGTATGGTATGGTAGCTCTGTTATTCAGTGTTTTGTTGATGTTCTTGGGAGTTCTGCTCTGAGGGGAGGCAGATAGTGGGTGGAACTGGGGGAATGGAGAGGCAAGGTGAGAGATTCAGGGGAAGGGGACAGAAGGGGAAGTGCAGTTAGCATGTAACACTAATGTAAACCCATAGCAAAGTAAGCTATCAAAAGAAACAAAGATTCACAATTCTTTCATGCAACATTTCCTCAAATGTAAAGATTATTAATTTAGACACTGACAATCTTGCATAATGTTAAATAAAATCAATGGGAGGAATTTATCTGAATCTAAACACATCATTATATATAATCTTTGATTGTGGTTGTTAAGATATCTATGAAGACATAATATAGCATAAACATACTGAAAACTATAGTCCTAAAGAAACTAAACAACAAGGAGGACCCTAGAGAAAATGCTTAATCCTCGTTCAGAAGGGCAAACAGGATAGAAGTAGGGGATGAGAGGGAACAGGGCAGATGACCTCTAAAAGACTCTATCAAACAGGGTATTGAAGCAGATGTTGGGATGTATAGCTGAACTTTGGGCAGAGTGGAGGGAATCTTATG
>CM053753.1:93571536-93617331 GCA_028658305.1 Pachyuromys duprasi | reverse complement strand
TAAAATGTTAACATTAAAAAGAAAAAAGAAAAGAAAAAGACCTAGAGAGAACAGGAGCTACACAAGGAGACCAACAGAACCAAAAATCTGGGTCCAGGGGCTCTTGCAGAGACTGATAAATCAACCAAGGACCATGGCTGGAGAGGACCTACACAGCCCTGCTCAGATATATCCAATAGGCAGCTCAGTCTCCATGTGGGTTTCCTAATAAGGGAAGCAGGAGCTGTTTCTGACATGGACTCAGTGGCTGGCTCTTTGAACACATTTCTGTGGGAGAGAGAGTGCAGCCTTGCCAGGCCACAGAGAAAGATGATGCAGCCAGTCCTGATGAGACCTTAGAGGCCAGGGTCAGATGGTAGCGGTGATGGACCTTCCCTATCAGTGGACAAGAGAAGGAACATGGGAGGGGGAAGAAGGATAAAGGGTGGGACCTGGAAGAGATGAAGGAGGGGGCTACAGTGGGATGCAATGTGGATAAATTTTAATTTATAACAATAATGATAAAGAAAAATATCTATGCATATTTTCAATGTCAACTTTTATTTTTATATTAGCAACCATATAAAGTAAGTAAAATGTCTGTTTAAAGTATACATATAAAATTCTATAACACTTGAATATTATATATTATATTCTAAAACATTTTATTAAATTATTTTGTTGGCTGATTTTGAGTTTAAAAATTGCCCTCAAATATTTGGTTTCTGTACTAGGATTTTCATCTTGAACCTGACTTTAATATCATATTTATTTTTACCATTTATTTTTTTATAATTTTAAACTTTAAATTTAAGAATATTGCCTCTCAGAATGCACACTATCGGTTTGGAAAAAAGACAGATAAAAGACAGAAATAAAAGAAATAAGATACAAGTTAAAAAACTTGTCTATAATTAGAACTACTTAGAAAATACTTATATGCTGTTTTTCATCTTTAAGTACAGTGATATGAATGTGGCTTTATACACTTTATAAGGTAGTTTTCCATATCAATAAAACTTTTTAAGAAAAATATTCAAAAACTTCTCAAGAGACTGTAACTAATTTTAGTAGTGGAAACTCAGGTTTAATCTTGGTAATTACTATTCAAGCAGGGAAAGGAGATTGGAAATCCTAACTCTTCTGTTTTAATATAAAGATGATGAAAATTGATTATATCCTTATACTTTGTTGGTCTTTTCCCCTTGAAAAGCAGAGAAGGCTACAATCAATTTTTATTAGCATGAAACAAGATAAAATAAGATATTTTGACAATACTAGGCAAAATCTGCCAAAAGTAGTAAAGGAGAAGCAAGCCCCTTGAGCTGAGTAGTGAACACAGGACATAGAAGCTAAGCCGATTCTGTGGGCATTTTAAGTATACTTCTATACTGAAATTGACATATTCAAGCATGAATACAGCATATCTTAGAAATTGTAGATTCTTTAGATTGCTTAATAATTTTGAATATGCTCTAATTCTCTCACTCCTCCAAAAATATATTTCATTGACATTCTCTGTCCACAGTACAGTATGTTTGTTTATAATTGTGTGACAGCTAACCTTGGTTATTAACTTGAATATATCTGGAATCAATGAAAACCAAAGCAGTTTGGTACACTTTGATGATTTTTTTGTATCATTTGACATAACACAGTTTTTCTTTTGTTTTATTTGTTAGTTAGTTTGTTTTCGACCTATTTTCCTATACTTTCACAGGCATATTTATTTATCCTGCTCCTAAGGCATTACTTTGCTGGTATTGAAACATACTTCTTCAAAATTCCAGCAAAGATTCAAAGATTGAAGACTGGCTGAGCTATCCAGCTTCAGGAATTGAACAACAACCAGATTCTAAGCCTTCTTTCTGTAGGAGAACAGCCATTGTTGATCTAGTTAAAACACAGATTGTAAGCCACAATGAATCACTGATGAGCATGCATGCATATGTGTGTGTGTGTGTGTGTATGTGTGTGTTACCTCTAGATATGTTACCTTAATTACTGTCACTTTCACATGATTTTACTGCTTAAAGGTTATGATACTTGTCTTTAAGGATTTGTATCTACAAGCATGTTTGCATTTGTTTATAATCAACATAGCAAAGAAATAACAGAAAAGTACAATGCTACCTTCATAGCTTACATATAAAAATAAAAACTTTCAATATAAATTTTCATTTGACTTAAAAAATCACCCTTAAGTCACCTGTCTTTTGATAATTGAATTGCATTTTTTGCTTCTTCTAATTCTCTAATTCTATTTCTCCCATATATATATATATATATATATATACATATACATAATCACAATCTAGTATATGTAAACAGATTTTAATATATTATTTCTGACTATAGTTTTGAAATATTCTTAATTCAGAGCAGGGGTGCACTTCAGTAGTGGGAATAAACAACTAAAACATACTTTCATATATATGAATAGCATTCATAAGCCTAAAATTATAGGGTTCTTGGGTTGTTAAAAATGTGAAGATGGCATAACTTGGAAGGAATTTGGGAGGTGTAGGGAATTTGGGAGGAATTTGGTAATGAGTGTGGAATGACTATGAGCAAAACTGTATGTATAAATAAAACATTAAAAGTAATAAAATATTATATTAGAAAGTATAATTTTAGAATAATAAAATAATATCATTTATTATAGTTTATAATATAATCATATGCATTTAAATATATTTTTCCAGGATCTGCACCAAATGAACTCACTATAGGTTTATTTTATTATTATTGGGTTTTAGTTTATGTTTATCTGTTTATCAAGGTGAATAAAAATGGCTTCAGGATTAAAATAAGGCTGAATCATACATCTGTTTCTTTCAACGTTGACATTTAAAGACAAGTAAACACAACAGAAAACTACGGAATCATTTTAACCATCCACTTTTGAGGAAATATGACCTCAGACCACACATAGTACTTTATTACTTAGCAAAAATTATGCTTTTAAAATTAGCTGTTCATTTTTACCAACACAAGGTGAAAATATCACTTTCAGGGGGAAGTTTTATAAAAGTTATAGTTAAATAAATGACGGTCACAATGATTTGTGAATGAGTCGTGCACTTTTGTACCCATTATGGTATCAAATACCATTTACTTAGTAAAGATAAAACTCACAGGGGAGACAGGAGAATGGGAGAACATCATTAGTATGCTCTAGTGAATATTCTGCATTATATTAAAGCAAGATATGTTTTAAGACAGTGTTGTGTTTAGGAAGTATATTATTTTATTGGTTTCCTTTTCCTGTTGCTAGAATGAAATATCTGACATGGTAACCCACAAGACGAGATTTTCGTGTTCACTGTTGCACAGTTTGGATTGATAGTCTCTCATAGCGTAGAAAGTGTGTAGCTGGATCAAGAGGCTGCTTGTGTGTGCATCTACAGTGATCACCCATATAACAATACCCTGTTTGTGCTTGCTTGCTTTCTGTTTTCTTCTCAGACCTGGATGCCAGCCCATGGGATGGGGCCATCCTCAGTCGAAGAAAGCTTTCCCACCTCAACTTAAGGTAAAAAAAAACCTCTAACAGATCAGTGGTCCTAAACCTCCTTAAGTAAACAATAAAAATTACATTATATCTATACCACACTATGCTAATGCAATGCTTTATTTTTGACTATACATTTTAATAATTCAATGAAAATGGTAGGCACACAAATTTAATCATTGATTTAAAAATAGTTTTTAGATTTAAATTTAACTGAAACAACGACATGATTTTTCAAAATAATGATAGAAATGGCACCTGACTATAAAAAAAGAAGTAAACAAGTAGTGTTTGAAAAAAATATAGCCTTAAGTTAGCAATAGCTTACTATTGTACCTTTGTAACATTTCTTTGTGTAGGATGGGATTAATTTCTAGTGTAGATAAGCCTATAATTTACTAGTAGGACAAGAAAGGCAGGAATAAAATAATCACAGATTCTGTATCTTGAGAGTAGATAAGTTACACAAAGGAAATGCTATCCTCAAGACAGTGTAATGAGCAACTTATAATTAGTGCACAAAACACTCCATTCACACATGGGTTTAGTGCTATGTTTACAGATAACACAAAATCTAGAAAAAGAAAAAGGAAAAGAAAAAGAAAAGAATAATAACTTTTTAGAGATTTATTTCTGCCTTAACACTGAAGCTGGTAAGTAACCCATTCATAGGAAAAGATCTCAGAGAAGCTTGGTTCCTCTCCTAGGTAAAAATCTTAATCTGACACATTTTTGTTTTTTTGTTTGTTTGTTGTTGTTGTTGTTTTTGAGGTCTGAAGTTTCTTAAGATAGAAAGACCTGGAGGGGACAGCAGCTCCAAAAGGATACTGATAGAGCCATGAAAACTGAGTCCTGGGGGCCCTGAAGAGAATGATACCCCAACCAAGAACAATGCATGGAGAGAACCTAAAACACCATCTCAGATGTAGCCCATAGACTCAGTCTCCAAGTGGGAGCCTTAGTATGGGGAGCAGGGAGCAGGGGCTGTCTCTGGCATGAACTCAGTGGCAGGCTCTCTGATCACCTCTCCCTGGGAGGTACAGCCTTGCCAGGCCACAGTAGAAAACAACGCAAGGAGCCATGATGAAACCTGATAGGCTAGGGTGAAATAGAAGGGGAGGAGGACCTTCCCTATCAGTGGACTAAGGGAGGGGCATAAGGGGAGAAGAGGGAGGGAAGGTGGGATTGGAAGGGGACAAGGGAGGGGACTACAGCTGAGATACAAAGTGCATAAATTGTAACAAATAAATAAAAATGCTGGAAAAAAGAAGAAGAAGAGGAAGAAGAAGAAGAAGAAGAAGAAGAAGAAGAAGAAGAAGAAGAAGAAGAAGAAGAAGAAGAAAAGAAGCCTTGATGTGTGAAGGGCAGCCTGTTGTTTCCTCCTAGCTCAGTGGTCACTTAGGTTCTTACTACTAAGTGATGGGAGATGTGAGATGGCCATAAGGGGAATAGATAAATTGATTTCTAAAGATAAAAACTGAAAGATTGCAAAGGTTTGTGAGGGGAAAAAATGATACTGTTATCAAAGACCCATGATTCTTTTTTAATTTAATTTAATTTATATATTTATTACAATTTATTCACTTTATATCCCCAACATGATTGTTTTAATTCTGATTTCCTAACTTGCAAGAGAAGAGAGCTCTTGAGAGAACTTCAGCGTGCCTAAAGCTATCTTCATTCTCACTTCTCTCTCTCTCTCTTTCTCTCTCCCTCTTGTGTGTGTGTGTGTCTGTGTCTGTGTATGTACAGGCCTGAGCCCATCTTGGGTTTTTTGGGCTTCGTTTTATGTTTCTGTTGTCTTGTTGTTTTGTTTTGTTTTGATTATTTCTTTTTCGGGTAGTGTCTCTGTTTTGGAGCTGGCTGTTCACGGGAGGCCAGCTGGCCAGCAAGCCATAGTCATGGTCTTGCCTATCTGGCACTATGATGACAATGCAGTGGGGTTGCTGACATGGGCAATCGCACTTGGCACTTTTTCCATGTTTTATGTGAAATGAACTCAGGTTTTTATATTTGCAACTCAATCACTTTATTAACTGATGCATTATTGCAGTAAGAACCTTCCACCCAAGGACCGAGATTATCATTCCTTTTATGTTCTCATCCACAGCCAAAATCTTTGTGGATTGTTTTCCCCTATAACTGGAAGCAGAAATTCTGTTATCAAGAACACTTTTGGGTACATTTGTCAAATTTGGAATTCATTAAATATACAGTCAGCTTCATGTAACAACAATTCATGGACTACGATATCTCTCGTAATAAATTTTGTCTTATGCACAACTGTGAAAAGGCAAACGAAAGTCTTTCTTGATGTTATTTTTTAAAATATTTTCAAGGATGAATAGCTTTAATTGTTGTTGGCAAAAATATTATTATGTATTGTAAAACACATAATGGATCAAATACCTTTATTCTTTATTACACATAGATTTGTAATTTTGTCAAAGCATTGATTGCTTTCCTCCTGTTTGTTGTAAACAATTTGTGTTGTATTTTCCAAACCCTAATCAGGGTCTTATATAGCATTGTTAATAGTTTCCTCTCAATATTGAATGGCAGAGAAACACTTAAAGAAATGTTCAATGTCCGTAGTCATCAGGAAGATGCAAATCAAAATGACCCTGAGATTTTACCTTACACTCATCAGAATGGCTAAGATGAATAACTCAAGTGACAACACATGCTGGAGAGGATGTGGAGAAAGGGGAATCCTCCTCCACTGCTGGTGGGAATATAAAGTTATACAACCACTTTGGAAATCAATCTGGCGATTTCTCAGACAATTAGGAATAGCACTTCCTCAAGATCCAGCTATAGCACTGCTAGGCATACATCCAAAAGAGGCTCAAGTACACAACAAGGACATCTGCTCAAGCATGTTTGTAGCAGTTTTATTTGTAATATCCAGAACCTGGAAATAGCCCACATGTCCCTCAGTTGAGGAATGGATACAGAAATTGTGGTATATCTACACAATGGAATATTACTCAGCAATAAAAAAAAAAAACAACAACAAGGAAATCATGAAATTTGCAGG
Organism: Pachyuromys duprasi; assembly: GCA_028658305.1. NCBI lineage: Eukaryota > Metazoa > Chordata > Mammalia > Rodentia > Muridae > Pachyuromys > Pachyuromys duprasi. The sequence continues at coordinate 93,610,798 of CM053753.1, read as the reverse complement.
TAAATGGTGGGAACTGGAAAAGATCATCCTGAGTGAGGTATCCCAGAAGCAGAAAGACACACAGGGTATATACTCACTCATAAGTGGATATTAGACATTTAGGATAAACATACTAAAATCTGTACACCTAAGGAAGTTAATCACAAAGGAGGACTCTGGCTAAGATGTTCAATCTCCATTCAGAAAGGCAAAGAGGACGGACATCAGAAGAGGAAAAAAACAGAGAACAGGACAGGAACCTACCACAGAGAGCTTCTGAAAGGCTCTACCCTGCACAGCATCAAGGCAGATGTTGAGACTCATAGCCAAACTTTGGGAAGAGTACAGGGAATTTTTGAAAGAAGTGGGATATAGTAAGACCTGGAGAGGACAGGAGCTCGACAAGGACAGCAGCAGTTCTTAAAAGTCTGGGCACAGGGGTCTTTTCTGAAACTGATACTCCAGCCAAGGACCACTCATGGAAATGGCCTAGAACCCCTGCATAGTGGTAAGTCTATGGCAGTTCAGTACCCAAGTGGCCTTCATAGTAATGGGGACAGGGACTGTCTCTGACATGAACTGATTGGCCTGCTCTTTGATCACCTTCCCCTGAGGGGGGAGCAGTCTTACCAGGCCACAGAAGAAGACACTGCAGCCACTCCTGATGAGACCTGATAGACTAGGGTCAGAGGGAAGGGGAGGAGGACCTCCCTTATCAGTGGACTGGTAGAGGGACACAGGTGGGGAAGAGGGAGGGTGGCATTGGAAGGGTAGAAGGGAGGAAGGAACAGGGGGGATACAAAGTGAATAAACTGTAATTAATAAAAAATAAAAACAGTAAAAGTCAAAACAAAAAAGTATTTAAAAATAGTTTCCTCTCAAAAAATTAGTTATTAAATTTCATCGTGATAAAGAACTAAGAATTTAAATTCTATTTCAAAGAAGCATCCTCAATTTATACTCATATTGCTCAAATAAATATATTAAAGATTCCTTAGTTGTGAACAATACATATGAATTAACTTAGAGAATATGGAATCTGAATTATTACAGTATCTCCTAGTGAATCACCTAGAAAATTCAATGTCATGTCAGTTCCCATAACAAAATAATTCAGACTACATTCAATCTGAAAAATTCAGTGTTCAATCAGAGCACAGATGTCACATGATATAAAAACTATTATTAATCAAAATTCACTTGGTAGAAGAGTAATGAGATAAGCTGTAAAACAAAAATTATTGACATGAGCCTTACCATGTACTTTTCATTTTGTTATTTAAATAGACTGCTAATATAAATCCTGATGAATAGTGTCAGCATGGAAGTGCTCTTATTAAATAATCCAAATGTTATTGATGAAGCTGAGCATGTATATGAAGCAAGGATGGAATCTAAAAAGAATGATTTGCCTTCCTTCACAGCTCAGCTCAATTATTCAATTTGTGAATTTTCTGTTGAAGAGACTAGGAATAGTTTCAGAAAAGAAGATATACTAATATCTACAAAGCCATCTAGAAAACTTAAAACACTGTTGGGAAAATGTCTCACAATAATCAACTAATTTAATTTATTTATCCAATATATAAATTTGTTTTAAAACTACATTTATTTAATTGAAGCTAAGTTATGCTTTAAAACATGTTTTCTTGGAGAGTGATATTGCTTCTCAAGTAGAAAAGAAGATATTTCTCTCCAAAAGTGCTATGGAGAATTGTGTGACAAGTGTGAAACGATAGAGCACGGTTTTTAGAAAAAAAATCAGATATTTCTGTTTTCTTAATGTTTCTTTATTGATAAAATAACAGACAGTATTTACTCCATGTTCATATATAGGTACAGGAATGTCAGTTAAACAACAAGTGTGAGATAAGATGGAGGAGTAAAATATTTAGTAAACATAATGAAATCTATACACCTAAACATACTGAAATCTATACACCTAAAGAAGATAAACAAGAAAGAGGACCTGGGGTAAGAGGATTAATCCTCACGTAGAAAGTCAAATAGGATGGACATTGGATAAAGGAGAAAAGAAGTAGCAGGACAAAAGCCTACCACAGAGGGCCTCGGAAAGGCTATACCTAGCAGGGTATCAAAGCAAATATTAAGAAACATAACCAACCCTTTGGCAGAGTTCAGGGAATCATATTAAAGAAGGGGGAGTTAGTATGCCCTTGAGAGGACAGGGGCTCCTCAAGGACCAAATATATGAGGGCACAGGGGTCTTTTCTGAGACTGTCTCTCCAACCAAGGACCATGTATGGATATAACCTAGAACCCCTGCTTGTATGTAGCAAATGGTAGCTCAATATCCAAGTGGGTACACTAGTAAGGGGAACAGGGACTCTTTTGGACATGAACTCAATGGCTGGCTCTTCGACCTCCCCACCTTCTGAAGGAGAGGCAGCCTTGCTAGGCCATGGAAGAGGACATTGCAGCCATTCCTGAAGAGACCTGATAAGCCAGAGTTAGATAGAAGGGGAGGAGGTCCTCCCCTATCAGTGGACTTGGAAAGGGGCAGGTAGGATATGAGGGAGGGAAAGGGGGAATAGGGAGGGAATGCGAGAAGGGGCTATGGCTGGGATACAAAGTACATAATCTGTGATTAATATGAAATAAAAATTAAAAAATAGTAAGGAAAATAATAAGAAACGAGAGCATTTGGCATATGGAGAATCATCTAAGGAGGGTTATGGGTATGACAGCAATTACTTGAATAGCTCAGAGAAATCTCCTAAAACGAAACAATCTATTACCATTTTAGAAATCTGATTATGTTTTCATTGATTTTGAGGACATTAGTTCATTTTAGGCTTGCATACTGTGCCACACCAATCCCTTTGTTTTAGAGATTAAAAAAAAATATTAGGGCAAACTCTGTAATGCTTCCAAAAATTAATGTGGTCATTCACATTTACATTTTTATATTTTAAGTGAACATATAAACTAAGCCTAGGAAATATTCATCATTATTTTCTAAAGAGATATATAATGCTACAAAAAATTACATTAAGAGAACACTAAGAGGACATTGCAGCAAGTCCTGAAGAGACCTGATAAGCTAGGGTCAGGTGGAAGGGGAGGAGGACCTCCCCTATCAGCGGACTTGGAAAGGGGCAGGGGGCAGATGAGGGAAGGGTTGGGAGGGAATGAGGGAGGGGGCTATGGCTGGGATATAAAGTACATAACCTGTGATTAATATAAAAATAAATATAAATAAAAATAAAAAGAGAACACTAGAAAAAAGTGACATATGGGGACACATTCTTTTAAATGAGAAATGGACAAAACTGACAGCTTATCGAATTATAATATGAGTTCAAATAAAACATATTCAAGTGAAAGGGCAGAAAGTGTATTGTAGGTCAAATAATTCTTTATTTTCCTACTACATATTAGTAGGTCAAAGTGCTTCAAATCATTTCATTATATACACACAACTTTTATAGTTATTCACTTAAATTAATTCAATACCTATGTTAAATAATTTTTTTATTGAAGTTAGGTACCAATTTTAGTAATGTCACTATCATGTTCCCTATTTTTTTCTGATTCTACATTATTTCTCTGCTTCCTATGTATACTTAAAGTCTAAAATGAGTGATTATGAAAAATATGAACAACGAAAACTCATGGCAATGTTTTAATTCTGCGTAACTTCAGTTCATTGTAGTGAAATCAGGTCAAAATGCTGTACCTGTTTGTCCAGATAAGTTTTAGTTAGTTTTAATTACATGATTTCAGAAGTCTTTGCACAAAACAATTCCAATATTTAAGGAATAAATGAGTGCCTTGGTTTTTAACAACCTCATTTAGATACACAGAAAGGATTAAAATTAAACTAGCAATAAGGTTTTTTAAAGAAATTCAGTATATAGCAAACATCCATGGAAACTGCTTTAAGAATAATACTAATAACCCAAGGCTTTGTAATCTACTAAATTATGTTTCAGGTGGTAATAAACAATTTATCTTAGCTCCTCTACACTCATTTTAAACTGACCCAGTGGTAGGTTTAATACCTTATTTATTTGATTCATATAAGTCAATGAGTAAATTTTACGGTTATGAATGGTTTATGTTAGAACAGCAGTATTACCTTATCACCTTCAGAAAATGTGGCGCCATCCATGGCTCTTTTCCATGTGATTTCTGGAACTGGCTCACCCTCTGCTTCACAAATGAGTGTGACATGACCGTTCTCATATGTTGTCTCATTTTTAAGTTGTAATATATGAGGCTGTACTGTAAAAAAATACATATTATTCAGTTGATACTGACCCAGAATGGTTACTATTCGCCATAGAAGTTCCCTATTAGACTTTCAATTCCACACTTGAATATTAAGAGATGACTCCTTCCATAGAAGTTATAACATACTTTCTAAGAATACCAAGAAATTGCAAATAAGAGGAGAGGACAATTATAAATAACAAGGTTTCTGTACATTCACTATAATAATTATTTTAAATTCATATAAACCAGAATAAAAACATAATTCCTTACAAAAGGGACAGAAAGCTTTTTATTCATATTGTTGTCAAAGTAAGGAAAAATATTTTCAGTTGCTAGTAATAGCAAGTACCCTTCTTAACCCATCTTAATATTTTCCATCTGTCATTTCTCTAGTTTTTATTCTGATAGCATTTAATTATAACATGTATAAAGGAGGGTAAAGTAATTACATTTTAGCTATGGGTTTAACTTTTTTAACAGATTATTTTTGTATTTATTTTTATATGTACTGGTGTTTTGACTGTGTTTACGTATGCCTACAATGTTCATGCAGTACTCAGGGAGCCCAGAAGGAGGCATTAGACCCAATAGATCTAGAATTGCAGATGGTAGTGAGCCACCTCCTGGGTACTGGGAATAGAACCATGGCTTTGAAACCAAGGAGCCAGAGTCCTTACAACCTGGAAACGTGTTTCACTTTAGATGTTACAGTTTTTAAACAATTGTCTCTGTTATTAAAATGGTGAGAGTAAAATACATACTTTATACTGTTCTATATGCTTAGAAAGATGCCTAAAGAAGATAATATGTCTCTTTTCAATGTGGATAATATGAATATTGTCTTTTGAATATGGTAAGATACAGATTATGGTTACAGGGAAACATTTCTAAATTAGAGCCTTACACATGAGAAATTTTGAAAGTGTCAAATAGAAAAACAATACCAACATGTGTCCTTTAATTATTTATGAGCATAATTGTTCTGAAACATATATCATACAGCTCATTGGGTAAAATGTAAATGACTTACCTTTATCATGTTATGAATCAGTCAATATCCTATGAAAATTTGAATACTATTCCATTTAATTCTTATGACAATTTTGTCAAAGATTGCATTATTTAAAGCGTGTTGTTGAGATGAAGAAACAGGTTTTGTCTATGGAGAGTTTACAGTTTCTAACAGCAGAGTAAAGGCTGGCTCTGACTTCCTTCCAGATGGATATTGCATTATAACCACAGAACTGTGACACTTACCAAAGACTTGAAGGAAGGCCTGTTTTTGATCTTCTCCTGCCTTATTTGTGGCTTTGCAGACATAAGAACCCCCATCTTTATTGATTATGTTCCTGACAGTGAGTTCTGTGTTACTACCCTTTAAACTATACTTTTCATTTTCTTCAATGAGTTTGCCATTCCTATAAAAAACAAAAACAAAAACAAAAAATAACAAAAAAAAACAGTTGATCTTTACAATCTAATTTTATAAATAGGACATTACCAACACCAGGACTATGTATAAACATATAATTGTTCATAGCCAGGATAACTGGTTGTTATAGTTCAGTGAAAATTACTTATTTATTCATCAAGCAACCTTAAGGCAATCATGATTGAAATTTGGTTTGACTTTAGAGATAAGAATGGCACTTATCTGAGGTTGAAATCTTAATATTATTTAAATAATTAAAACACACGAATTCAACTTGTACTTTGATTATTAAAAATACTGTTTATCACTGATTTTTATTTTCTTAGCACTTTAATATACATTAAACAGACATTCAACATACATTTATGTAAGAAATTTATGTACACATGTAGCTTACATAAACAGAATTTCTATGAAAATTTTAAAAATTTCACATGAAGCAATAAAAATGTCTTGAATTTATATTCTGCATATGTAGTGTCAGTAAAAATGGACATAATAGTGAGAGAACATTTTTTTGTTTCTTCATAACGATCAATACATAATTGTCATTATTTTCTAAGTTCTTTCCACAATGAAATGTATTTCCTTTAATATTTATATAAATGTAGTAATCGTGGCTATTAAATTTTTCTATTTAAATGTAATTATTAATTTTAATTTTTATATTATTACAGTATGCTCACTTTGTAACCCAGATGTAGCAACATCCCTCATTCCCTCCCAATCCCACCCTCCTTCCCTCATCTCCTCCCTGCCCCTCTCCAAGTCCACTGATAGCGAAGGTCCTCCTCCCCCTCCATCTGACCCTAGCTATCAGGTCTATTCTTGTATATCCCCTTTACTCATATTTTATTCTTATTTTACTCATTTTTCTCTTTTCCTTTTAGTGTTTTTCTATTTTTATTTATAATTTTCTATTGCAAACTGAATTGATCATATGATGCATTGACATAAACCACATAAATTATTTTGGAGATATTAACATTTCTATATCAGTTTACATTTTAATTTACAAATTCTAGATGCTTATTTTAAATATTTCCTATTTGGAAACACAATAAGATGTTTACAAACCATAGAAGCTTTCAAAGAAATTCTATTATTAACTTAAAGCTTGGTAATAATGCCAGAGACATCAAATGCATTTTATATGCATACCTGAAATATATAGCAATAAAAGTATAACATGATGAAAAATATTTGAATAGTACTATGTGACCATAGAAATTGAGAAGTATAGAAGGTAACTTGGAGAACTCAAAGACAAAGAAAAAAATATAGGGCAGAGAAAAGAGAAATGAAATAAAGTTCTACTGGAAAACCTTCATCAATGAACAAACTCTTGAAAGACTGTTCTGACTTGAGGTACATAAATGTTTAAGCACACAAAAATATTGCTTAAAAAACACAAGCTACAACAGCAAAAACTGAAAGCAGCAATAGACTAACGTACATGCGAATCTAAAAGACCGTTAGAAAAGAAGAATATAGAAGATTTCAACAGCTTATTTGTAGTCAGATGTATGGATGTGTACAGATAGCTGCCACTTTAAAGAAGAAATGTGATACACATTCCTATACTATTATTTTTAATGCACAGAATATTTACTAGTATGTGCTGAAATAAAATACATGGTGTATTGAAAAAATGTTATTAAAACATATGCTAACTTATAGATACACAGTATAATTAGCAAATTATATCAGAACTTGAGGTCAAGCTTATCCACAAACATATAAAGAAAACATCGTAACTATAATAAATCAATACTAAAAATATCTTTACTGATAATTTAGATTAAAAATTTTGAAGTAAAGAAAATGAAGATTTAAATATAATTTTCAAACATCAAAAATGTATAACTAAGGTATTGTTTACAGTACAGGTACTGTTTACATGATTATAAGAGAAAGAAATAAAACTATAATGAAAGGACTCTGCTGCCTGCTTTTCAATCACATACCCTTGGTGGGGCTGCCTTGCCAGGTTACCATGGAAGAGGAAGCACTTAGTATTGATGCAGCTTGGTGAGATGGAATGGGTTGTTGGTCCTAGGAGCTCCCTTTTCTGAGGTGTAGTGTAGGGAAACAGGGGGAAGGAGGAGGGATGGTAGGAGTGGGAGGAGGGGAGGAAGAGGGCTATGATTGGGACTTAAATTGTGAAGGAAAGAAAGAAAGAAAGAAAGAAAGAAAGAAAGAAAGAAAGAAAGAAAGAAAGAAAGAAAGAAAGAAAGAAAGAAAGCAAGAAAGCAAGAAAGCAAGAAAGAAATCTACAAATGTAGAAGTGTTACCTAGAAAGAATAAAGATTAAATGCCAGAGCAAACAGGAAGAAAACAATGAAAACAAAAGCAATATTCACTGAATATAAAATATAGCCTAAGGCAAGGAAAAAGTTACGTTTACTATTTATATGTATATCTATCTATCTATCTATCTATCTATCTATCTATCTATCTATCTATCTATCTATCTATCTATCTATCTATACAGCTAGAAAGACAAGATGAATATGGAGAAGAACAAGACACCACCTGTGAATTTATCAAGACAAGAGAAGGAAGATCACTGTTGATAAGGTAAGATAAAAAGGAGAACAAGTGGTATGTGACCTTTAGCCGATCCTGCAACAGATCTGCTGAAAGATGTTTCTTTGGGTGAGGGAAGATTGAAAGGCCTTCACATGAAGGAGAGATCAAGGCAGACATGCAGTGGGAGGGAACAGGAGAGAAGGTACAGAGGGCAGAGAGGGGGCAGGGTAAAGAAAGAAACACTGAGAAGGCACTCAAGAGCAGAGAGAGTTCTGTGGTCCTTTTATCTGCAGAATACACCTGGCACATCTGGCGGTGGCAGTGATGACATAAGCAGCTCACAGGTCCTTGAGAGCAGGCCAGTGGCATTATCAGTGTTCTAGCAACTATAGCAATACAGAAGTTGAATACATAACAAGACAATAATGAGTCATGTTAGAATTTTACATAGAATTAAAGGCCATGAACACATTTCTTTAAAAAAAAATGTCACTATAGACTGAACAAGAAAGAAAATGACCTGAATAACTCCTCATCACAACAGAATAAATACAGTTATGGTGCAACCTTCAGTCAAGAAAAAATATAAAATTGGCTTACCTAATTTAAATAAGAAATAATCAGGCTTGTTTTAAAATTTTACCACAAAATTGTACAGAGAGAGATACTTCCTTATTGAAAGGGTTAATCTTGATGTTCAACATGAAGAACTCTCATGAAAACAAGCCTTTAGGTATATCTGTAAGCACGTTTCTAGATTAAAAATATTAAGGTGTTAGAAGGCTGGTCCAGGTAGCAGCATTCCAAGGCTGGAGCTCCAAACTGAATAAACAGGAAAAAAGTGGCTGGAACAGAAAGATCCAGAGCTCTCTGTTACTTACAGCTGTTTTGTGTTCCTATAACATCCCTTGGCGGAAAGTAACCTCAAACTGTAAACCAGATTACAGCCTTCTTTTCTTAATACACCATTGTCAAGTGTTCTGCTACTAAGCAAAGAAAAGTGAGTAACACACTGACTCAATTGGTGGGACTGGTGTTTTCCTGACACTTTAACAAAGGTCCAGAACAAAAGCTGGATGACTGAGAATGCAGCAGCTATTAAGTTAGCATCTTTATTCCTGCAATGCATAAGAAAGACATACTGCACATGTCCTCTGAAAGACTGCACCCAGCAGAGGACCAAAGCAGGTGCCTGGACCCACAGCCAAACAGCACAGAGCACAGGGTGTCTTACTGAAGAGTGGGAGATAGAAAGACCAGGAGGGGACAAGTGCTCCACAGGAAGACCAACAAAACCAAAAAAAAAAAAAAAAAAAAAAAAAAAGGGCCCAGGGGGTGTTGCAGAGACTGATGCATCACTAAGATCCATGCATGGAGAGGACCTAGACCACCTGCTTAGATCTATCCCATAGACAGCTCAGCTTCCGTGTGAGTTCTCTAGTAAGGGGAACGGGTCTGGAAGGGGAAGGCCGTCTCTGTCCTGAACTCCATTGCCTGTTCCTTGATCACCTCCCCATGGCTAGGTGGAAGAGGAAGAGGATCCAGACAGTCCTGTTGACACCTCATAGGGTCAGATAGTAGGGAGGAAGACTTCCCTTATCAGTGAACTAGCGGAAGGGGACAGAGAGAAAAAGGAGAGAGGGTAGGACAGAGAGGAGATGAGGGAGAGGGCTACAACCAAGATACAAAGTGAATAAATTGCAAAATAAATAAATAAATAAATAAATAAATAAATAAATAAATAAATAAATAAATAAATATTAGGGACATCACACATTAAATAATGAGTCTTAAAAGAATACATTGAATTTTTCAATTTAAAAATCAGTAGAACTCACCAATAAAAATCAATAAAATTCAATAGAAAAAATAGACTAAAATGATAATCATAAGTTATTAATTTTTACTTTAAATTTTTTCATACACCATATTTTGATCCTATTTTCCCTGAAACTTTGAACCTCATAACCTACCCGACTTTGTTATTTCTCTATTGAAAAAAATATTTGGTATTTTTTTAAAGCTTTTTATTAATTGCACTTTATTCACTTTGTATCCCTCCTGTAGCTCCCTCTGTGCTCCCCACCCAACCGTCCTCTCCTCCCCCTTCTCCAGGCATTCCCCTCCCCAAGTCCACTGACAGGGGAAGTCTTCCTCTCCTTCCATCTGACCCTAACCTATCAGGTCTCATCAGCAGTGGCTGCATTATCTTCCTCTGTGGCCTGGTAAGGCTGCTCCCCACTCAGGGTGAGGTGATCAAAGACCAGGCCAATCAGTTCCTGTCAGAGACAGTCCCTATTGACATAAAATGTGTTAAAAAATAAATACGGAGAAAAGCTTACTCAGTATTTGTGCTTTTTTGGGTTTAGATGTCACTACAGATTGCTGTTTACTTTATGAAAATTATCACAATCTTTCAACTTTAACTCTTGCATCTTTTTGTATTTGTGTAACATTATAAAGCATTGCCATGCCTCCATAAGAACACTGGCTCCCTAATAGTTCAGGAGACCAAAATTGGAGGCAGGGACCTCAAACAAGTTTATGTTTGGATAGGTGACGACCACATTTGATGAACAATACCTGTGAAGACCAGCTGACCACTAAGGACCATGAACCCACAACATGGCGTTCTTTCACCTGACGAGCACTGATATTACAAGCACACACACCAAACACAGCTCTGTTATAAGGATTGTGGGAACAGAACTTAGATCCTCAGGCCTCCACCATCTGTCTATATCAAAGAATCTGCATTCTTAAAAAACAAAACAAAACAGCATTTCTATTTTGTGGAAAAGCTGTGACAGGGCACAGTAAAGAAGTGGAAGCAGGATGACAAGAACCCAGTCCTCCGAGTCCTGTCGCCGGCCCCGCTGCTACCTTGATCTGGACACCAGGCCTCTAGAACTGTGGGAAAACAAGTTTCTTCTCTCTCAGCCATGGAATATGTTGGACTTTCTTAACATCAGCTTGTGGGTACTAACACAGTGGGCTTCAGTCATATCACCGGTGCGCAGAACCTTCTCTACTCAAGTTATCTGGATCCTCAAATGTATTTAACTACCATCCCCAGTGCTTAAATGGGATCAAATAAAAGCTTCGTGGTAAAAGTAAATTTATCTCTGCAAATATCACAATAATAGTTTATATCCATACATGGTCCTTGGTTGGAGAAACAGTCTCATAGTAGACCCCTGTGCCCTGATCTATTTGGTCTTTGTGGAGCTCTTGTCCTCACCAAGTCTTACTAACTCCCCCTTTTTTCATGATTCCCTGCCCTCTGCTGATTGCTTGGTAGTGAGTCTTAATATCTGCTTTGATACATTGCCATGTATGGATATAAACTATAACCCCTGCTCAGATATGGCCCATGGTAGCTCAGTACCCAATTGTGTACCCTAGTAAGGGGAACAAGGACTATTTCTGTCATGAACTCATGGCTGGCTTGTCGACCGTCCCCCATTCCGCCCCGCCTAACTAGAGCAGCCTAACTAGATCCCAGAAGAGGACATTGCAGCAAGCCCTGAAGAGACATGATAAGCTAGGGTCAGATGGAAGGAGGGGAGGTCCTCCCTTATCAGTGGACTTGGAGGGGGGCAGGGAGAAGATGAGGGAGGGATGGGGAGAGTGGGAAGGAATGAGGGAGGGGGCTACGGCTGGGATACCTAGTATAAAACCTGTGATTAATATAAAAATAAATAAAAAAGAAACTAAAAAATATCACAATAATACTATTCTTTTAAAATCAAAGACCTGTTTGGATCCTAAGTACTATTCATTATAACCAAGAACTTTTATCTGAAGGTATTCAGATGTGTGTGTGTGTGTGTGTGTGTAGAAATAAATACATTCCAATTTAATATATTTAGTTCTTATGATAATTTTATTTCCAATAAATTATAAATATTTTGAGTAAATTAAAATGTGTAACACCTCTGGGAACGCATAATATTTAGGGTCATGTTACAGATCACTATTGGTTCTTTTGGTTCGATGACATAAAAACTACTCTGTGATTAACTTAGATCTGCTTTGGACTCTTTTTTATGATTTTTAAAATTTTATTAATTACTCTTTATTCACTTTGTATCATACCTGTAGCCCCCTCCCTTATCCCCTCTCAATCCCCCCTCCCTTCCTCTCCTCCACCCGTGCGCCTACTCAGGTCCACTGATAGGGAAGGTCCTCCTCCTCTTCTATTTGATCCCAGTCTAAGTGTTACTGGAAAAGGAGCCATCACTAATACACATCGTCATTATATGGGATATCAGATGGGCAATTGCCATACAATACTATTACAAAGTATTATTATCTGCTTTAGAAGTGTTAAGCTTATTGAATCTTACTATGCTCAAATACTTAAAAATATAAAGATATGAAAACCTGTTACCAAATATGTTTAAATAGAAATCAGTGAATCATAGTAATGGTTATTAATTATTGTCTTTAACATAAATTCTGAAGCTTAAATATTGCTATCTAACATTTGTATATACCAAATAAATGTGACTAATAATTTTGTGACTTTTCTTTCAGTTTAGCATTTATGAAGTATAGCAATGGCTATCGATCTTAACGTTCATACAAACACTTTATACATGTATGCATACAGATGAAGTCAGTATAACAGGGTGTATTTGTCAAAACTGTTGTCACTTGCTTCTGGACAAAGTTTGGCATTGTCCTCAACAGTAAGGCTAAACTGACTGGCGTGATCTTCTGTCATCTACTGATTTAGCAATGATTGTAGAAAAATGTCAAGGATACCTGGCATTTTGAGATATACAGTAGAATCCAAGTCAAGACCTCATGCTGGTGAGGTCTTGATTTGACTTAATTAACTGAGATATCTCTTCAGCTTCATAAACCAGACTACCCAGTTTAAAACTTTACTCTCTTCAATTTAGGTCTTTGAGCAATAATCAATGAAAATGCAGCACTATACCTGTGCATAGTCATAATGGTATTGAAGCCTAATTAAAAACTTAATAGACATAAATAAGTAGTCAAAGAATAGTTTTTGGAATGCAATCATTATTATTTCGATTGAGCAACTTTAAAAAATGAAAACCTAACTTTTTGAAATTTCATTGATATAACTACTTTATAAAATGATACAAAAAGACAATATATAGATATTTTCATATAATAAAACATGAATGTGCATCCAAACAATAATATTGTTACAAATTATAAAACATTCATTTTGGAAGGTTACAAACACTAAAATTTTAAATTTTTATCATTTTCATAATAAGATGATTATTTCTTACAAATTTTTTCAATTTGTTTCACAGCTGTACCCCCTCCCTCTATCTTCCCTCCTTCTTGCCTCAATATGCCCTTCTGATAGTCCACTGATAGTGGAGGGCCGTCTCCTCTACTATCTTACCTTAGCCTAGCAGGTCTTATCAGGACTGTCTGGATCCTCTTTCTCTGTAGCCTACTAAGGCCATCTGGCCAGGGGGAGGTGATCAAAGAGCAGGCAAATGAGTTCATGCCATAGAATGCCCCTTTTCCCCTTACGAGGGGATGCACATGGAGACTGAGCTACCCATGGGCTACATCGAATTAGGAGGTATAGGTCCTCTCCATGCATGGTCCTTGGTTGATTCATCAGTCTCTGCAGATGAAATTTGTGCCCAGATTTTCTGGCTCTGTTGGTCTCCTGTGGATCCCCTGTCCCCTCCAGGTCTTTCTATCTCCTCCTTCAATAAGATTCCTGCACTCTGCCCAAAGTTTGGCTGTGAGTCTCTGATTCAGTTTCAATACCCTGCTGTGTAGAGTCTTTGAGAGGCCCTCTGTGGTAGGCTTTTGTCCTGTTCCCTGTCTTCTTCCACTTCCAAGATCTATCCCGTTTGTTCTTATGAATGAGAATTCAGCATCTTCCCTAGGGTCCTCCTTGTTCTTTACCTTCTTTAAGACTACAAATTTTAGTATGTTTATTCTATACTATATGGCTAATATCCACTTATAAGTGAGTATATACCATGTGTGCTTCTGGGTTACCTAATTCAGGATGATCTTTTCTAGTCCCATCCATTCGCCTGCAAATTTCATGATTTCCTAATTTTTAATTGCCAAGTAGTATTCCATTGTGTAAATATACAACAAGTTCTGTATCCATTCCTCAGTTGAAAGACATCTAGGTTTTTTCCAGAGTCTGGCTATTATGAATAAAGCTGCTATGAACATAGTCGAGCAAATGTCCTTGTTGTATGGTTGAGGATCATTCAGATGTATACCCAGGAGTAGTATAGCTGGGTCTTGAGGTAGAGCTATTCCTATTTTTCTGAAGAAGCACCAGACTGATTTCCAAAGTGGTTGTACATATTTATATTCCCACCAGCAATGGAGGAGGGTTCCCCTTTCTCCACAACCTCTTCAGCATGTGCCATCATTTGAGTTTTTTTGATCTTATCAATTCTGATGGATGCAAGATGGAATGTCAAGGTCGTTTTGATTTGCATTTCCTGGATAACTAAAGATGATGATCATTTCTATTTTTTGGTGGTATTTCCTTTTTATTTTTATTTTAATTACAGTTTATTTACTTTGTGTGCCAGTTGTTGTCCCCTCCCTCATTATCTCTGAATCCCACCCACCCCTTCTCATCTCTTCCCATGACCCCCTTCAAGTCCACAGCTAGGGGAGGTCCTCCTCCCCTTCCACCTGGCTCTAACCTATCAGTACTGGCTACATTGTTTTCCTCTGTGGCCAGAGGAAGGTTGCTCCCCCTTCAGAGGGAGATGATCAAAGAGCCAGCCACTGAGTTCATGTCAGACACCATCCCTGTTCTCCTAACTAGGGAACCCACTTGGATACTGAGCTGCCATCGGCTATATCAGTGCAGGGGCTCTAGATTATCTCCACGTTGAAAATTCTCTGCTTATCTCTTAACTCATTTTTTAATTCGATTACTTGGTTTATTAATATTTAACTTCTTTAGTTCTTCATATATTCTGGACATTAGCCCTTGTCAGATATAGGGTTGGTGAAGATCCTTTCCCAGTCTGTAGGCTGTTGTTTTGTTTGGTTGACAGTATCCTTTCCTTTACAGAAGCTTTTCAGTTTCATGAGGTCCCATTTATTGATTATAAATCTTAGAGCCTGTATTGTTGGTATTCTGCTCAAGTTCTCCTATGACAATGAGTTTAAGACCCTTTCCCACTTTTTATTTAAACAGATTTATTGTGTCGGGTTCTATGTCAAGATATTTGATCTACTTGAACTTTACTTTTGTGCAGGGTGATAAATATGGATCTATTTGCATTTTCTACATGAGGACATCCAGTTAGACCAGCACCATTTGTTGAAAATATTGTCCTTTTTTCTATTGTATGGTTTTAATTTCTTTGTCAAAATGAAGTATCCATAGCTGTGTGAGTGAAATCTGGGTCTTTGATTCTATTCTGTTGATCCACCAGCCTGTTTCTATGACAGTACCATGCTGTTTTTATTACTGTTGCTATATAGTATAGATTGAGGTCAGAGATTAAGCTACCTTCAGAAAATTTTCTATTATACAGGGTTTTTTTTGTTGTTTTGTTTTGTTTTTTTTTTTTAGCTATTCTGGCTTTTTGCTTTTGTTTTTCCATGAGATGTTGAGAATTGTTCTTTCAAGGTCTAAAAAATTGTGTTGGTATTTTGATTGGAATTGCATTGAATCTGAATATTGCTTTTGGCAGGATGGCCATTTTCACTATATTAATCCTACCGATCCATGAGCATGGAAGATCTTTCCATCTTCTAGTATCTTCTTTAATTTCTTTTTTCAGGGATTTTAAGTTTTTCTTTTCTTTTCTTTTTTTAATACACCCAGGTACCTTATATTATTTGTGGCTAAAGGATTGCTGTATATTGCCTTTACTATGTTTAGATATGTACCTTGTATCCCTGATCTCTATGAAACTTTAAACATTAACCAGTTGTTGGATTTTGTCAAATGCTTTTTTGACCTCTAAGGAGATGATCATGTGTGTATGTGTTTGTGTGTCTCTCTGTGTGTGTTTGTGTTTATTTGATTTTGTTTATATGGTGGATTACATTGATGGATTTCTGTATATTGAACCACGCCTGCATGACTGTGAGGAATCCTATGTGTTTGTGGTGGATGATATTATTGATGTGTTATTGGATTCATTTTGTGAGTATTTTATTTTTGGGGGTATTTTTGCATGACTGTTCATAGTAGATTACTCTGAAGTACTCTTTCTCTATTGAGCATTTTTCTGTTTTAGGTATCAAGGTGACTATGGCCTCATAGATTGAGTTTGGTAATTATTCTTCTGTTTCTATTTTGTGTAATAGTTTGAAGTGTATTGGTATTAGGACTTCTTATGAAGGTCTGGTAGAATTCTGAGCTAAAACTATCTGGCCCTCGGCTGTTTTTTTTTGTTTGTTTGTTTGTTTGTTTTTTTGATGAGATACTTTTGATGACAGCTTTTATTTCCTTAGGGGACATAGGACTGTTTAATTTATTTACCTGATCTTGATTCAGCTTTGGTAAATGGAATCTAACAAGAAAATTGTCCATTTCATTTCGATTTTTCAATTTGTGTTTTGTATATAGGCTTCTGAAGTAGGACCTAATGATTCTTTGAGTTTCCTCAGTGTCTGTCATTATGACCCATTTGTCATTTCAATTTTGTTGATTTGGATAGTATCTCTCTGCCTTTTAGGTAGTTTGGTTAAGGATTTATCTACCTTGTTGGTTTTGTCAAAGAAACAGCTCTTGGGTTCATTGATTCTTTGAATTGTCCTATTTGTTTCTAATTTATTGAATTCTGCCCGCAACTTGGCAACTTGATTATTTCCAGCTGTCTACTCCTCTTTGCTTTGTCTGCTGCTCCTCCTCCTCGTCGTCCTCCTCCTCCTCCTTCTTTTAATGCTTTCAGGTATGTGGTTAAGTTGCTTGTATGAGATGTCACAAATTTTTTAAATTTAAATTTTATATTAATTATAGTTTATTCACTTTGTATCCCAGCTGTAGCCCCCTCCCTCATACTCTCCAAATCCCACCCAACCTCCCTCATCTCCTCCCTTGCCCTTCTCCTAGTCCACTGATAGGGGAGGTATTCCTCCCCTTCCATCTCACTCTAGCCTATCAGGTCTCATCAGGACTGACTGCATTGTCTTCCTCTATTGCCTGGCAAGGTTGCTCCCCCATCAGGAGGAGGAGATCAAAGAGCCAGCCACTAAGTTCATGTCAGAGACAGTCCCTGTTCCCCTTCCTAGGGAACCCACTTAAAGAATGAGTTGCCATGGGCTACATCTGTGCAGGGGTTCTGGGTTATCTCCATGCATGGTCCTTAGATGGAGTGCAAGGGTTCTAGGTTATCTCATGCATGTTCTTTGGGTGGAGTATCAGTACTATGTGTTATGAACTTTTCTCTTAGCACTACTGTCATTGTTTCCCATAAGTCGGGTAAGTTGTGCCTTAATTTTTATTGAATTCTAGGAAGTCTTTAATTTCTTTATTTCTTTCTTTCCCAACCCAGCTGTCATTGAAACATCCATCTTAATACAGACTTTATTCTATGCCTATTGTCTCTGTCTCTCTCACACACACATGCTAATAATGAATTTTTTAAATTACCATTTTATTATTTTTATTATTCATGAGAGAGTATAATGTAATTATGCTATCCCCTACTCTTTTTACCTCAAAAATTTCCCATATGTCCCTTTTTTTATTTTATTGGAAATTGATTTTTTCATATAATATGTTCTGATTTTTCCCTAAAATCCTCCCAGATCCTCTCCATTTTCCCTCTCATCAGAATTCATATTCTTTCTTCCTTTATCTTCTTAGGAAAAAAACAGTCATCAAAATATTAATAAAATAAAACAAAGGAAAAAATTAGTAAACTATAGCAGGACAAAACAAATAAAAGAAGAAAGGAGAAAAAACTGTTTGATATTCATGATCTCATTTTTGGTCAATTTGTCAAATGAATATATGTATAGGTACACATACACATTACTAAATAGACTCCATGTGTACAATGTTACTTGTATGTACGTTTTCAGGGATGATCATTTATTTTTAAATGAGACAGGACAATGTTTGCTTCTTTCTTTTTTCCTTAAGAATTTTTATTATTACTATTATTATTTTAATATTAGTTACAGTTTAGTAAGTTCATATCCCAGCTGTATCCCCCTTCCTCATTCCCTCCCAATCCCACCCTCCTTCCCTCATCTCCTCGCTGCCTCTTTCCAAGTCCACTGATAGGGTAGGACCTCCTCCCCTTTCATCTGATCCTGGTTTATCAGGCATCTTCAGGACTGGCTGCAAAGTTCTCCTCTGTGGCCTGGCCCATGGCTTAGCTGGTTAAAGTGCCTGTCTCATAAACAGGAGATCCTGGGTTCAACTCTCAGTGTGGCCTTGTGTTTGCTTCTTTCTATGTAATTACAACTGTAAACATCATTCTGTGAGCCTTATGAGTACTGTGTAGACGACATGGGGACCTCACTTACCTGAACCAAGAGATGGTAGGATCTGGAGAGCCTGAGGCCCTGCAGGTTAAAGTCATCTCTTCCCCTCTCTCTGCAGTGGCATTGAAAGACTTCTGGGGCATCACAATGGCCGGTGGAACTGAAGGAGAAAGGACACAGAGTAAAGAATTGCAACTAGAGTATTTGCCACTGTCTTTTAATGTTTTGAATCTTCATAGCTCCTTTCTGTTTTCATAGAGAATTAAGGTCAGTGATATGCTGTCCTAGGCATAATAGGATAATTCACTATGTTATTAGTTTAGCATTTCTCAATCTGTTAAATAGTGAGCTGTGTATTTTAGTGAATGTATATAATGCATGAAAAATGTCTCATACAAAGACACAGGAACACTGACCTAATCCATACTGAAATCTACTTTGAGCATAAATGGATTTCCTATTTGAGTTCTTATTGGTCTATGTAATTCCATAGGCCATCATTCACTGCTTCAAGACAGGGCTTTCAAATTAGGTGTCAAACCATAATGTTCTTTCTGATTAACTACACTTAATTTCTTCAAACAACTATAAAACATTTTATGAAGAGAAACTGCTTCAGCTATAGAGTATGAAAATAGATTTTCATGAACAATTCAATTTTAAAATTAAGCTTCCCCAATTTCCAACTAATTACATTGCAAAATTGTCCACGCTGCACATTTTGGTCATGTTGAAGCTGTGGCTGAAATGCAGTGTTTGCAATAAACAAGTCACAGACTTGCATTGCAATGCCTCACTTTCAAAGTAGAGCCCAAGCTTGTACGCAGTACTCACATACCCCATGCCATTAAACTGTATATGACATAGTATTTATAAAGCAAATATGTTAATAGTTTAATTCCCTTATATATATTGAACAAAAGAGAGAGACAGACAAGTACAAGTTTGATTATAATTGCATATATTTAGAGTAGTGTTCAAGTCTGCATAAGTAATGCATTGTCCTATCAATAATGAGGAAAATAGCTGATATACATATTAATTAAATACACTACTTCACACTTTTGTCTGTAGGAATGTAGGAACAGGGATCATGCTCTTATATTAAATAGCATAATAATAATTACTAGTATCTACCATATATACATTTTCAGAAATTTACTCCTAATTTTAAAGACATATTCATTTTTTGTATCTTATTTTCTTTCTGTTGTAATTATAGACATGATTTTTCACCATATAACCTACTATTTTAATCTTGTGTCTTGCGAGTAAGCATTAAATGAGACATCTGACAGTATTTCTGTCTATTTTCATCTTTATTTGATATTACAACATAATTATAATATTTCATCTTCCTTTTCCTCTTTCCAATCTCCACAACTACTTCTCTCCATTCTCCTCCGAATTCATGGCATCTTCTTTCATTAAATTTTATTGCATGAATATATCTACATGTATATACATACATATGTATTCCTGCATTTCACCTGCTTAGTTTATATGTTACTTGTATGCATGTGTTCAGGGCTGTATAGCACTGGACAACCAAGTAGTTTGTCTTTCTTATTGCTTTTCAATTCTCTGTCCTGTATATTGTACCCTTGTTTTAAATTTACACTTAGAATTTCTTTATTTTTGCTTTTTTTATTCCAAGCTGGTAACAAGCTTTTTTGTGAATTCATGAGTGCAACAGTCTTTTCATGTCCAGAAGATATTATTTTGTAATGATCTTGCCCAATCTGTGACTATTACAGTCTTCTACTCTACTATCATGGTATTCCTAAGCTTTCAGGATAGGAAGGGGAGATGATACATACAGAATTGAACATTCAACTGACACTTATTCTGTGGACTTTAGCCAGTCTGGGTCCTGTATTCACCGCCATCCACTGTATAAAGATGTTACTTTGATGGGGGCTGAGAGTTGCAGTATTTTGTAGGCATGAATGATTTACCCTTATTCATGAATTCAGCTGAAGTAATGGGTAAATTATTGTCATTATAGCACATATTTTGTCACAATAGAGAAAACAAGCTTAACAGAAATAAATCTTTGTATTAAATTTGTCTATACAAAAAAACTTTGGAGTTATAAGAGAATTTTCCAGCTCTCTTTCTGATGCTGCTCCTAACAGATTGAAACAGTTTACTATTTGTCATAATTTTATTTTCAAGAAAATGTCCAGGTTGGAAAATAAAACATTACTACTTATGCTTTTACATAACATTGAATTTGATATGAAAACATCCATTCTGATGTTACAGTATTAACCAACAAAAATGTAGTCTCATTGATAATTAGGGATGGTGGGAATCAGAGGAATTGAAGGAGGAGGCTACAGCTGGCATACAAAGTGAATAAGCTGTAATTAAAATAAAAAAATAAAAATTTAATTAAAAAAGAGAACTTAATACCATGTTTAAAAGACCAGTTACTGGGATGCTTGGATGAATGTGATACCAGAAAAAAACCAAACCGCATCAGTGTTACCATTTGCTTATTACTTATTTACTTTTTTCCCTCCCACTTTGGTACTATAATATAAATTCACATCGCTCAGCTACATCAATACAGTTTTTAAGTTACATCTATTTGTTTGTGTGAGCTTGATAACACACTCATGCCTTAGAGTAAGTGTGGAGGTGAATAGACAACCTAAGGGAGTCTTTTTTTTTCCCCCACTGTTGGTGTCTCAAGGATCAGAGACCTTTACCACCAGGCTTGGTGGTAAAAAAGTTTATCCACTGAACTCTGTGGCTTGCCCATAAATATTGGTTTTGACACTTGAATAAGTTTCTGTTTTTTGTTTGTTTGTTTGTTTATGGGGATTGTCAACATAAAATGTTATTTCAAATGTATTTTATTTGGAGTCTACATTCTAAGAAGACTTTTCTAATAAAACAGATTCCAAAAAGTCTCAAAAAGTTATTTCCCATTCTTTCAGGCTATAAATTTTTACTAATTCCTTTGCCCTCCAAGGTCATAAGCCTCTATTGGATATCTTTGGTATTATTTAAATATAGATATAGACCACTGTATGGGTGCTAAGGATTGTATGTAAGTTCTGAAAGAGCAGCCAGTGTGCAGAACCAATAAGCATCCACTCCAGTCCTATTATATGCTTATTTTTTGGATAAGCATATAATATCTATTGGATATCTTTGGTATGAGTTAAATATAGATATAGACCACTGTATGGGTGCTAAGGATTGTATGTAAGTTCTGAAAGAGCAGCTAGTGTGCAGAACCAATAAGCATCCACTCCAGTCCTATTATATGCTTATTTTTTAATATTCTGTATTGTGTGACAAGTGTAGAATGTCACATAATAAATCCTATTCTGTTACTACAAGATTGGATGGACTGTGTTGGAAGTTATCAAACGTGTTATAAACATTCTGTGAAAAAAATATGTCTTATCTTCTGAAGAATGTAATAGCACAAGCCTTGTCCCATTACATATAACACTGAAAACAATGTGAACTGATTCAAAACCACATTGCAAAGCTTGTGCATATTACTCAAAGAGGCTATAGAAATAATTCTTATTTAATTATTATAAGAAATCTTTTGATTAAGGAAGCAAGCACCTTGCTGTTATGATTTAGATATTTTGGATATTTTGTATAATAATCACATATAATGACATGTTGTAAAAAATTTTCAGAACAGTGTAGAATGTAAATTAAGTTAATTTGTTAAAGTAAACTTTCATGGTAGTTTTGATAAAGTGACTGCATTCCAGTAATCATAGCAGGTCTGTTTGAAATCATATTTACATTCATTCTCAACTCATTTAATTTTTTGTTCTCTTTCCTATGAATTTGAATGGTGTAATATAAACTTAAATTGCATCTCAATCTTCATCAAGATTAGTTATGATTACTTGCAATAAGCTTTCATTTCTCATTGACAAATGATCAAGATAAACTGCTACGTAATAGAAACTATTTTTAGACCTCACAAAACATACAGAATTTAAGGCATTCAATTTATCATATCAAAGGCATAAACAAAAAAGTAATGTTAAAATTTCATTTGAAGTCTAACTCATTGCTTAAAATGATTTAATATATGTAGTCAGTTATTTATTTTTCACAAGTATCATTTCCTTAAAAATTTTGTTATTATTCATTTATTCATTCATTTTGATTTATTCTTTTTGTATCCCTCTTCTCCTCCTAGTACTACATACCCTCCCTGTTCTCCCCAGTGGCCGGATCTTTGGTCACCTTCTCTGGTGGGGTGCAGCCTTGCCAGGCCACAGAAGAAAATGATGCAATCAGCCTTGATGAGACCTACAGGCTTGGGTCAGAGAGAAGGCGAGGGGTTCCTCCCCATCAGTGAACTAGGGAAAGGAAATATTTCTGAGTTGTGAACAACCATCAATGTCAGCAAAATCCATATTTCTTTTCTGTTTTTTAAAAAGCCTTTGCCAATGTTTTCAAACTTAGGAATGATAAAGAACATGGACTATTTACTGCATATTATTTTCTAACCTAGTAATACAATAAGGGAGTATAATACCAGGATTACATAGCTAGCACTGAATTTCAAAGCAAAGTTTATCAAGGAAAGCAGTAAGATCTAACATCAACAGATAGTGAAGATGAAATGGTTCTATTATGTTATTTTCAAATACATTTAAGTATATACTTTGAAGTACATACTTAAAACACGGCATAATATTAGATCTAATATTAGATCACAGTCAAATCTGTGGAAATATTTAGTACATAAATGAATAATTTCAAAGATTCAGTATTACAGGTTGTAAAGAGAGAATTAGTTTACAGTTCGGTGGGAGAATTTCAGTGTTGACAAAAATTCTGGGAAAGCTGTCACTTGAGTTTTAGCCATAATGGGAATGCTGGGATATCTGAAGCACAAGAAAATTCACTTAGCAAGCATTCCCTGAAAGCATTCCCTTCACTGGGAGTTTTCATCTGTCCTAAACAATCCCATAGCTTGGTCTGAAGTTCAGTAAGAATTTCACTGAGCTGCTTCATTCAGACATCGGTTGACACTGAAGACAAGGCATTTTCTGCGCAAATTGGGCCCCTGAGAGTCTTGCAGTGTTTCTACTTGTTACACCCTATCCTTTTCTTTCAAATAAACCTTTCAAATGTATATACCCTGTGGAGTGCAGACAGCCATATTCAGCAGTTAGTCTTCAGAAAAAAAAAAAAAAAAGTAGAGCTAGTAGAATGAGAGCTTGTGGAGCAGAAATTACGTAATTAGTAAGATAATGTATGAATGGCTTGCTACAGATGAAGTAGAGACTAAAAACTAGAGAACAGATGTTACATTGACATAAAAAGGTCAGCAAAACTGATCCCTTGTCAACTTGACATACATATACATCACTATTAAGCCTCAATCTTTCATTTCTTACTCATCCCAAAGATCTCACAGTAATATATTGTCGTAAGTTGCCTTAAATCTAGCCAGAATAGATGAATACTTAGCAAATACCAGCAAAGAAGATTCTACTTTAAGTGTCCTCAACAGAATTTAGATACATGGAAAGTAGAGGCTGAAGAAATGTAAAAAACAAACAAACAAAAACACCTGTTATCTTCGCATATATATCATTTATGTGAATACAGACTAATATGTCCTTAATACTATGTTTTTCTATTGTTACACGCCCGTCTATTCACACATCTAACCAACTTTTGTCATGAGAATAATCCACAAAACAATGACTAGATAAGAGTTTTATTTCTTTTTAATATTGCCAGGTTTCCAATTTGAGAAAATTAATAGAATCGATGGGAAAAAAATAACAAACTGTATATTAAATTGGCCTTAATAAATGTTTATTTCTTGCACTTGTTATAAATTATATGTTGGAGGTACACACTATTACTAAAAGTTCTCACATAAATTATTATACTAAATTTGGTCTGTCTTCATGGGTGATTCCATTACAATATTGACAAATATATGGTGCTATATACTGTTGTCTTTTCTATTATAGATGCTTAGAATTTTTTACAAGTTATGAAAAAATTGTGAGGTTTCATTGACTATGAGAGAAAAGTACCCTTCCTCATTTTCTTGCCCTATGGAAATGAATTGATATAGATAGAAAAACAGAGATCACAGCCTAAGGATCACTGATGAGAACCGCACTCCACAGCTTGACACTCTTTTTCACAAACATTCCCAGCCATTAACACTTACTGTTGATTGTGGCATTTGAAAGAAGAGTAGCATATAATTGCCTTAAAGTTTTATTTCTAGATAAATTCCATCCAAACTCAACTGTTACTTTCTCCATTAACCTGTACTTGAATCTGTGGTTAGTGGAACATTTTTGTAAATTTACAAACAATTTAGAAAATAAGGTACATCATTTTTATAGGAATAACCTTGACCTGACTTTTACACTTATATCCTCCTGCTCTTTAATATCTAAGAAATATTTTCTGAGTGGTGATCGGGAGCTGGAAATCAGAGAACAGAATTGTTTTATTTAAGGTATAAAAAAACATTAGCTTCATTTAAAAAAGTACAACTGTGATTTGTTTATATGGATACCATAATTATCTGATTTCAAATATTAAAGACTTTATAGAAAAAACTTGTTAGCTCAGTCAATAAACTTATATCGACATACTTCTGAATGATTATTCAGGCTAACCAAGAGCTAAGCAAGATCATAGAGGGAATGCAGCCACTATGTCTTCCCTTCAATGAATATGCATGAACATTAATGCTGAATTCAGTCTAAGCTACTTAAATAATAGTATTCATTTAATGTCTCTTGTAAGTGAATAGTTACCAAATTGTTCAGAAACATTTAAGATCATGCTCAGGGAAATTTTTCTGAGAAGCTCAATATTTAGAAGACAACAATAAACAGAAAAAGAATGCATAAGACTGGAAATAGAATGACATTCCTGGCTAAGTGAAAGAACAGGTAAGGAAAAGTTGTAGGTCCTGGTGACATCAGTAAACACTTCTCTTTGACAGACCTCGACTGCACCACCCAGTAGCAAAAGCAATCCATACTGGAATTTGTAAACACTTATTTTGCAGAAAAGAGTAACTAGAACGTTTCTTTAAAGCATGAGACTTTGTGACCATATGGAAAACACATTTGTTAGCATTGTTCACTCAAAGAAAATCAGAAGTGTTAGCTGAGTCTGTATGGGAAAGGGATACACAACTGTCTTTTTTGTGATCAATCAGACAAAACAGTGTCATCTGCTGTTTGCATTTTTGGAAATAAGACTTCCCTGTCTTTACTTTCTTGTAGACTTTTAAATAAGAATAAGAACATAGAATTTAAGATTCTACTTTTAGTGAGCAAGTCATGTGAGGAATTTGGAAATTTAAATAAATATTATTCAGATGACTACTCACATACCAATTTTCCTTCCATTAGAATAAATATATTATAGTAGTAGGACAGATTTTCTTATCAAAAGAGACTAAAATACATAACATAGTAAATAAAATTATATGTGAGAATGAGCAATAAAAGAGTAACACATTATCCACTTTGTATTACAGATATTTAATAATGTAATAAACTTAATTTTTTAATTAATAATATATGCACAAACATATACTTGAGTAATCAATAACATGTAATAACTCTGTAATAAAAATACTTTACACTTCTGCCTATAAACTGTAAAGTTTAAAGTACTGTTTATGTATTAACTTATTTTGCTAAAAATGGAAAACTAACCACAAAGACTTCATGAAATACACTTATACAAGTTTACATGAATCCTCCAGGAAAGAAGCATAGAAAGCAAGTGGATTAATAACTAACAATATAATTCACTCATAAATTCATATATATTATATATTTTACATAGATGTATTCTCATATACATACAACAAATTTATTTTAAATAAATATCTACTTTCTACAAAATAAATATTTTGTGTATATAATAAAGCAGAGGATAAGATATGTATAAGCAAATAAAAATATGAATCATTAATTCTGTTTTGTTTGTATTGAAATCATTTTTCTGCTTTGAAGGTCAAATACTATTTACCCTCTTATTATTTTAGGTTTTGTGTTATCTTTTATTATTATTATTTGCTCATTTTTGACATTTGAATTAGGATGCAGACTCATCACAACAATTTTTCTCTATCAGAAGAAAGTTATCTTGTTTCTTGTGGGCTTTTCCTACCTGGATGGTAAATGAAACACTGAATGGTTAATATCATTGAAATCTTTGGTGGAGAGAGAAGTAAAACACTGTTATGAGTAGAGATATCTCTGTGAATGGAGAAAGCCTTCCGAAGCATATTTTAGTCATGAAGATCATGATGGTAGAAAATATAGTATAATTGAGATATATTAAAGAAACTGAATGGCTACCTTTAGATAATAATTGTAAAAAATGAAGTCAGTTAATAATTTAATACAACTCCTACTTAAGCAAGCAGCATATATGGTATGAGAAGCAATTTTGGAGGAGACATTTCATCTCATAAACTTTGTTATTTGTGCCATTAGTCATTAAAAAGAAACAGTATTAAAACAATTATGAAAGGGAGGAAATACAAAGATGAAATATTAAGTGATACATACGTTGTAGAATTTTAAGTATTTATCTAATGTGAGATATCATTATGCTCCATTTTGCATTCCTTAATCTACCAACTGACAAAGAGTGATTATCATACTGAAAAGTGAAGCGATCCAAGACTGTACCAATAAGTTGTCATGCAATGTAGCAAATACCATAAAAGTTGGTGGATTATCATAATCATAGATGGCATTTATTAGGAATGTATTCATTGTTGATTTTACAGTTTCCCTCTTAACAAACATTGCTAAAATAAAAACAGAATGTGTGTATATAATTTAATGCTTACCGTTAACAATAACAATGATATCTCGAAAGTCAATCTCTCCCCTAGCCTCTACTCTTCCTTCACATCTGTATATGCCTTCATCACTTTTATTGATGTTTAGAATTTGCAAATTATTGTTTGCAAGCACAGCAAACCGATCTGAAAAACAAGCAAAGGAGAAAAAAATAACATCAGTAATTGTGGCTATGTCTGGAGTCCTCTGAATTTCTAAGAATTAAAATACAGCACTTTTCTGACACTATCCAACTTTCCATCAACTACAAATTCAAATTTGAAAGTAAAATGTAATTTTACAACTTTAAGTTTTCAACTCTACCTCTGCCTTGATATATCCCCCTCTAAAATATGTGCAAGACTTGATATCCACATACAATGTTTAGGCTATTATTTTCTCCTTGATGCTCTGAATGCAGAAATGATACAAAAAAGAACAGTGCAAGGAGATTAGACATTGCTTACCTGACAATATTTAAATGAAATCAGACACTTGGCTATGAAAAACTTTTTTTAATTTATTGAAGATCCTTCTGCAAGAATAATTAAACTGCCAATTTTTCATAACCTGAGTAGCCAGCCAAATAACACACTAATGTTCAAACCACAGAAGGGATATAAAAATGGTTAAGCATTCACCTTATTTAAGTAATTCTTTTTGCAAATTACACATTAATCTTCTTTACTAATAATTAGATACAAGCATTAATTTTTATTTCAAGGGTTTATTTTGTCTGTTTACATGCACAAAAAGGTAGGCTGAAAAGCAGATATAATTTCATTCTAATTGACTGCTAAAAGTGTGATATTTTTAAAATTAATTTTCTTTATATGTGTGTGTTTACCTGCCTGCACATATGTGTACCACCATGCATGCCTGTTGTATCCCAGCTGTAGCCCCCTCTCTCATTCCCTCTCAATCCCACTCTACCTCCCTCATTTCATCCCTGCCCCTTTCCATGTCCACTGATAGGGGAGGTCCTCCTCCTTTCCATCTGATTCAAGTATCCTCAAAAAAGTTACTTCAAGAAGTCAGAGGTAACTATGGGTCTGCAAATGTTTAAAATATGCTTTTATCCATTGCAAATAAGTTAAAATTTAATCATCAAAATTTTAAAGTTTGTTTAGATAACAACCAGTAAACAAACACCGAAAATGAGGAAATTCAAATATATAGAAGCTTTTTTTTCATTCTTGAGCTCTTTAGCAGGTAGGTCTCCTTTGGAAAAAGAAGGGAAAGACTCTGTTAAATTATTCTCTTGTAATGTCATGGTGGATATCTGACTCACATCTTCTAAAAGAAGCAAGTAAGACAAACACTTTGAGGCCTTCCTCATCTGACTTTTACTGTCAGTTCAGTAACCCATGACATACTAGTAAAGGAAACTCCCAGACCATCTACATAATCTTAAGTCTATACACTTTTTTTCAGCTTTAAGTCCAATTTTGTTACACTGGCTGTGAAAAAAGAGATCTAATTAGGTGCAATAAAAATATTTCTACCTATAAATTTAAATATGCAAATTACTTGATTATTAACTGTTTAGAATGTGCTTCTAATATTCCTAAATTAATAAAGGTTGATCCAAATAATCCCATTAATTATTCTATTTTCATAGTACATTATACAACTCAATATTATATTTTAATTTCAAGACTAGTCATATCTGTTTTGTAGATATTAGTTTTTCTAGGCATAAGCAGAACACATACAATTGTGGCAAAACTTGATCTCCTCTTTAAAAACAGAAAAGAAACCTAAAACATTAGTAAAATGTGTGTCACGATTGACAACCACACATCTAGCAACATATATCTTTCATTCATAAAGCAAACTTTTATGAATCCCAGGCTACAGAAACTGCTTGAAATGGATGCATTGATCCATTGTCTACTGATGGAATATATATATATATTTATTTTTTCAAATTTATTTTTATATTAGTTATAGTTTATTAACTTTGTATCCCGCTCCCTCATTCCCTCCCATCCCACCCTCTCTCCCTCATCTCCTCCCTGCCCCTTTCCAAGTCCACTGATGGGGGAGGACTTCCTCTCCTTTAATCTGACCCTGGTTTATCAGGTATCTTCAGTACTAGCTGCAAAGTCCTCCTCTGTGGCCTGGCAGGGCTGCCCCTCCCTCGGGGCGGGGAGGTCAAAGAGCCCACCATTGAGATCATGTTAGAAATAGAGCATAGGAGTTTGAAAAGCTCTTTAGTGTTTCAAGAGCAAGCATGGAAGTATAATAAATGGGAACTCCATATTTTCATATTCCAGCGTGGGTTTGGGGGTAAAATGTGTCATCTTAACTACACTTCTCGAACAGTTTTTACTGTGTTCAAAGTCATATTTTAACATTATTACTCATTTTAAAACTTGTTGTGATTAGAGTTACAAAAACCTGTATTTAAATGGATAAAGTGAAAATGTGAAGATATTGTCATTTAATTATTTTAAAGAAACTTCTTGGTTCTTTCAGATTGAGAAGAACAATGCTGAAAACACATTGTAAAAATTGCTCAACATAATCTGTGTAAGGCTTGGTGGATTTACATAATAAAACAAAAGTAATTAAATGTTATATTTTATTAAAATAGAATATAAAGTCGGACTTTATCATTAGCTGACAAGTACTTATGTTATGCTTGGTGAATTATCTTAAAATAAAAAATGACTATTAAACATAATTCTGACATACTCCATCCATATACTTGAGAATGGACATTCTACTTCCTATCCTTTATGTTGTGGAAATTCCATCTCTTCAAAAAACGTAATGTAATCATCTAACATGGAAAATACTTTAAAACATCCAATTATTTTGTATCTCTATGTAATGCAGATGCACTGAAAAAAATGCACCAAATTGAAAATGTCCCTATGCATGGTAGTAGAGTAGCATAATGTAAGCAAATTATGCTCTCGGTTTCAAATGTCATATTCTGGAAATTTTGCCTAAATCTGAACAAAAATCATGATGACAATTTGAACACATATCTTCTTCTATTATCTATATTTACTTTTCCATAATATTTAGAACATGCTGCTATCTGTTAGAGAATAACCATAGCATATCGGGTACATTTCACAGATATTTTATTCTACTTGTATATAGTGTTCTCATGGCATCATACTGGAATGAAAATTAGTGGAATCTGTATCTTCAGATGTCCACTACTTTAATTGCTTTGTATTGTTTAACAATGTCATAATTTCTGGGGAAACTGGAGACAAGCACACGTTCCCCTGTATCAGTAAACGCGCTGTCTTGTTGCCTTTCTGTACTAGTTCATTTGTCACCTCTGCTGCCAAGTCTGCCGTCTACCACACAAACTATAGAGCATGGACATGCTTCCTTGCTCCTTTGCTTCTTGTTTTGTTTTTCACATGCAGTCACGTATTCCAAGTTGACTTTGGAAATGTTATGAAACTGAAGTAAACTTCAACTCCTGCTTATTTTGCGTCTGACCCCTCGTACAGGTGTTGGAATTATAAGCACACATCACCACGGCTGTCCTCATGGCTTTCTTTTGCTATGTAATTTATTAAAACAAACAACAGTACAATATTTGGTCCAAAGTCCTGACTACAGCAAATCTGTACCTAGTTCTTAGGTTTCAGAATTGTTTGACTCTTGGAGTGAAATGTATAGCATCCTTTTGGTTGCTGTATGCATATTTTTTTCTTGGAATCTGATTCTTCCTGTGTGGTCCACAGTGGTTTGGAAACTGCAAACCTCCTGTGCCTTCATTCTCAGTGCTAGGAACACTGGCATACAATATCATGCCTGACTCTTTGTTTCTTTTACCACAATAGAGAACTTCTGTAAACTTGAAGAATTTTTAGAACATATAACATAGGGAGTTACCAAAATACTAACTGTCGGGAATGGTGGTGACTTCCTCATTGTGATACAACCAACTGACAGCAGGGGCCGGAGAGCTGCTCACTCTGCAAACCACTTCTGCATCTTCCCCTTGCTTGAATTCTTGTGGGGACACCACATCTCTGAAGGTGAGTTTTTCTGCATCAGGAAGATAAAACCACTTGTAAAAGACTTATTGCATACCTAACTCAACATTATTGCCATCTGTCACTATCAGTGTAATGAGGAACTAGATATTTTAAAACTTCATCAACAGTGACCTCATGTTCTCAGTACCTTGCCAATGTGCTCCAAGAACACAGCTTTGCCTGTATTCTCTTAAGCCTTCTTGAGTGTGACATTTGCTGTCCCAGAAGTTATCTTTAAACTTCAACTCTTTGAATTCTCTATCCCCATTTAATTAATTTTACTTGAAATTCCATTACATGTATATATAGCATCTATATATTTAGATTATTTACATGTAAGACTTAAAATAAAGTTGCTTAGACATCAATAAGTGTCTTGGATTAGTGAATCAGTACAGATATTTATGTTCAATAAAGAATTTTTCACAAAAAACAGGAATTATCTTGGCAGTAAAATTAATTCAATTTTAGTTTAATAAATAAACCACCAAAGGTTTCTTGCATCATTCAAAAAGTAATGAAAAGTGTTATCAATTATTATTCCTATAAATTATCAACTTATTTCTTTTTGGTAATTTTGGGACAAACTACCAGGGGATAGACTTAAATAAACAAAATATCTTTTTCAAAAAAATTTAATGGGACATACACAGAAAGGGCAAAAGATGAACACATTCTATGGGAAAAGTGTATGTTTTTTTTAATATATCTTCTTTTCAGAGCAATGAAAAAGAAAATGATAAAGAGCGAAACATTTCTTAGTTAATCATAAGTACTTCAAACCCCCTCAAATTTATTACTAATTAAGCATATCGTGTTTGAATCCTTTGGGAAAAAAACTGCTGTTTCTTTTTTTTCTCACATTTATTTTTTTGTTTGTTTTAAATTAAATTTAATTTATTTTTTATTAATTAAACTTTATTCATTTTGTATCCCCCCCATAAACCTCTCCCTCCTCCCCTTCCAACCCCACCTTCCCTCCCCCTTCTCCACACAATAAACTAAACTACAAATGAACAACTTACGGTAAATTTCCAAAACTACTGTAGCTTCTTGTGTCTGTCCTTTGGCATCTGTCGCTTGGCAGCGATATATCCCTGCATCTTCTATATTTGCATTGTAGATTGTTAATCGTGACCTGACGCCTTCCTTCTGAAGCATAACCCTCTGTGTTGAAATGATTTT
The DNA here is from genome assembly GCA_028658305.1 of Pachyuromys duprasi. Taxonomy (NCBI): domain Eukaryota; kingdom Metazoa; phylum Chordata; class Mammalia; order Rodentia; family Muridae; genus Pachyuromys; species Pachyuromys duprasi. The sequence continues at coordinate 93,578,120 of CM053753.1, read as the reverse complement.
CTCTCCTTGAGGATTATACCAGTCTATACTCTCTGGCTCACCAATTGCTGCAGAGAGGAAAACAAATGTTTGAAAATCAGTTTCCTGTGTTTGTTTTCACAGTGACATTTACTATTATGTAACAATTGCAGTAATTTAGAAAAGAATGTTAATAGAAGACTGGAAATCTGAAAATTATACAAAACTGAAAGTAAACACAAATGTTAAGACAAATGTTCATCTTTGTTTAATCAACATAAAGGACTCCGTCTGGTCCAAGTAAGCAAGTTTCAAACATTTCATCTGAAAAATATTACTGGAAACTAAGCTGTGAGAATTGAAGTTCCACAGTCATACTATATGGGTTATTATTGCACAAAATATTAAAACTGCCTTAAGCAGACACAGTCCCAATTGATAGATATTGCTAAAGAGAAACAAATGCTAACAGCATTCCATATGTGCAGTTTTCACTACTAAGGTTATGAAACACGCAATATTACCACACATAGAGAATTGCTTACAAAGTTGTAAATATTTTGTAAAAACAAATTTTGGCCTTTAATATTTCTAAATTTTGAACCAATATTCTAACTTGTTCAAGTTGTATAGAAATGCGAACTGTCATTTAAAAAAGAATCCTATGCTCAGATGTTGCCCATGATAACTCATCGGTGAACTGAAGACCCTGGTAAGAGAAACAGGGGCAGTTTCAGTCTTGAGCTTGATGGCTGACTCTTCAACCCTCCCCCATACATGCCAGGGAGTAACAGCCTGGCTAGATCCTGGGGGGGGGGGGGGAAGGACATTGCAGCCAGCCCTGAGGAGACAAGATGATCTGGGGACAGGTGGAAGGGGAGGAGATCAGGAGATCCTCCCCCGTTGGTGGACTTGGAGGGGGCAGGGAGGAGATGAGGGAGGGTTGGGGAGGGTGGGAGGGAGTGAGGGAGGGGGCTACGCATGGGATGCAAAAAACCTAACCTGTGATTGATATAAAAATAAATAAATTTATTTAAAAAAAAGAATCCTAATGTCTTTTCTGAACTGAACTAAGTCAGTTGTCTTCATCTAAAATTAACTACTTAATCACTTAATAATTAGAATACATTGAAATAGCACATATACTGCTTAGCAATTACAAGTAAATAATTACAGTGGAAACATTAATTTAAAGTTTCCAACTCAGAATCTAGATAATTAACTAGTTCATAAAAACTGAAGTTTCCTGCATTTGCTTTCAGATAAAAAGAAAAAAAAATATTTCAACTAATCACTAAGAACAGTATTGGTTAACATAACATCTATCCCTTCGAAAATAAAAGCGGTAGAAAATGTATAAAGTCCACAGCAACGGGTCATCTGTGAGGAAAATTATTTCTTCTTATTTTATTTTTCTGAAATTGTCCATAAATATTTTCTCTGAAAAACAATGTAGACAGACCCAAGGGACATATAATAAAAATAACATAAATGAGCATTAGTTCAATATGGAATAAATGAAAAAAATCACAAATTTTAAGCTTAATATTATATCTTAGGAAATATTTTAGACAGTGAAATTTTTAATATTATGATGGGGAGTTTTCATACCACAGAGAGGTCATTGGGTTTTTGAAACAATCAAATTGTTTATTTTAGATTGTCAAGCAAATAACGATTTTCTTTAAAATATTCCATATAAAACCTGAACATGTCTACGGATATATTATAAAAATCATCAAAGTCATTCCTTTTGTGAAAGCATTGTTAAAATATTTACGGTGTATTGATACTCTTAAATGAATAAGAGGGTATGCCATCTGCTAGTTTAAACTTTACTTGTAGAGTTTCAGAGAGCCATATTTTTGAAGTATTTGAATTTAAAATATTCTCACATATTGATGAAATAATGCAAATTCTAATTTGCATAGTCTCTACACAAATAGTTATTCCGCTTACTATTAAGAAACTCAATAAATCATTAAATGAAATATTTTCAAAATTTTAACTTTACTATTTTTATTTTTTTATCTGATTAAACATTATATGTATACATAATCAAATTACACTAATACACAATGAAATGTATGTGATTTTTGAAAAGATTTTAAACTTTCCATATGATATAATTTTATAAAAAGTAAGGTATTTGTATATATTTCTTTATGTGTAGATAAAGCATATGTAAAATTTAGGAATAGTAAATTTAGGAATAGTAATCTATATTCTTAGGCCAAAATTCCTCTGTCATGTGTGACAATTGTAAAGTAATAATTATTCACCATTGTGAATATACAATACACTGTGAATATACAAAATGTATTGCCATATGTGGTATTTAAGATACATAGGGAAGCAGACTAAAACCACACACAAATTCTTTTTATTATGTTCTAACCGAAAGATTCAACATTTAATGGCCCCGTTCTCTGAAAATGATTTATGAATGTTAGTACAGAAATGCTTTTACTTTTAATACTTTTCATAATTTAAATATGCAATAACATTGTCAAGACAACTTTTTCATTTTTTGTGTGATCCTGACACTTAAATGAGAGCTTTGCATGCATTAGGCAAGCACTCTACCAATAATATGTACTCCTAGTGTGCTAAGCAAATTTGTATTATTTGTGCCGTGGAATATAATAGCCATCTGGATTTACACTATGTTACTATAATAAAAATAGACAAAATTCAAAAGTAGCCTCACAATTTGTTTAGTAAATACCATTGGATATTTTTATATAAAAACTTATGTTCATAAGCGCTGATATGTTTCATATAAGTGGATGTATGATGTACTTATTTGAGATTTCTGTAATATAATATATTAAAGCTTTCTTGTAAAGTACATAAGGGTTGTCTGAAAAAATTAAAATCATAATTAACTGAAATCAGGGATATATATATATAATTTTCTGCAGGTATGTATCGAAAAACATTGATTAATTACAACACCTTTTCCAAAATCTTTCCTGATTAAAAATCTATGTTTAATTAGAATTTATGTTTCAAAATATATACTTTGTCATTTACATTTCCTTCAGGTATTAGAATTATGCAGTGTCATACCTAACTTAATCATCACTTACATACAAGAATATTCAGTCCTTATACAACTATTCAGATGGGGATACTATTTAAACCAATAGTAGTTTTTATGCAACAGTATATTTTATTATATAGTTTTATAATTAAATAAGCTACTGTTATGATCAAATAAATAATAGTAAATTCATGTTAACATGTAATTATTGTCAACATTTTTTCCTGTCATATAACCAATAGCACGATGTTATTTCTAGTGACATCAATTTTAACTACTTATAATTATCCAATGTATTTTATACACACTAGCAACATGGGGCACATTGCCTGAATACATACCTGTACATGTGAAGAATTTAGATTCACCAACACTAAGCTCTACTTTGCTAAGTGAAATTGTCACTTGAAGAAGAGCTGAAAAAGAATATATAAGTAACAGTTAATTAGAATTTTGAATGTAAATTCTAATTATTGATGAATAAATCACACATGACAAATAATTTCCCATTATTCACTGTAAAAAATGTAAGCTTTATAAATATGTTCTAGCAAAGATATATGTTACAATAGTTTGTATTTCATACCAGTGTATACATAGAATTTACATATATTTATTCATTAAAATTTTGTTAGGCATATAATGGATAAAATTCTTACTTAGCTGTCCCTTAACAATAAGAAGGTCTTATTCATCTAATGATATTTTATAATATGTAAAGGAAAGCTCTACCCAACAATCAGATTTTTGGCAAAATCATACCTTATATCATCATTGTAGCAAAATAAGTAAATAAGGGATGTTTTGACTAATCACATCCTTACAAAAAGAGGTAAATACAGTAAATGGCACCTTGCCCAGGGAAAGTGAATGAACAGAAACACTCAGAAGATAAGTAAGTCTAGCAGAGAAACTGGAATCAGAGTCATTGATGAAGTATTGGATACCTTAAATTGTTGTTTTCAAGTTTGAAATGAAAATAGTGGGAATTCTAGAACTGTAGAAGATAACTAAATTGTTGCTCTCATAGAAATTGGCAGACCTATATCTATGATTGGAAAGAACACACAGTAAAGTCATTCACCAAATCCTGTCCCAATAATCTCCTTTTCTCAGAAATAAATAAGTCAACTTTCAATAAGGTAACATTGGTACAAGAAATAAATAAAGAAAATACTGAAGTCTGTATACAAGCCCGGGCTGGGAATTAGGAGATCAGAGTAACCAGCAGCCCTTTTCTAGTGATTACAGACTGCAGTAAGTTAGGGCCCACTTAGTCTTGTGTGGAGTGATGGTACAGAAGAGCACAGAGCAGGGAACCACCGTGACATCTTCTCTTTGTGCCTGAAGAATACAGAAATGATAAATGCGCTGATAAACAGAGCAACGAGGAGACATGCTTCCCCTGACCTGTTTATATACATAAGAGTTCTTCAATCATGATTTTAATTATGAATATGTGTGTTCAGGAACATGTGTTCTCTTGCTAAGCATAGAATGTCCTGAAGGGCTAAGAGCCAGCTGTGGTTAGCATAAATGCCTTTGAAGGAATCACAGTACAGCCTACACTTCCAATGTTTTTATAAATGAGGATCTATTCTGTATACCATCATTGGCTGACTTTAAAAGAAAAAAAATAATGGTGTAAGATACAATGACTAATATCTGAAACAACAAATAAGAGAAACAAAAATATGACTTCAAAAATACACATTTTAGACTGGGTTGCAAACATAACTGCTTTGAAGTGTTCAAATGAATGAAATGTATGCTTAAAACATCTTAACAAGCTAGAAGAGAGGATTTCAACATTTTTGTGTGACAAGACAATAAATGTTGATATGATAAACACGTTTAATATAAGTCAGGCATTAAATAATTTGTACATGGGATCCATGATTAATGAGCAATAATCTAGATAGGATTATGTGTTAACACTCAATCCCTCACGAGGCTGGTGATTTGAAAGACTGTAGTTCCTTTTGAAGCTGGATCCTCCTTGGAATAAAATGGTCAGTAGGTGGTGAGCTGGAGTATGTTTTGTTTTTTTAACTTGATTCAATGGAGAGGGCCAGAGGGGCCAGAGAGAGCCAAGACTAATATGAAAAAGCAGTTAGCAGATGGATTGAAAATATCTCCCCAGCAGGACTGCCTGCAAATTACAGAGCGTATCTATTGGGGTCCAGATGGTCTGCAGTTCTCTCTGGGGTGCCACCTGTGTTCCAGATGTGGCCCCTTGAGCAACTGCAGGCAGGGGATAAACTCTAGAAGGAATGTCCCCTGAGGCACAACAAAGCCACAAGCTGAGGGGGTGCCAAAAGGGGAACTCAGAAAAGGGTTAAAGACACTCCTGACCACGCTCTGTCTGCAGTGATGTTTTTAGTAGTCAGCTAAACAATGAATAAACAGCAATGGGAAAAATAAAGATTGTTCACTCTTGAAGTGAAACCAGAGTCCAGTGTTTTCTCTACCACTATTCTCTTTTCCACATCCCTGTGATGTCCACAGCTTTTCTCGTTGTAGCACCTGACTTAAAAAAAAAGTATGATATGTAAACGTGAGAGAAAATGGTGTTATATAAATGATTCATGAAGATCCAACAGCCCCAGGGCTCAGCACTTTTGAGCTCAGGCCTCTTCCAGCTGTCCAGCCCACTTTCATTACTGAAAGTAACTCTCATTCTCTTAATAAACTGTCTCTATTTCTATCACTATCCATGTGTTACTACTCTAATTCTTGTTCAAAAAAAAAAACTGGAAATATCAGCAGGTGTTCTGTGATTCATGTAGGTAACAATTGGTGATCTGCCTGTTAGGGGTACAATTGGTTTATGTCTATAATCTCTGAACTTTAACATAATAGAAGATGAAATGCTTTCACACTTCTCTCTCTCAAACAAAAGGAGCAAACACCCTGAGAGCACAGCACTATTTCTTCTTTCCCTTCCCTCTCCCTTTCACATCCACAAAGCTCTTTGAAATGGTGGGCAAGCTATTGTGGAAGGCCTCAGGATAACGTGAATGGAAGTAACAGTTACAAAACCCCTGAAAGAAAAGACCTAAAGTGAAAGAGTTTGAAAGAACAGCCCTGAAGAGCTGGATTCTCAAACCAGTGTTTCTTACTCAGCAACACTCAGCACAGTGTAAGGGTTCCTAAGGGTAAGAATGATAACAAGATCTGCAACTGGTCAAATCTCCTTAAGGGCACAGATTGTATGAGAGAATCCATTACCATAGCCTGTATACTGTCCCTGCCCCTAGAACTATCATAAAAATAACACAGTTTATATTTTTATTTTTGGACTCTAAGCTATGATGCATGATCAAATATAGGAATTAGATTCTATCCCAAGGATATATATACACATATATATGTATATATACATATATATGTATACATATGTATATACATATATATGTGTGTGTGATTTAATATAGATTTAATATATATATGATTTAATATATATCTATAAATAGATAAATAGAGAGGGAGAGAGAGAAGCCCAAACAAACTTTGTGGGTGATTGGTTCATGTAAGTGATCCTACATCCTAACCTATCTTGTAAAACTCAAGGGAAATG
>CM053753.1:93543301-93571036 GCA_028658305.1 Pachyuromys duprasi | reverse complement strand
TTTTGTGCACAAATGAATATAAGTCATAAAACAAGTGTTCTATATAATCTTCAAGGTCAAGGAATTGTGGGGCATGCCCATGGATCTCTTAAGAACCAATTTCAAAATATTAAAAAGGGCGAGTTATATCCCCAAACACCACAGAATTGTATTAACCATGATCTTTTTATTTTAAATATTTTTGAACGTGGCTATACAAGGCTATTCTGCGGCTGATCTATTGTGGCATCCTAATACCAAAAATAATCATTCCCAAGTAAAATGGAAAGATTGATCACTGGAATATGGCAGGTCCCCCACCCTGTATCAATATGGGGAAGAAGGCATGTTTGTGTTTTTCCACAGCATGCAGAAGGAGCCTGGTGGATCCCAGAAAGGCTGATATGGTTTGCAGGGGTTTTTCCCCGGAAGGAGGACGTTCCTGCTGGGGACCATGGTGAAGTCTGTCCTGATGGTGAACAGAGAGCTGTATTGGGCTTATGCTCCTGACCCACCTTTGTTTCACTCTGCTCTTGGGAGAAGATGTTGTGCAGAGAAACCTCTTAGATACCATGTGACTGGCCTTGATTGATCTGGTAATCAGGACAATTCTCAACAAAATCAGGAAGCATGGGACAAAGGACTATGGGACTTTGATCTGATTCTGGTTTTCAGCAGACCTGTATTTGGAAGCTTGCCACAGAAACTCTTGGGAAGCCCTAGTAACTGCCTATGTATATTCTCTTTATGCTTTGTTGTTTGGAAATGTTAACGTTTTAATAGAAAATTCAAACTTAAAAAAAAAAAAAACAAGTGGAGGGGAACCTTTGAAAAGAAAACAGTAGGAAATGGAAGTTAAAATATTTTTTCTTCTCCTCTCCAGATTCTCATATCTATCCAGGTTATCCAAAATAAGGAAACATAGATTTCAGGGTTATACAAGGAGTAGGGCTTCATGCCATCCACCCACATCTATTCTTATGGCACTATGGCTAATGCATGGGCCAGGAGGTGATTCTGGACCCTTCAGATTAATTCAAGCCCACATCTTTTGAATCATAGCAGTATATGGAGAATCAAGAAAGCCTCTTTGATGATCGATCCTGACTTATCAATAACTTTTGTTCCTTAACTTTGGCTTATGATATTAAAAGGATGGGCCCAAAAGGTGAATTGCACATTGTCACTGGTCCCCCATTACCCATCTTCCCAAGGAGTCCTGCAGGGGCCCTAGGAACACCCAGTTTAGAGCCCTCCAAGCCAGTTCACTTGCCTGTCTGATCCAACTGCGACATGGCCTGCAGAAGTGATTGTAGACTGTCTTTTGATCTCCATTACCTGCCTTCTGGATGAGGAAGGCCTACGAGGAGCCCCAGGGACATACAGCTTAGGTATTTCCCTGCCAATTCCCTGTCCTCCACCCATGGCACAGCTAGAACAGGTAAGCTCTGTTCCCTGAGCTCTATTCCTGAATTCCATTGTCAGGCTCATTGCAGCTCCATTGCAGGCAGGAATCCTGTATCAGGACCATTCAGCCAACACTAGAGATAGCCAGAGGACTAAAGGCTAAAGCAAGCATAAGACACAATCAACAATTGCCAGGGCACCATCAGAGCTCAGCTACCCTACTACAAAACCTGGATATTGTAACACAGCCAAAGCACAAGGTGATGGCTTTAAATCCAACCTTATAAAGATAATAAAAAAAGATAATAAATGAGTAAGTCCCTTAAAGAGGTACAGGAAAGTACAGTCAAATATGTGAATAAAAGTATAAACAACCTGAAAATAGATATAGAAGCAATATAGAGAACACAAGCTGAGGGGATCCTAGATGGAAAACCTAGGGACTACAACAGGCACCAAAGACCCAAGCATCACCAAGAGATTCCAAGAGATGGAAGAAAGAATCTCAGACCTAGAAGGCACAATTTAAGAAACTGACACAATCTGTCAAAACAAATGTTTTAAAACATATTTAAATATTTAAAAAGAAAACATTTTCTTTGCTCCACATCTTTGGATGATAATGCCTTCCTTTGAACTGTCCTTTATAAGAATCTTGAATCTACAAAGTTGGAACAAGTTATTGAAATTCACATACTGAAAAGGAGACAAAAATGTAATGAATTTAAGAAGATTTAGGCATGGATAAAACAAAAGAGACAGGAAAAAAATCATACAGTTAAAGAAAAAGGAAAGCTATTCATCGTTTTCTTTTCTGTCTTTTGCTCTCTGCCTTTATATATAGCTATCCTCCATGCCAACTCTTTTTTTGTCTTTTCATAAAGAATAACTTTCAGTTAACAATGAAGCGAATCTTTCATTTCAAACTTTCTAAGTATAAATTGATCTCACTCCCCCTTACATCAAAATTTGGTCACCGTCCAGTCTTCTAGGTTCCTCCATTCTCAGTAAGAATGGGTAATATTAATAATTCTTATTTATTTAAAAGCAATGAAGTTCAATAATTTAGTATATGATATTTAACTGCAATAAACATGTTTGTTATTGCTATTATTATTATTTACATTTTATTCCCTTTGTATCCCAGGTACAGCCTCCTCTCTCATCTCCTTCTCTTCTACCCTTCTTCATATTTTTTGCCCTATCCCACTTCCCTAGGCCACTGATAACGGAAGTACTCCTACTATCTGATCCTAGCTAAACAGGTCTTTTCAGGACTGCCTGAATCCTATTCCTCTGTGGGCTGTCTAGGTTGTCCCACCAGGAAGAAGTGATCAAGGAGCATGTAACTAATTTCATGTCAGAGACTCTCTTCTCTTCTTATTAGTGAACCTATGTGGAGACTGAACTGTCTATGGACTAAATCTGAGCAGGGGGTCTAGGTCCATTCTATGTATGGTATTTGGTTAATGCATCGATCTCTGTAGTGCCCTCTGGGCCCTGTTTTTTTTTTTTTTGTTGTTGTTGTTGTTGTTGTTTTATTTTGTTTTTTGTTTTGTTTTGTTTTAGCTTTGTTGGTCTCCTTGTGTGGCTCATGTCCCCTCAGGACCATTTTATATCCTCTTTTTTCCATAAAACTCCATGCACTCTGTACAAAGTTTGGCTGTGGATCTCTGAATCTGTTTTGATCCTCTGCTGGTTGGAATCTTTAGAGGACATCTGTGGTATGCTCCAGTCCTGTTCCCTGTCTTTTACTGTTTCCTGTGGCTATCCTGTTTTCCATTCTGCATGGGAATTAAGCATCTTCCTTATGGTCATGCTTTTCATTTAGCTTCTTTAGGTTTGTAAATTTTAGTATGTTTGTCTTATATAATATGGCTAATAGGGACAAGGAAAGACTAACCACTTCTTCCACATCTCTTCCATATAGTACTTGAAGACCCAGCTAGAGCAATAAGACAAGCAAAGGAGATCAAGGAGATACAATATGGAAAGGAAGGAGTTCACAGATGATATGACAGTATACATAAGTGACCCCAAAAATTCTTCTAGAAAACTCCTACAGTTGATAAATACATTCAGAAAAGTGGCTGGATACAAAATTAACTCAAAAAAAATCAGCAGCCCTCTTGTATACAAAAGGCAAAATTCTAAGAATGAAATTAGGGAAATAACACCCATCATAATAGCCACAAATAACATAAAGTGCTTTGGTGTAACTCTATCCAAGCACGTCATGTATGAAAAATTACTTCAACCTTGAAGAAAGAAATTGAAGAAGCCATCAGAAGATGGAAGTATATCCCATGCTCATGTATCAGTAGGATTAAGAGAGTAAAAATGTCATCCTATCAAATGCAATCTACAGATTCCATGCAATTCCCATCAAAATGCCAACATAATTCTTTACAGACCTTGAAAGAAGAATTCACAACTTCATATGGATAACAAGCAAACAAACAAAATCCCAGAATAGCTAAAACAATCCTGTATGGTAAAAGATCTTCTGGAAATATCTCTATCCATGATCTCAAGTTGTACTACAGAGCAACAGTAATAAAAATGGCATGGTATTGACATGGAATTGAATCAATGACCCAGAAATAAACCCTCACACCTATGGACACTAATTTTTGACACTAGAACCTCTGCTCAGATGCAGCACATGGCAGCTCAGTATCCAGGTGGATTTCTTAGTAAGGGGAACAGGGACTGTCTCAGATATGAACTCAGTGGCTGACTCTTTGATCACCTCCCCCTGATGAGGGATAAGCCTTACCAGGCCACAGAGGAGGACAATGCAGCCAGTCCTGATGAGACCTGATAGGCTAGTGTCAGATGGAAAGGGAGGAGGACCACCCTATCAGTGGACTTAGAGAGAGGAAAGGAAGGGGGTGAAAGAGGGAGGGTGGGATTTGGAGGGAGTGAGAGAAGGGGCTACAGGTGGGATACAAAGTGAATAAACTGTACTTAATAATATTTTTTTAAAAAGAGCCAAGACCATACAACGGAAAAAAGATTGCATCTTTAACAAATGGTGCCAGTCTAACTGGATATCTATATGTTTTATAACTGTTGTACCATCAGTCTATTTTCTTTGAAATACCTCTTTGGCTGCTATGTGAAGCATTTTAAAAATTGTAATCAGTCTACTCTGCTACTTTAACTTCCTAAAAGAGATTTATTTTGTCTAACAGTACAGTTCTTGCCCAAGCTTGTCTTTAAAGTATGTTAATTATCCTTTTTCATTTTTTCTGTAACTATAGGCACTAATGATTGATGCATATTTTCCTACTGCTATGTTTTGCCTCATTTTAATTTACTTCTGCTATACTTTTAAACTCCAAATAACCACCCATATCCTATCTTCAGAACACATCTCAAGTTCAACAATTTAAAAAATATTCTGATAACTGAATCATATCAACAAACAATTACCTTTGACTAGGGAGAAGCATAGAGGTAGAAGAGGGAGGAAGGGTGGGATTTGGAGGAGAAGAGGGAGGGGCCCACAGATGGCATACAAAGTGAATAAATTGTAATAAAGATGATAATTTTAAAATAATAATAATAATAATAAGGCACTAGTTAGGAATTTTAAAATGACAGTTCTTTACTGAGATGACACACTTCCTCCTATGAACTTTCCAAATCTTCTGAAATAATGTCATCAACTTGGAACCAAATGGTCAAATATGTGGTACATCTCTTAAAGAATATTATCCATCAAGTAACCCTAGTATGAGGAATCAATGGTACTTCCCTCTTTCAATGGTGTGAAAAAAAAAGGAAAGGATGGTGTTAATGGGCACTCAAATATCACAGGGAGAAATCATAGCTGATCATATATGAGCCTAGAATTTGTTCTTGTATCTACTTCACCAAAAATTCCTTCTATATTGCTAAGCTCAGTGTCATTTGCCCATAATCAATATTCAGTACCCAACTTTCATGTGTCTACTATATTTTTTCTAGGTGTTAAGGGGAGAAAAATGAAAACAGAAACAGAGGGGGAAAACAGAAAAGGAGTAGGCAGCTTATTATAATGCTGTATTAAAAATATTTCTTCAAGTTAAGATATAAAAGCCCTCTGATCCTAGTCTATCTGGTCTTAGCAAGACTGGCTGCATTGTCTTCTTCTGTGGCCTGGTAAGGCTCCTCCTCCCCTTGGGGGAAAGTGATCAAAGAGCTGGCCACTAAGTTCATGTCATAGGAGGAGGACCTCCCTTTTCAGTGGACTTGGAGAGGGACACGGGTAGGGAAGAAGAAAGGTGGGATTGGGAGGGAAGGAGAGAGGTATGGGGGGGGGGGCTTCAAAGTGAATAACCTGTAATTAATAAAATAAAAAGATATAAAGCCTATTTTCATTTATTAATTTGTTATTATAATTGCATCATTTTTCCTTCCCTTTCACCTTCAAAACCCTCTCATGTATTCTTCCTTTCTGTAAAATTCATGCCCCCCATTTCATTGTTTTTATGTGGATATATAATATGCATATATACATATATAACCCTAAGTACAACCATATTAGTCTGTGCAATGTTACTTTTATGTATGACAGCTGATTATTTTGTGACCGGTTGGTGTGTTTTTTCTAGCTCTCAGCATTCCTTATACGTTGCTTGTAGATTTTTGTGTAGGGCTGAGGCTTTGGCTGTTTCCCACTATCCATGTTAGCATATCTGTTGTTGTCTTTTTTGTTCAGTTCATGTTGAGGAAGTCATGTTGGTGAGACATTATGGGTGTAGCTTCCAGAATTCCTAGGAAACACAATTTCACAGAAACTCCCTGATTCTCTGGCTTTTACAATCTTTCTCTGCCTCTTTCCCAAAGACAGAGGAAGACAGTGCAGCCAGTCCTGATGAGACCTGATAGGCTAGGGTCAGATAGAAAGGGAGGAGGACCTTCCCTATCAGTGGACAGGGGCGGGGCATGGGAGCAAAAGAAGGAAGGATAGTAGGACTGGGAGGAGACAAGTAAGGGGCCTACAGCTAGGATTCAAAGAGAATAAATAAAAATAAATTAATCAATTAAAAAATACTTAGAGGCAGAGGTTGTGTTGTATATGCATCAATTGATATTGGGATCCACAACTTTGAATTCAAGTTTTGGATTAATGTAATAGACTATCTCTTGCAAGAGAAGTTTCCTTGATGAGGTAGTGAGGATTATGCTTATCTCTGGTTATAAGAGCAAATATGTCAAAACAGTTAGTAATTATTTTTGTTTAGTAATGTAGTGGTTGAAGGATCTCTCACTGGTCCCAAGTAGTTATCTAAGTTTCTAATGCTGGGAAAAAATTCTTTAAGTCCAATTTTTGAATTTTGATAACCACCTTATCATGCATGGTATTACTGTACCCTTAAAAGACTACATTAAGCTCCATTTTTTGCCACTAGACAGCCATATTTGAGGTGCATTGTCCATTAATTTGTGTGTAATTATTTGTTATCTAACATAACAGTTATTCTTAACATCTTCTGAATATACTCTGATAAAACATTTCAAATGAGAAAAAATAGCTAATATTTTTCCAATTATATCAAATCCAACTTATTGTTACTTCCTATGTCTACCAAAGAACACCATTATATTTCTTCAGCCTTTACTGTGGCATCTCACCATATATAATGTCACAATCACATACAGATTAAGTAGAAAGACCTGGAGGTTTCGGGTGGAATTATTTCTGTGCCTATGTTTGATTTTGTTGTTGTTGGTGGTGGTTTATTTTAGGTTATGTGTCTATTTTATTTGTCTTTATATCTATTTATTTATTTGATTTCAGAAAATCTAACTTATCTGCTGCAAGGCATAGGATTCCCTATGAATTAATAGCAAGAAATTTAGCCATACTTACGTAAAAAGAGATTCCAATAAAAACCACAGTGACCTAAACCAGAAACACCTCTGTTGTGCCAATTCTTAGATACCATTTCAAAATAACTGAATCACAATATGCATCTTAACAAGATTCTCCATTCTCTGCTGTGCTCACTGAAATGTGATCAGCGGTGGGAGAGACTGTATTAATTCGATGTTCACCAGTCCCAGTTTATGCTCAGACCCCATGTGTATTGACAAATCACAAATGCCTTCATATGTGACATACTGAATACCTTGGCCATGATCTACCTTATAAGGCTTTATTTCTAAACAAATAAATTTAAATTAAAGTAAGAATAATCTGTGGATTAGTATCAATTAGTGTGTGGGCTGTCTTATGTTCTAAGTCCTTTAGGAGACAAGAAGCAGGTCACTCATCACTTATTTTGAGTGTGACATTTAATTAAAACTAAAATATCTGGAAGAGGCAGCAAGCCCAAGTTCCACACTCAATCCAAATTTATTTCAACTAGCACCACTTAGACATGTAAGTTATTAACTGTCTTGATGAAGCCAGCACAAGACATCTTGTAAAAATTTTATCAGCGCTCTTACCATGCAGTGATAAATTAAATTATAAGAGAGTGTTTGAATAAGCCAGCTTGGTAATTTTCTTGGTGAATAAGATGGTCTCTGTCTAGACTATATACATGAAATTTTTCATCAGAACAAGTTCAGCATGAGTTTTATTGATCAATCTGAACAATCAGAAATCATAATTTTTATATAACAGTTCTCACTTTGTTTCCTTTCCTTGTAATATTCTGAAATTCTAGCCCACACTTAATTTGCCCACACTCTTTCATGCATACTGTCATAATACATGAAATCTGTCAGAGTACAGAAATGTTACTACAAGACATGATAGAATGAAGAGAAACTCATCTTCCCCTGCTTCGAAAACAAAACATACTTTGAATTGCAAGCATTATAGAGTACCTGATGAAAAATGTCACCCTCATGTGTAGAATTCTAATGTCTTCTACCTACTGTAAGCTATAAGATCTCTGTAACAATCATTGTCTCTAGCATCCAAATACCTTTCTATAGGAATGTCATATTTGAGAATGAACAACCAAGGGAGGTTGTTAAAATGTCTCTCTGTGTGTATTAATGTTATTTTGCTTTTTACTAGTACATGCTGACAGTGTATACCAGAGTAAAACTGATATCTCAAATGAAAGTTGTAGAACCATTTACTCACAACATAATTAGCTCATATAATAATGGCATGTGAGTTCCCCAAGGGTAATACATTTCAGTTCTGTTACATTTTGCTGTTATGCTCTTATGGGAAAAAATACTCCAGCAGGTTGAACGTTTTACAATTTTCATTAATTTGAACAACTTTTATGTTCTATGAAGTAAGCTGCAGTCTTGTTTTCTAGTACTCAAGTCCATTGTGCAGAAAACTTTATACCATAGCCAGAGACATTTCTGTTTAATCTGAAGATTAATTATTAGCAATAGAAAACAATATATCTTTCAAAAGTTTTTTTAATGTTTTGATAGCATTACAGATAAAATGTTAGAGAAATGTAAAAATGACAATCAATTTGGATGGCTAAACAATACAGAAAACTTTGATGAACTCGCTATTTTCCTACAAGGTCATAGTACAGCCATAGCTCTACCTTCCCTCAAAGTAGCCACAGGACCTACAGGTTACCTACCTATCATGTTACTGATGGATATTAGGTTCAGAACAGCTTTTATGCCTGTGAATGACACAGACTAAAGTTTAGTGTTGTTTTACTAAGACTGATATTGCAGACTTAATGAACCTTGACCCTTTAAATTTCAAAGCATTATTTTTATACTAATGACTATTAACAGAAAAGAGCTGGTAAAAACATAGACAAAGAAACTGTGGTATATTTACACAATGGGGCATTACTCAGCCCTTAAAAAATGACAGCATAGGCTCTTTGACCCTCCCCTATACACACCAGGAAGTATCAGCCTGGCTAGATCCCAGGGGAGGACATTGCAGCCAGCCCTGAGGAGACAAGATGATCTGGGGTCAGATGGAAGGGGAGGAGGTCTTCCCCTGTTGGTGGACTTGGAGGGGGTGGGGAGGAGATGAGGGAGGGATGGGGAGAGTGGGAGGGAATGAGGGAGAGGGCTATGCCTGGGAAGCAAAGTACCTAACCTGTGATTGATATAAAAATAAATAAATTACATTAAAAAAAGAAAATGTGATGACTTTTTATTACCTTTATATTATTAAAAATCTAAAACAAAACAAAATAATGACAGCATGAATCTTTCAAGCAAATGGATGGAACTTGAAAAAACAATCATCCTTAATGAGGTAACCCAGACCCAGAAAGATAAATATGTTATGCATTTGCTTATATTTTGATATAACCATTAAATAAATGATAACAAGCTACAATCCACAGACACAGGGAGAGTAGGCATAGGTGAAGAAACTAAGAACATGGAAGGGGAAAATAGAATACATTATATGGGAATGTTTGAGTTTGTGGTCTGTGTATTGGTGGGAGTTGGCAAAAGAGAATGATCAGGTGAGAAAGGGGAGAGGAGATGAAATTGAGGGAGGGAATGAGGGGAGAGACAGTTAGAAATGAAGGGCATTTGAGAGGCAATATGGAAACCCAGTGCAATGGAAACTTTCTATAAAATATGAAGAGCTATAGATTTTGGAACATTTACCCTACATTATATGGCTAATATCCACTGATAATCGACTATTCCATATGTGTCTTTCTGCTTCTGGGTTACATCAGACAGGATGATCTTTTCTAGTTCCATCTATTTGCCTGTAAATTTCATGATTTCTTTGTTCTTAATATCTGTGTAGCATCCCATTTTATAAATATATCACAATTTCTGTATCCATACTTGGGCTATGTCATTTCCAGAATTTGGCTGTTATGAATAAAACTACTATGAACACAGTTGAGCAAATATCCTGGTTGTATGATTGACCATCTTTAGGATATATGCTCAGGAGCAGTATGGCAGTGTCTTAAGGTAGCACTATGACCCTGAAAATTCTACTGGCGTACTGGTAGAGCTGATAAACACCCTCATCAAAGTGGTTAGATACAAAATTAACTAAAAACAAAACAACAACAAAACAACAACAAAACCTACAGCCCTCCTGTATACAAAAGTAAAAGGGCTGAGAAAAAATTAAGGAAACAACTCCCTTCACAAGTACACTGGTGTAACTCAAAACAAGCAAATTAAAGACCTGTATGAAAAAAACAAAAAACAAAAAACAAAACTTCAAGTCTTGAAGAAAGAAATTGAAGAAGACGCCAGAAGATGTAAAGCTCTCCCATGCTCATGTATTTGTAGGATTAAGATGGAAAAAATGGCCATTCTAACAAAAGTAATCTACAGATTCATTGTAATTTCCATCAAAATACCAATACAATCTTTATAGACCTTGGAAGAACTATTCTAAACTTTATATGGAAAAACAAACAAACCAAGAATAGCTAGAAATCCATCCTGTACAAAAAAAAAAAAACAAGGTCACAGGCTAGGGTCAAACTGAAATGGAGGAAGACATCCCTTATCAGTGAAATAGGGGAGGAGCAAAGGGAAGAAGAGGGAGAGAGGGTGGGGTAGGAGGAGAAAAGAGAGGGGCCACAGCTGGAGAAAAACTGAATAAATTGGAATGAATGATTATAATAAAAAAACTACAAATGGGGTAAAGAGCTAAATAGAGAATTCTCAACAGAGAATATAGAATGACAGAGAAACACTTAAAGAAATGAAAAAGTGGGAAGACATTGGAACTCATCAACACGGGAGACTACTTCCTGAATAGAACACCAACAGCACAGGCTCTAAGATCAACAATCAATAAATGGGATCTCATGAAACTGAAAAGCTTCTGCAAAGCAAAAGACACCGTCATCAAAACAAAATGACAGCCTACAGACTGGGAAAGGATCTTGACCAACCCTACATCTGATAGAGTGTTAATATTCAGTATATATAAAGAACTCAAGAAGTTAAAAAGCAAAAAATCAAGTAACCCAATTAAAAAATCGGGTACGTAGCTGAACAGAAAACTCTCTGTAGAAGATTGTAGAATGGCAAAACAAAACAAAACAAAACAAAACAAAACAAAACAACACACTTAAAGAAATGCTCAATGTCCTTAGACATCAGGGAGATGTAAATCAAAATAACCCTGAGATTTCACCTTACAACCACATTAGAATGGCTAAGATCAAAAACTCAAGTGACAAAACGTGCTGGAGAGGTTGTAGAGAAAGGGGAACCCTCCTCCATTGCTGATGGGAATGCAAACTTGTACTCTGGAAATCAATTTGGCGCTTTCTTAGATAATTAGGAATAGTGATTTCTTAAGATCCAGCTATACCACTCCTAGGCATATATGGAAAAGATGCTCAAGTACACAACAAGGACATTTGCTCAACCATGTTCGTAGCAGCTTTATTTGTAATAGCCAGAACCTGGAAACAACCCAGATGTCCCTCAGTTGAGGAATGGATACAGAAATTATGGTACTTTTATACAATGGAATATTACACAGCAATTAAAAACAAGGAAATCATGAAATTTGCAGACAAATGGTGGGACCTAGAAATGATCATCCTGAGTAAGGTATCCCAAAAGCAGAAAGACACACATGGTATATGCTCACTTATATAGACTTATAAGATAGGATAAACATACTGAAATCTATACACCTAAAGAAGATAAACAAGAAAGAGGACCTGGGGTAAGATGATCAATTCTCATTTAGATAAATGGGATGAGCATTGGAATTAGGAGAAAACAAGCAACACGACAGGAGCCTACCACTGAGGGCCTCTGAAAGACTTTACCTAGCAGTGTATCAAAGCAGATATTAAGACTCATAACCAAACTTTCGGCAGAGTGCAGGGAATTATATGAAAGAAGGGCGAGTTAGTATGACCTGAAGCGGACAGGAGCTCCACAAGGACCAAATATGTCAGGACACAGGGGTCTTTTATGAGACTTTTTCTCCAACCAAGAACCATGTATGGATATAACCTAGAGCCCCTGTTCAGATATAGCCCACTATAGCTCAGTATCCAACTGGGTACCCTAGTAAGGAGAACATAGACTATTTCTGACATGAACTCAATGGCTGGCTCTTCAATCCATGCCCCCTCCGAGGGAGGAGCAACCTTGGTAGGCCACAGAAGAGGACATTGCAGCCAGTCCTGAAGATCCCTGATAAGCTAGGGTCAGATGGAAGGGAAGGAGGTTCCCCGCCCCCATCAGTGGACTTGGAAAGGGGCAGAGAGGAGATGAGGGAGGGATGGGGAATGTGGGAGGGAATAAGGGAGGGGGCTAAGGCTGGGATACAAAGTACATAACCTGTGATTAACATAAAAATAAAGTAAAATAATTAATAAAAAAGACATGCTCAAGGTTCTTAGTCATCTGGGAAATGGGAAATGCAAATCAAAATGATTCTGAGATTCCATCTCACACCCATCACAATGGCTAAGATCAAAAATTCAATGACAACACATTTTGAAGAGGATGTGGAGAAATGGGAACCCTCCTCCACTGTTAGTGCAAATATAAACTTGTATAACCACTTTGAAAATCAATCTGGTACTTTCTCGATTTCGTACTTTCATTGGATTCCTGAATTTGTAAATGAGTCTCTGATCTCGTGCTTGTCCACGCTTGAGATGATGGTTTTTGTTTTATCTTAATATATTTTATTTTGTTATGTTCTGTTATTATCTCATAGAAGCCTGTTGTTTTCTAATGAGAGTCAGAGGGAATTGGTTCCAGATGAGAAAGGATGTGAAGGGAAGTGGAAGGAGAAATTGTATAAGATTATATTGTATGAGAGAAGAATTTATGCTTATAAAAGGGAAAAATAATTTAAAACCAAAAGATAATTGGGAAGAAGTTTATTCCCACTTAAAAGTGATCGCAGATATCTTTTTTTATTGTTTACAAGGGTGATGAAAATTATAAAGCCAGGATTTCTTGTAGTTTCTGGCTTTCAGGTTTGTAGGGGGAAAAATGCTAAGATGTTTTTATAGGTTTTGAGAAACAATGATAAGAAAAATAGGACATGATAACTCTTTGAGACTGTGTGAAAGTCTGACTATATGTTTGTGTGTTTAAATATGTTTGTGTTGTGTGTTACATGTATGTGCATTTGTATCCATGTGTATATGTGCATGTTTGCAAGGTTGGAGGAAATCATAATGAAACATAGTTCATCGTATTACATCAATTTGACACATCTAAGAAAAGTTCGCCAAGACCTGGTATGTTCAAAAGAAAACCAAAGTGTGTCTTTGACCCAGGTGTATGACAGTATTCTCAGATTTGAATGTGCTCTAAGCTGCACAAAATGTGTCAGCTACTATGCTAGCTCTGGGGTTTTTCTAAGTGAGGGATAAGTGAAGGACCTTGATGTGCCTGCTCTGTACGATTCTTGAAAAAGTATTCATTCAAAGTACTCAGAAGCCGAGTAAAACAAACTGGAAGAACAGTGGTGCTGCCCCAAAGTTTGCTGGTTTTTCAAAAAGTTTATCCTTAGATTTCCTCCCTATGATACATAGATGGTACTTTGGGAAGAGTTTCTCAGAAAGATACAGAATTACAGAATACAAACTGAAAATAAAATATAAATTTCCAGTAGTATTTTCTTCAACACAATGTTTATATTATAAGAGTAATAATGATAACAACAATAATAATTTCAGAGCTGCAAAGATGACTCGGCCTTCAAGGATGCTTGTTGCTCTTTCACAGGACTGAGTTCCCTTCCCAGCAGCATGCTAGCAGGTCCCAGTTGCATGAAACTCTCCAGCAGGATATTCAACAACCTGTTCTGGAAACTGTGGGTGCCCTGCTGAGCATGCCATATGTGTGCACACACATACACACAAATGAGAAGAAATCTTTAAAAAAATCATACTAGAACCATTATCTATGTTAAGTGTATGCATTGCATTATAAATCTTTAAATTTAGTTTTATAAAATTTTAAATACCTCATAGAAATATTATGCAATATTAAATCCTACTATCAATATGCTATAAGGTTGGTAGGGTTGTGCTCAGAGACAAACTAAAAACTCCCTTTCCTTTGTTTAATATCAAAATGGATCTGTATTTGCAGAGGACTGAACTAGAATTGACAACCATTAAAATTTCAAAAATAATTAAGCATCTTGTTTGAGTTAGATGATATTCATGAGTGTGAAGATGCCATGAAATATGCAATGAATTAATACAAGCCAAAACAAACAAACATATATGCATATAAATTTAAGAGTATTTAATCCACATTTAAGTTAAATGAATATAAATGACTCATACAACATACAAACAAAACAGAATAATGTATACACTGTACAAGTTAAAACTGCATTATTCATTATGAGCATTTGAGTTCAGTTGTATGTCAGTCTGTTACCTTATCACAGAGGAGGAAATGCAATGAGGATTCAGGAGTGTTTCTTTTTTTTTTTTGAACAGGAAAGAGTAATTCCTTAGAATCATTTGAAGTCAGTTTTAAATAAACCTAATTTAGTGTGCTGAATCAATACAATTTTAGTTTTCAAATGTTTTCACTCATATGAGAAAAATTACAATGAAGTGATTCACTGACATCCATTTTAAATATTAAAGTTTTTTTGTGAACCATTAGTTTTGCCTCATAGAGATATAAACCTTTTTTAAACTTGTCTCCTCTAGATTTGCTATTAATATTTTAGCAAAATCAGACTCCATGGAAATATTCTCTCCCATTTCCCAACCTTTGGCTTTACCTTCAATTATTATGTTGGTTTCTTTGAATCTTTGGTCATCTCTCCTAACTCTCTCTCTGTGTATGTTGTGTATGTTTGTATTTCTTTAGATTCTAAATATAAAATGTCTAAACTTACATTTGGAGAGCAGTCTATCTATGTATCTATCATCTGTCTATCTATCTATCTATCTATCTATCTATCTATCTATCTATCTATCTATTTATATCTCTATCTATCTGTCTAATAGTGTAGCTGATAAAAATTCTGGTGGTCCTGATTTCAAAAAAAAAAAAAACATTTCTGACACACAGAACCTGGAATATTTCTTAAAAGCTGACATGCTTTAGACATCTATTACATTTCTTAAGTATTTTTGCTTTTGTTGAATGAATTGAATGGTCAATATATTAAAATATATAATTACCAAAGAATTAAAATGTTATATTATTTGTGCTTTACTATTCAGAGAGGAGAGGATAGTTGTTTTATCTGTATGTTTTAGAAAGTTTATAGAATCAGGCAATTTCATTTAGATTTCAGGAAAATAATTAAGGAAATGAATACATCTTAATATAAATGACTAGATTGACTTCATGGCCAAGTTGATGAATAGGGAGTTGTGACTATATTCCCTATATAGTCACTGATCTGTTATACCTCATAAAACAGAAATGGTTGTATGGATGACAACAATACTGTCTTTAATACATATTACTTATGTTCTGTCCTAACACAATTAGAAGATGTCAAGGATATAATTTGTAACTAAATGTACTTTTAACTAGATAGGGTCACTATTGCTGTGATGATGTGATGAAAAATTGTGGTGGTAAGAAAGGCCTCCATGAGCTCATATTTTGACTCTTAGCCCTCAGGGAGGAGCACTATTTGAGATGAATCAGAGCAATTAGGAGGTGAGAGTAGATGTGGTCTTGGAGAAAGTGAGTCATTAGGGGTAAACTTTAAGGTGTTGAAAGCCCATGCCAAGCCTAGTTTCTCTATATACTGTGAATCAGGATTTAGCTATCAGCACCATGCTTTCATTCATACTACCTGCCATAATGATAATGAATTCACTGCAACTGTAAACAAGCCCCCAGTTAAATGCTATCCAAATTGCTTTGGTCATGGTGTCGCTTCACAACAATAGAACACTGTCTAGAAAAACAAAATGATCTACAGAAAGTTGGGGAAAAGGGATTTATTTTGTTTAGTTTCTATATAATCGTTCATCATCAAAGGAACTCAAACATGGCAGGTACCTGAACTTATGAGCTAATGAAGAGGCCATATAGGCATGTTGCATACTGACTCACTTCCCATGGGTTATTTGGCCTGCTTCCTTATAGAACTAAGGGCAACTGGTCCAGTGCTGGCCTCATCCAAAATGTACAGACCGTAACACATCAATAACTAAATAAGAAAATTCCTACAGGCTTTCTTACAGACTGTTCTTTTTTTAAAAAGTAAAAATTACCATTTATTTAAAAAATCCTTGAATTTTGAATTTAAATGAAACATTTATTAAATAATATTCCCTTTCTAGGACTGTTGTGATGGGGGAATCGCTAAAGTTGTTTAAAAAAAATTAAAACTTTTATTATTAGTTACATTTTATTAACTCTGTATCCCAACTGTATCCCCTTCTCTCATTCCCTCCCAATCCCACTCTCCCTCCCTCATCTACTCCATGCCCCTTCCAAGTCCATGCTCTCTGTTGGTCATACAGCCTGTTCTTATGGAAGCATTTTATCAATTGAGGTTACCTTATCTCAAATGAGACTAGCTCTATCAGTTTGACATAAAACTAGCCAGCACAATAAAATATACATGTTATCACTTACAGATGGAGTTAGCTCCAGTTTTTCCTTTTACTTAGGAATACAGGTAAGTACATGTGAAACTGTCCTGAAACTGGCTTTGAAACACAGAACCATTTACTTCAGAAGCTGGATAAGAATCAGAGCAAAACAGACCCAAAATCCAAGAACAAGAGTATAAATCTCAATTACTGCAAACGTACATAAGCAAGGTTCTGGACCCATCATACCTGTGTAACTTTTTGCTTATCTCTTTAAAATAAGAACATTTAGAGGGGTTGTATTGAGGAGTAGTAAAAGAAAAAATAGAGGGGTCAGTAAGAGCTGAATAAGTCACAATGTACCACACACATGAACAAAAATGTGAAAGACTAACTCAAGTTATAGAACAACCAGCCATAGGTAAAATTCATGAAATTAAAGAAAGATATGTCATCATGTCACATTTCTTTCCAATAGATCTCTGAGATTTCTAATGAGTTGTAGAAATTCTAGGTTCCAGAAGCAATTTGGAACTTACCATATGAAAGAGGTTTCTTCCTATTTTATAGTTACTGAGGATACACTACCCCATAGTTACAGAAATACACTAGTTACTGAGGCTACACTATGCCATAATTACTGAGGATAGAGTATCCCATTGTTACTGAAGATGCACTACCACATAGTTTCTGAAGTTTAATTATTCCATTGTTACTGAGGATGCACTATCCCATAATTACTGAGGATATACTTATTATCTCATAGTTACTGAGGATGCACTCTCATTGTTACTTAGGAGGCTCTTTCTGTAGTTACTGAAGATACACTACGCCATAGTTACAGAAATACACTATTTCAAAGTTACTGAGGCTGCACTATATCATAGTTACTGAGGACAGAATATCCCATTGTTACTGAAGATCCACTATCCCATAATTTCCAAGAATGTACTATTCCATATTTCCTGAGGCTGAACTATTCCATAATTACTGAGGATGCACCATCTCATTGTTACTGAGGGAACTCTTTCCCATAGTTACTGAGGATAAGTTATCACATAGTAACAAAGGATAAAAGAGACAAAAATAAATATGAAAATGATGCTTTTACCTCTTTTCAGACTAGTGAAGTAGAATTCTCATTTTTGTCTTTACTTTTTGTTTTTGTTTGTCATTGGATAAATCTTTACATCCTTTGTTGAACTGTTGTCTTGGACATTCTACCAAGGTCAAGACTTTTATAATCACTTTTCATTTTGCATTTTTTCTATCAAAAGATGGAGCTAAAGATAATTTACTAGTATCTGACACCAAAAAAATGAGGTCATTACCACAAGTAACAATGCTACAGAAAACAAGGTCAATTGTTAAATGGAACCACTGTCTAACACTGATATCTATTAGTCAGGTCAGAAGTGTAGAGTTTGTGTTTTAATAATTTCTTGGAATTGAAGCACATCTATATCTTCTAATTTTATAATATTATAAAATTGGTGATTACGATTTAACATATGTATTCTGGAACTACAAAATCTCATACCCAGAAACCACTCTTTATTGAATGTCTGCCAATTAAAAGACATTTAACCTGAGCATTCTGGGATATATTGAAATTAATCAGCTCCCATTCACATTGTCTGATTGACTTTAGTAGAGCCACAACACATACTCTTCTCTAAGTAATAAAGAGACAGAACTAGCCCAGAATAGATATTTTATGGGTTTTATTCAGGTATACACAGTTGCTGTAAGCTCACATATGCAATAGATACATCCTAGGCAAAGGTCAGCACTATTCCAAAACCCTTTTCTATTACCTTTGCCCTTTTTCTTCCCCCTTTTCGGGAAAATTTACTGAACTTTGTAGTGTGTGTTGTTATATATGACATACATGTTCTATCTATAGTCCTTAGCTGAGTACTCCCAGAACTTAGTGCCAACACCCTGAGCAGTTATTAGTTTCTTTTCTTTGTTTATTTGTTCGAGAGACAGTCTCACTATGATGCCTAACTGGCTTGGAGCTCACTGTGTTCAGAGGACCAGGCTTCCCTTGAACACCAAGAGATCTTCCTGCTCCTGGGTTTCTGTATTGACCATTATCTCTGAAATAAGTGGGTTGACTGACAAAGTTAAGAGGAACACAAATCTTTCAGCTACAAGGGCTAAGCTATGATATATTATTTTTAAGACACATCATTATATATGATAAAGCAAAGATAATCTTATTCATTGATTGGCAAACTTATCTTATTAAGAATAATTCTAGCTTATGAGTATTGCACAGGAGAATACTTAAGTATCTCTAATGACATATAATCAAGAAGAAAAGTAAATCACAGCACACTCAATCCTTTTCCTCAGAGAGTGAAGAGATGAGCCAGGTGTTAAAATGAACCATACACTTAAGTTTAATTTGTTTCTTTACTACTAGAGGTATGTTACTTCATAACCAAAGAAACCTTATGGGTCCACACAAATGTTTTTAGATACAGAGCCAAATCTACATTCAAAACTGTCTTTCATAAACAACAGAGAATCAAGAGGAAAAGAAAGGGGGCAGAGAGAGATAGAGAGAGTAAGAGAGAAAAAGTGAGAGAAATAGCACATTTATGAAATAATTTCTCATATATATTCTAAAAATTTATAACATCACCAAGTGTCTTCAAATACATTTTTATATATTCAGAGGGTAGCACACGTTTTGAGTTAACTTTAACTAACAAAGGTTATAAAATGGAATTATGTAGATAGAGTATTTATAATAGAAATGTATTTTTCACATACACATTCTTTTGAAAATGAATGTTAAGTCACTCTCAATTATGGTTTTTTCTCCACTAATACAATTACTTTCACAACACATTACTTTTTAGGGTCTTCAATGAATGCAGTTTTTTTTACCTCAATATTACATATAATTGTGACTTGTTGCATATTTTCTCTCTAAATGACAAAGTAATAGGAGCAGGTCTTGCTTCCACTTTTGCAAATGCTTTTTTTAATCAGGTGCATACCTCTAAGTACATTCTTTATACAAATCAATTGTATGAGAATTTGAGGTACATTTTATTTTGTGATTTACTTAAGTGTAATGGGGTAGACACACAGGCAATGATGAACAAAGCCTAGATGGCAAGAGGAGGGCAGGATTCCCCAGGATGTATCAAATGTGGCACAGATACAGTTTTCATAACAGGTAGTTACAATTTCGGTTATTTCCCATGTGCTGCTTTTTCTGTATAAGCTTTGTCTTGCCCAATTAGCTCTCAATGGTGCTTGAAATTCCCACCTGAAATGCCTTATGTTGACCTGTCCATTTTAATCAAGTTAAATACTACCTGAGAGGAAGATATATTAGCTATCACTTAGGCACAAATTAGTTTATCTGGACCTATTACTGCACATTATTGGACAGCAAACAAGGGGACTTAGAGCAGTGGCTTTTGAAATGATTCAAACACCAGGCCACAGAATGACACTGTTCTTGAGGATGAATACTATGCAATATTAAATCAAATACTATAGTAATAATTATTTAAAATCCTTAGTTATACTAAGCCTCATGACATTTTGTAATGCATACTGCTAATTAAAATAATGTAAAATTGAATTATAACTATGTCTTTCTTTAGTTAGTCTTAAACATTGTAGCACATTATCTATAAGAATTCTCTCTGTCTTTTGTTGGCTGAGCTTTTATGCTGGCCTCTGAGGCCAGATACAAAATTAACTCAAAAAAATCAGTAGCCTTCCTGTATACAAAAGACAAAAGGGCTGAGAAAGAAATTAGCAAAACAACACCCTTCATAATTGCCACAAAAGACATAAAGTACCTTGGTGTGACCCTATCCAAGGAAATCAAAGACTTGTATGAAAAAAATTTCAAGTCTCTGAAGAAAGAATTAGAAGAAGATATCAGAAGATGGAAAGATCTCCCATGCTCATGGCTTGGCAGGGTTAACATAGTAAAAATGGCCATCTTACTAAAAGCAATCTACAAATTCAATGCAATTCCCATCAAATTACCAACACAATTCTTTACAGACCTTGAAAGGAAAATTCTCAACTTCATATGGAATAACAAGAAACCCAGAATTTCTAAAACAATTCTCTACAATAAAGATCTTATGGAGGTATCTCCATCCCTGACCTCAAGCTTTACTATAGAGGAACAGTAATAAAAACTGCATGGTACTGGCATAGAAACAGAATGGTGGATAAATGGAAGTGAATAGAAGACTCAGAAATAAGCCTACACACTTATGGACACCTGATTTTTCACAAAGATGCCAAACCATACAATGGAAAAAAGATAGCATCTTCAACACATGGTGCTGGTCAAACTGTATGTCTACATGTAGAAAAATGCAAATAGATCCATTCTTATCACCCTGGACAAAACTAAAGTCCAAGTGGATCAAAGATCTCAACATAAAACCAGACACATTAAATCGGTTAGAAGAAAAAGTGGGGAAGAGCCTTGAACTAATTAGTACAGGAGACAACTTCCAGAACAGAACGCCAAAAGGACAGGCACTAAGATCAACAATCAATAAATGGGACCTCATGAAACTTAAAAGTTTCTGTAAAGCAAAGGACACTGTCAACAAAACAAAACGACTGTCTATAGATTGGGAAAGAATCTTCACCAACCCTTTATCTGACAGAGGGCTAATATCCAGTATATATAAATATCTATAGAAGTTGAAAAGCAACAAATCAAACAATCCAATTAAAAAATGGGAAACAGAGCTAAACAGAGAACTCTCGATAGAGGAATATCTAATGGAAGAGAAACACTTAAAGAAATGCTCAACATCATTAGCTGTCAGGGAAATGCAAATCAAAACGACAGTGAGATTTCACCTTACACCCATCAGAAAGGTCAAAATAAAAAACTCAAGTGATAACATATGCTGGAGAGGTTGTGGAAAATGGAATCCTCCTCCACAGCTGGTGGAAATGTAAACTTGTACAACCACTCTGGAAATCAATCTGGTGCTTCCTCAAACAACTAGGAATAGTACTTCCTCAAGATCGAGCCATACAACTCCTGGCATATATCCAAAAGAAGCTCAAGTACACAATAAGGACATTTGCTCAACCATGTTTGTAGCAGCTTTATTTGTAATAGACAGAAGTTGGAAACACCCCAGATGCCCCTCAACTGAGGAATGGATACAGAAATTCTGGTACATCTGCACAACAGAATATTACTCAGCAATAAAAAAATAAGGATGTCATGAAATTTGCAGGTAATTGGTGGGAATTGGAAAGGATCATCCTGAATGAGCTATCCCAGAAGCAGAAAGACACACACGGTATATACTCACTCATATAGACATATAAAATAGGATAAACCTACTAAAATCTGCAAACCTAAAGAAACTAATCAAGAGGGAGGATTCTGGCTAAAATAGTCAATTCCCAGCCAGAAAGGCAAAGCAGATGGATATCAAAAGAAGAAGAAAACAGGAAACAAGCTAGGAGCCTGTTACAGAGTGCCCCTGAAAGGCTCTGCCCTGCACAATATCAAAGCAGATGCTGAGACATATGGCCAACTCTTGGGCAGAGTGCATGGAATCTTAAGAAAGATGTGAGAAATAGTAATATAGGGAGAGGACAGGAGCTTCACAAGGAGAACAACAGAACTAAAAAATCTGAGAACAGGGGTCTTTCCTGAGACTGATACTCCAACCAAGTACCATGCATGGAAAAAAACCTAGAACCGCTGCACAGATGTAGCCCAAGACATTTCAGTATCCAAGTGGGTTCCATAATAATGGGAACAGGGACTGCCTCTGACATGAACTGATTGGCCTGTTCTTTGATCACCTCACCCTGATGGGGGAGCAGCCTTATCAGGCCACAGAGGAAGACAATGCAACCACTCCTGACGAGAGCTGATGGACTAGGAGCAGAAGGAAGGAAAGGAAGACCTCCCCTATCAGTGGACTTGGGGAGGGGCATGCATGGAGGAGGGAGAGGGAAGGTGGGATTGTGAGGGGAGGAGGGAGGGCTTTATGGAGGGATACAAAGTGAATAAAGTGTAATTAATGAAAAACTAAAAATAAAAATAAAAAAGTAAAAAAAAAATTCTCTCTTCTTTCAATTTAAAGTGACATATTATTGTTATAAAACAAAAATGTCAAATTCAAATCTAAGACTGTAATTAGTATTTGTCTTCTTAAGAAGACTTTTTTCTTTATAAGTCATTTTTCTATATAAGTCATTTATTGTAAGGTAGATCAGTATTTCATAAAACTTATGAGGACGTCAAATGTTACTATACTATACTATACTATACTATACTATACTATACTATACTATACTATACAAACATTATCTTTTTGTTTACATGTAAAATCTGGGGAAACTTTTGGGATTAACTGGATGTGAGGTATCTACTGAGCAGCTTCGATTGTTTCCTCTGTTTCGGGAAGGCAAAAAGTTCGCATATGTCGGACCTATTTTAGAATATTGGGGTAGTACAGATAGGCTGAAATATATTTGTAGTGAAAAATAAATCCAGAGAGCATATATACAATGCATTATATTATCTCATGTCTACTAAGAATGGAATCTACTATGTTCTATCATTGAAAATGAGAGAAAAATAATTACTATAGTAATTTTAAATAGTTTTTTTTAATTACAGCCTAATAGGCTGTAGTACATGCCTGCTGACAAACGGCTTACTTATAGATGTAGAAAATGAACAATTGTTCATTTAAATTCTTTTTCATCCTAGGTTATAAGTCTGGTTTGTTACAACTTGTATTATTATTATTCATTACAATATAAATGGATAATAAAGACAAATATTGGAAAAGAAAAATAAATTTTTTTCCTGTAAGTTATCATTGTCTGACCTTCAAAATTGTTTTCTCTCAGCATATATCTGGACATTTATTCTAGCATTTTTAAACTATTTCTCAATAGGTTAAATGCAATCCTTTAAGATAAAGTGCAAGTTTATAATCAGTAGACATTTCTCATTTAAGAGCTAAGAATGTTACTAAGTGAAGAAAGCTATAAATCTCACTACTTCTATTCATAACGGAGCAAGGACTTTTAAGCATAATAGTCTGCTCTGTGAGCCAAGGAACACTTAGCAGAACACTCAGAGATTCGAGGAAAATAGGAACAGGAACTCAACACTTCAGTAATGAAAATTTACATGATGAAAGAATGCCAGCAACTTAAGAAATTCTATAGACAGAAACAACAAAATTTTAAAATTTTACAATGTTATTTTTGTAATTTTATGGTCTAAGAAAAGAAACTCAGTGAAGAGCTTAGCACATCAGTTAAACTCTGGAGGAGAATCTGTAATTGAAAAAGAGTGCAGGGAATCATATGAAAAAAGGGGGAGTTAAGTATGACCTGGAGAGGACAGGAACTCCACAAGGACCAAATACATCTGGGCACAGGGATCTTTTATGAGACTGTTTCTCCAACCAAGGACCATGTATGGATATAACCTAGAATCCCTGCTTAGATGTAGCCCATGGTAGCTCAGTATCCAAGTTGGTACCCTAGTAAAGGAACAGGGACTATTTGTGACAAAAACTCAATGGCCAGCTCTTTGACCTCCCCGCATCCAGAGGGAGGAGCAGCCCTGCTAGGCCACAGAGGAGGACTTTGCATCCAGTCCTAAATATACCTGATAGGCTAGGGTCAGATGAAAGGGGAAGAGTCCCCAATCAGAAGACTTGGAAAGGGGCAGGGAGAAGATGAGGGAGGGAAGGTATGATTGAGAGGGAATGAGGGAGCAGGATATAGCTGGGATACAAAGTTAATAAACTGTAACTAATATAAAAAAAATAAAAAATCAATAAAAAGTGAAACAATATTGTTGTATGACATTAGAGATTATCTGCAAATATCTATGGAGTGTCAGTTCATATGAAGGCACACATACACACAGATATAGTTGCACATACACACCACACTTCTTGCTACTGTACTTGATACAGACACACAAGTCTCTCTTCTCTATCATTCTTTATCTCTGTGAATGACTTCTAACTACAGAAATTAAGGGTCAGTTTAAATTCTGATTTTAAAATATTAGGTGAATGAGAAGCAGGTATTGGTTTAAATGATAAGGAGATGTGTTCTGGTTTTTGTTGTTGTTGTTGTTTCATCTTTACATGAAAAGATAGGAATGATAGTGAAAAGAGTGATAAACTAGTGTGAGCCGAAAGAAAAATTGAAGAGGCATAAGAGGAAGAAAACAAAAAAAAAGAAGGGCAGGAAGAAATGAAACTAAGAATTTACTGACATGCTTGTATCTTTCTGGTGACAAATATCAAAATGATATGTCCTCCAAAATAATGTAATTGATTCCTAAGCTATACGACAAATTATCAGTGTGATGCCTGAGAAATCCAATAGATTTAAATGTGCATTTATAAACTTGTGCATATACTTTAATGCTGTAATTACATGGCAAGTTGTATCTGCTCAGAACCAGCACTAGTTATGATAAACAATATGATTATACGGTTACTCATTTCATTCACTAAAAAGCTCCACACGGATAAAAATAATTTCTCATAAATTACAGGGTAGCTGAATCTCACTTTAAGTACCAATTTAAGTATGGTAAAACAAATTATCACTCACTGAAAACATAATGAAACTTGCATATTCTTGTATAAAATTGATTTTGCAGTTTACAGTTATGTTAGAATATGTAATTTGAACTGTTTTCAGTGTTACGATATTTAAGCATTCAAAATATTTTCATAATAACTTTTAAGATTTAAATTCTGTTTCAGAAGGAGTACAATAAGAAGAAAGTCCCTAAGTCACATACTTGCCTCACACTTAAAGCCGTGTAGAGAAAAACAGAGTGTAGCCATGAGTAGGACCCAATCCAGCAACAGTGTACATTCTATAAATATGACAGTGTCCAAATGGGTTCCCCAGTAAGGGGAACAGGGACTATTTCTGACATGAACTCGATGGATGGCTCTTTCACACACACACACACACACACACACACACACACACACACACCGCCTAGGGAGGAGCAGTCTTGCTAGGCCACAGAGGAGGACTTTATAGCCAGTCCTGAAGAGACCTGATAAACCAGGGTCAGATGGAAGGGGAGGAGGTCCTCCCCTATCAGTGGACTTGGAAAGAGACAGGGAGGAGATGAGGGAGGGTGGGATTGGGAGGGAATGAAGGAGCAGAATACAGCTGAGATAAAAAGTTAAAAAAAAAACTGTAACTAATATTAAAAAATTAAAAAAAGAAAAAAAATACAGCATTATGGGATTCAGCAATATGGATAATGAACACAACCCTATGCGATTTAATTTAATTTAATGTGGATTCAATTCCTATGGACAGTTTTTCTTTTTTTAATGACTTTAGTAAGCTAGCTAAAGTTGTTAGTTATGGAAAAAGTAAGTCTGCATAGCTTTTCCCAGTTCTTTGCGCAAAGCTAAAAAAAAAAAATAGTTGGAGCACAAGTTTTTGGAAAAATGTAGGTGTCATTTCTAAAATAGACTGATGTTTACTGACATTTATAATGTACCACTTTAAAAAGCTTTGAATATTAATGCTTTGGGCCCATATCATGAAAATGTCAGAATTTAAGAAAAGGGACCTTGGCTTTGAACGGACTCAGATACATTTCATATACACGTTCACAGGAGGCTCTGTTCATGCTGCTTTGGAATTCAACATAAGGCAAGCACTGCCCTATAGCCTCTGGATTTCAATTATGCCTTTTTCAAGGTTAATTTTAATGTTGATATCATGATAACATTATTATTATCCCTTTCCTACCTCCATACCCTCCTATATATCTTCCATATTTTCTTTCTAATTCATGGCCACTTTTTACAAAACTGATTGTTATACATGTATACATGTATATTAACATTAGTATATTTAGGTATGATATGTTATATTTACATTATATTATATGTATGCATTTAGGTATTACATACATATATCCACTTATATTATTTAGTTTGTACACATGTAGAATACATATTGTATATATACACATATATAGGTATGTCTGACTACAAGGCTTAGGAAAAGTCATAAAAAAGTAGACACAGACTCATAACCCTGTGCTAAAGTCAGAAAAAGACTTCATGACAACAGCAGACATCAACTATTCCTGTGAAGGCAAGTATTATTCATCTACATAATCAGTTGTCTTATTATAATATATATGTTATATATATATACATACCTAAATACACAAATAGAACTCAATCAGTCAGCATGTTACTGATTTATAGCGCTCATCTTTGGTGTTAGATAAACAAATGATGTGTTCTTCCCTGTAGCACACGGCCTCTCAACATTATTTTTTAATTTTTCTTTATTTTATTTTATGTTACTTTTTAGTTAAATTTTTATTTTTTATATTAATTACAGTTTATTCACTTTGTATCCCACTTGTAGCCCCTTCCCTCTTTCCCTCCCAATCACACCCTCCCTCTTTCATCTCCTGCCATGCTTCTTTCCAATTCCACTGAGAGGGGAGGTCCTCCTCCCCTTCCATCTGACCCTAGCATATCAGGTCTCATCAGGACTGGCTGCACTGTCCTCCACTAAATTATCTGTAGTTCTTGGTGAAGGGTTGAAGGTTCATAGGCTTTGCTATGTCTATGTTAGCATGTTTACTTATGTAACATGTTGTCTTTTTCAGGTCAGGTTTAGGCAATCATGTGGGTGAGACAGTGCTCATGCCTTTTTATTATTATTTCTATCCCAACTATCTAAGTTGGGATAGAATGCAAGCTAGTATTACTTGTTACTTAAATTAAAATGTAAGTTAACTTACAAACATGTAATATTGGACTTGTTTTAGTGCAGAAGATATCCAGTTACCTTATATTGTTATCTTTCTTTTTTT
>CM053753.1:93518791-93542801 GCA_028658305.1 Pachyuromys duprasi | reverse complement strand
TCTGTATCCATTCCTCAACTGAGGGACATCTGGGTTGTTTCCAGGTTCTGGCTATTACAAATAAAGCAGCTATGAACATAGTTAAGCAAATGTCCTTGTTGTGTTATCTTTCTAATCAGCACTTGAGTTAGCACTGGTCTGGACTATATGTCTGAAGAAGAGCCATAAAAAGTAGATACAGGGTGATAACCCTGTGCTAAAATCAGAAAAAGACTTCATGACAACAGCAGATATCAACTATCTCTTTGAAGGAAGGCAGCTTTCAAGTATTATTCATCTGCATAGTTGAATGATAATGATAATGCTTTTGTGTCTCAAATACTGAAGCAATATGACAAAGAGCTAAACATAAGTTAATCAGAAATTATTAAACAACTAAAGCGTTAGAAAACTTCTACGCTAAGATTTCATCAGTATGAGTCACCATTAGTTTATGATTTTTGGTAGATTTTTGTGGTCATTTATGTATACTATCATGTTATCTACAAACAGTGATACTTTCATCTCTTCCTTTCCAAATTGTGTCCCCTTTAGTTGTCTTTTTTTCTCTACCTAGGACTTCAAGTACTATGTTGAAGAGATATGGAGAGGGTGGGAAGCCTTGCCTTGTCCCTGATTTTAGTGGAATTGACTAAAATCTCTCCATTAAGTTTGATGTTGGCTATAGGCTTGCTGTATATTGCCTTTACTATGTTAAGGTATGCTCCTTGTATGTCTGATCTCTCCAAAGCGTTAAACATGAACTGCTGTTGGATTTTGTAAAATGCTTTTTTGGCATCTAAGGAGATGATCATGTTGTTATTGTTGTTTGTTTTTGTTTTCTTTACTTTTAGTTTGTTTATATAGTGGATTACATTGATGGATTTTTCATATGTTGAACCACCCCTGCATGCCTGGAATTTTGAATTTTTAATTTTCTAAGGTGCCATGGAATATATCTATCTTAACTTCAGATTATTTCTTGTTTACTTTTAAAAGTTATTTTATTATAATAAACATTAAACTTCTGTATTATATGTTCTAGTTATTCATTGTTGTACACAAATAATCCCTAAGATCTTGAATCATTGGAAGTGATTGTGTTAGGGTTTATAATCTTAGATTAATATTCCCTGCTTAATCTTCACTTCTATTTCTAAAGAACTAAATATGGTATTCATCCTATATTACCCTTTGATAGCCAAACTTTGGACAGAGTGCATGAATTTTATAAAAGAAGAGGGAGATAGAAAGACCTGGAGGGGACAGGACCTCCAAAAGGAGACCACAGAGCCAAAATCAACTGGGCCCTGAGGGCCCTTCAGAGACTGATACTCCAGTCAAGGACCATGCATTAGCAGGACCAAAAACCTCTGCTCAGATGAAGCTCATAGACTCAGTCTCCAAGTGGGTTCCCTAGTCTGAGGAACAGGTTCTGTCTCAGATATGAACTCAGTGGCTGGCTCTTTGATCATGTCCCCCAAAGCAGGGCTGAAGCCTTGCCAGGTCACAGGGGAAAACAATACAGCCAGTCCTGATGAGATCTGATAAGGTAGGGTCAAATAGAAGAGGAGGAGGACCTCCCCTATCAGTGGACTAGAGGAGGGGCATAGGAGGAAAAGAGGGAGGGAGGTGATGGGAGGAGGCAGGAGAGGAAGCTATAGCAGGAATACAAGCTGAATAAATTGTAATAAATAATTAATAAAAAATTTAAATCGAAAATATCTAACAATGATCTGTCTATATGTTTCTCCTTGTGTTATATATTCTACATTCTATTTTTTATTTGTTTGGCAGGATTATGGTCACTTCTCATTTGTTTACTTCTTTGAATAATAATATTAAAATCTTTTTACTCCTTAAATTTAGAAACAACTAAGAAAATATTATATATTTATATAAATATATCATGTTAAATATAATACGTATATAAATTTCACATATATGTCACTCATAATATATAGATATATTCATGTAAATGCTTTATTTTTGCAATATTTATCTTTTGAGAACCTTATACTATGTGCATTCCTTAATTTAATATCATTTTTGTATTTTTCATACTTATTAACTATAGCACATAAAGGCTGGCTTAGTAATTGTTTCTGATGAAATTCATTATATCAACATTTCTGAATGTTTACTTAATATTAGCCTGCAAGCTTTCAAACTCATATCCAACTAGAGTTCATTTAAAAATTGTCATCTATTTCCTTCCCTCTACCTTTTAGCATAAATTACTGTAGAATCTAACCAAATAATGAACTCTCAAAAAATTGATTTACTGATCACAAATACAAATCTTTCTACCAGGTTTCTTTGAGATAAGTAACCTGTTTACTAAATCATAGATTATGATTACTAGATTACTACATGATTATAGATTACTAAAGCATAGATTATGCAATACGGATTTAATAATCCCCAGTAAGATAACCTTAATTTCATTACACACTAATGTAACTGTGGCTGAATATATACATGGAAATAAATCATTCGTGGAACATGAGTGTTAAAGGTTCTATGTTATGTAATTCTGAAAACTGGTAGTATAAGTAGTCCCTGTCTTTATAGACAACTATGCAAAATAGCTGTTATCATAGAAAACTCATCGTAACCCATTAATTCAAGCCAGTGGACATAATTTTAACAGTACACGATATTTCCTTTCCTTTTTAATTTCTCCCTTCCTCAAATCCCCAAATCTTCTCAGATGCTCCTTTTCACTCAAGTGCATGTTCCTTCTCTCTCATGAAAATAAAAAGGGCAAAACCAAACACATACACAGACACATACACACACAAACACACACAAACACACACATTTAGAGAGAGAGAAATCATTAAGTATATTTTGCATTGGCAAATTACTCTTCAGCATGAGCCCTGCAGTGCAGACGATACACACACCGAATGTCACTCCATTGAAGCTAACTGTTTTTTCCTCTGATATAAGCATCAATTGTCAGTTACTTCCTTGTTAGAAACGGGACTTGCCCAATTCCACTCCCCCTACGTATTGTCCGACATTAATATGTTCAGGTCTTTGTTATTCTGTTAAATTTATCTGAGTTCACATGTCCTTCAGTCCTGTTGTGTCTGGAAAATATTATTTTTTGAACTCATCCACCAGTTTTGGCTCTTAGATCTTTCTTCCTCTACCTTGGCATGTATTCCTGACCCTTAAATGTAAACTGAAATTAATATAAAAAATAAAATCCACATTTTTATTAGTGTATGAATCCATAAGCAATGTTTTGCATACCTATAATGAAATACAACTAGATGATAAGGTAAAGTGAAATTCTTTTTCTTCTTTTCTAACCCTCATTCCCTCCCAATCCCATCCTCCCTCCCTCATTTCCTCCCATGCCCCTCTCCAAGTCCACTGATAGGAGAGGTCTTCCTCCCCTCCAGCTGACCCTAGCACATCAGGTTTCATCAGGACTGGCTGCATTGTCTTCTGTGGCCTGGTAAGGCTGCTCCCTCCACAGGAGGCGGTGATCAAAGAGCCAGCTACTGGTGCTCATTATTTTAGGTGAATCAACCTGGCACAGAAAAAAAAAATACACTACATGATATCAACAAAATGTTGAAATGTAAATATACTTGTCAGGAGGAAACAGAGCATATACTTATGGTTGCCAGAGAACAAGACTGGGGATAGGAGGGGGTGAGAAAGTAAGTGGAGAGACTGAATAAAAAGCATTAAGTTAGAGGTAGCATGGTTAAGAAGTGCTGATGAGACATTGCAGAGGAGAGTCAATAAATGTGATCACAATCTCTCTGCATTTTAAGAGTTTTGCCAAGTGATTTGAGGTTTCTTTTTCTTTAAAGAAACAAATCATATCTGCTTGAGGAAATAGATTTCATTTTCTTGTATATTATATATAATGCCTCAAACATTCCTGAACAATAGGTGATTGTGTTTATTAAAACACATTTAAGAAGCAGTTT
Organism: Pachyuromys duprasi; assembly: GCA_028658305.1. Classification (NCBI taxonomy): domain Eukaryota; kingdom Metazoa; phylum Chordata; class Mammalia; order Rodentia; family Muridae; genus Pachyuromys; species Pachyuromys duprasi. Next base: position 93,538,866 of record CM053753.1, on the reverse strand, counting down.
GTTTTTCCATATCAACCATAAACAGTATTGCACCATAGAGCATATTATGCTTGGCAGATCATTAAAGTAGCTCACATGATTTACATTGGGTAAGATCCTTGATGACTTTCTTCCCCATCAGTCTGTATATGGCAGTATCAAAACTAACCAGCAGGAAAAAAGACATCTACCTCAGTTTCAGCTTTATTTCTGTATGTCCTCTTACTCAGAGGTATCGTATCTTCAGCAGCAGCAACAGTGTCTTACTGTTAAGTTCTACTCGATAACAAATAACAATGAAAATAGCCTATATTGGTTTTGAGACCTCTGATGTCTCTCAAGAGTTGACGTCTCTACTCTTGGTATCCCACACTTAGCAGTGGTATTTTGTTTAGATCCCATAAATTCTCGAAGGAACATTATCTATCCATGCAGAATACTTCTAGTTAAGCTCAATAAAAATAATAATGTTCTTATCCATCACTCTTTCATTCTTGTTTTCCCTATCCTCTTAAATCCCTCCTGGTTCAGACTTTTCCACACAAATGACTTGGGCTCCACTTTCCTATTTGATATGATTTACTCTGACTACCCTCTTAAAGTCTCTCTTCACCCTTATCTCATGATGTTTCTATCTTCCTGGTCTTTTCAGGCTATCAATGTCAAATCCATGACCCACACTGTGTATGAAACTAATTGAACTCAATGAGTCAGACATAAAAAGAACACAAAATAAGACAGGAAAAAACGTGTTGCAGCATGAGAGTATGTAAAATAAGCAATGGGAATGAAAGGTTAAAAAGGGCTAACATGAATTATATAAAGGTACAATACTTCCTAAAGATAATTTTTAAAAAGCAAAGAACTTGCTGAACTACAGCAAGTATCAAGTATATTAAGTCTCAGATGTAAAGGGCTGTAATTTTTCATGATTTCTATAACCATATGCTTTGTAGAGATTATGAATAACACATTGGCTTGCCACTGTTTCTTCATCCATCAACTACAAGTGTTTTTTGGTTTTTTTTTTTTTCTGCTACAGATGTCTCCTTGCAGAGTCACTGCCTGAAGATGGCTGAATGAAATGGAATTCTCTATATCCTTCTATATGTCGTTCATATAAATTGCAAATGTCTCAAGGGAGAGTTAGTCCTCAACTCTTTCAACATTGGTTGGCCCATATTTGAATTTACAGTTTGCATAAATATTTAATTTAAAGAACAATCCTTCCAGAGTCAGTGTTAAAGGGGATGAGATCACTCCATGCATCTGTCTCTTTTGTACAATGTCAACCTCTCAGTTTATTGCTCAATAAATGCTGGCAACATTATGAAATATTCTCATATGAAGGAAATTGAGAATCTAATTTCATTTAGCCCAATTGTATCTAGAGATTACAAATGCTTCCATTATCTGCTGTAATGACCCACTAAGGGGAATTGCTATGAGGAGATTGTGCCGAGTGATGGAAGCCTTTATCATTATTTTAATACATATTTGAAGACTTGCCATTGTGCAACTCTGTGGAATTCAAGTAAACAACTCCCTGAACTTTCAATTGATTGTATGGGCAGAAAGTGTCCATCTTACTGCAGAACTTTACAAAATAGTATCATTTTAAATGGCTGAAAAGTACGCTTTTTTTCTACTATTGTTGTAATTTATCCCCTGGGAAATTGTTTTATTGAACTTTGGCTTTAAAAACACAGAATCTAAAATGAAGAAAGGGGAATAGTTTATTCTACTTAATTATATATAAACAATTTAAATCACATCTGACATTTTAATAATTATAAATTTGCCTATGAGTTTTTATTTTGAGTTGCTGGCTCACAGGCCCTATGGACCCCAAACATTACAGGCTATTGTCATTATTTTCGGTTGACCTCCAGAACTTGATAACAAAGCCCTATTGTTGGAGACAACACCTATTTGAGTCTAAAAAGAGAAATTTCAAGTTAGTCCTGGACTGGAAGTTTCATCCTTCTTGATTAGCTTTCAGGATGTAGGAAGGTATTAGTGTGATTCCAGAGCCCAAAAGTAATTGCCAGTGTCACCTACTTATGATCCCTGAGCGCTGCAATAGCAACCTTCCTGGCAAGATGTACTCACTGGTACAACAGTGGCATAAATAATTTTGGGGTAACCAATTATTTTGTAAATGGACTTAAAACATACTCTGTGACATAGAACCATACCTAACACTGTCAAGGTGGCCAAGACTGTGTGTCTAGATGTGCCATAGGCCCTAGGAAAATACTTAATATTATTATTCAGTTCAGCTGATATAACTGTAAAATGTCTCCTAATGATTTATTGCTCAGTACTTCTCTCACTCCTCGCCAGGGAAGTTTTTTCTTGAAGTATTTGGCAAATAACTCAGAAATCCATAACGAGTCAACAGATAGCAAATAGTGCTCAGCACTTTATGAGAAGTCAGTATCACACCATTTCCCCCAGGTTCAGGGATTTTTCAGAAAGATGGGGTGGAAAAGACAGCAGTAGCAACATGTGTTGGGTGATTCCAACTTTAATATATATATATCACAATAAAGCATAATCAAACTCCTAAGGGATGTGACAGCATAAGCAAGATCTGCACGAAGTGAAATCAGACAAAAATCCCAGCAACATCCTTGGTTGAGAAGATATGGTCTTTTGACAGTTGCTTGGAAAGGCAGAGACAAATATCTTTAACAGTGTAAGCTCTTGTATATAAACCACACTTTAAGGCAGGTCCCATATGCAAGAATGGTTGGCCAACACAAGTGAGACTTGAGAGGTCCAAAACAAAGAGAGAACAAGAAAGATAAATGGGTAGAGGGGTAGAAATGCATATGGCAAAAGATAGAGAGGAAGCAAATATAATCAAATTAACTGTTAAATTATTAAATAGTTAATATTTAATATAATATTTTTACATTTTATTTTATATAGTTTGTATTATGCCTCTGTATGTGTGCTCATATGTTTAAGCATAATGTGCATAAACACATATTTCACAGCATTTGGATGGAGGTTGGTAGAAAACTTTATCGAATAGGTTCTCTTCTATCTTTACATCATTTCAAGGAATTTAAACTCAGGTCACCAGGTTTGCAAAGCATGTTCAAATTCCAAATGTGCCATTTTGCATGTCTTAGATCTGTTGCCTTACTTCCAATATATTATAAGGAAGTAATATATTTAATGTTCTCCATTAAATATATACCCATATATGCATATGTATATGACTGTCTTTTATCTTATATTATTTTTTTCAGTAATCAAATTGTAGTTTTCCATTTCTAAGCAATACTCCATGTAAGTTGATATGAAAGCTTCTCTGCAACCATAGACTGTCATACAAAAATGACATTTTACATCAATACTAGTGATTTATAATTTGACAGTATGGAGAGTAAATTTATATATTTAATTAAAATGTCTTAAGAAGCCATGCCTGGTGTTGCATAACTGTAATCTTGGTAATTAGAAAACAGGCAGGTGAATCTCTGTGAGTTTGAGGCCAGCCTGGTCTACAAAGTCAGTCCAGGACAGCCAGAGAAACCCTGTCTTAGGAACGCCTCTCCCTACCGCCTAAAAAATAAAAAAAAAACATCTGCCAGCTATCATGACACACTCATTTAATCCCAGTGTTAGGGAGGCAGGCAGAGAAAGATGGATCTTTGAGTTCATGGATACTCTGGTCCATATAGAGAATGAGAAGCCCAGATTCTAACTCATTCAGTAATGGACAATTTTGAAATGGCGGGAGAAATCATAGTTGTGAGATGATATAGCTATGTCATCATCACCTATGAAATATTCATATTTGCCAGAGTTTTAGCTCCCATCTTATTTATTGCTACATGTAATTATCATAATTAGTAAAGTGAAATGTTCCTCAAAAAGCAATGATCTGAAACCTTAAAATCTCAGCACCACAGGGCAATGCATGCTGGCTTCTTGGGCTTCTCAGCAGGGCTAAATAGGAAGTAAATGGGAAGGCTGACTAATGAAAGGATTGTGGAATAAGGCAGGAGTGCCATTAGAGCTGTATTCTTTCTGTTCATTCTCCTGAAAAATGCCAAGAAGGTGCCCTCAGAAAGGAGACTAAACACCACGCAGCAAGTAATGATGCTGAAAACAAATAAAGGAAAAATAAAGGCCTAACTTATAGAAATATTCTGTGGTCAACAATTCTGCCTAAAATGTAAATAAACAAAAGGCAAAGAAAAGATTGATAAAACACTAAAAGTGACAGAGAAATTATGATAGAATTACCTACCTAACTCTGTTCTAAGCTCATACTAAAATTCCAACTTCATTCATTGCCTGGGTTTAAGGGTTTGTTCTTTTTAGTGAAGCCATAATTGGAAAAGCATAATTCTAAATTTCATTGGAAAATGTACAAATAAAAGCACAGTCTCATTTATTGACCTCTAAAGACAGCGACTAAATCTGTGAATTTGGTACTATGCAATGAGATTACTTGTGCAGATTTTATAAACTGTATCTTCTAGGTTTGCCTTGAAAACATGCACATATAATAGACTTTATTTTAAAAATACCTTTTCTAGTTTGGTTTCTCTTGATGTGACAAACACCCTGACCTAAAGCAACTTGGGAATGAAAAGGATGAATCAATTATTTTTCATTTTTTAAACTTCATATCCTTGTTGTAGATCCCTTCCTCCCTCCCTCTCCCACTCCTGTTTTCCTCAGAAAAGGGGAGCTTCATTTCCCATCCATTCCAACTCTTCAGGTTGCATCAGGGCTGAGGATGTCTTCTTCCTTTGTGGCCAGGCTAGGAGGAAGTGATCAAAAAGCTGGCAAGTAAGTCTGTGTCCCATGAGGTCCCTACTTCCCTTATTAAGGAACCACTTAAAGGCTAAGCTGTCCATTTGCTATATCTTTATAGGGGGCCTAGGTCTAGTTCCTACATGGTCCTCGGTTGATGCTTCAGTCTTAGCAAGCCCTTCTAGGTTCGGGTTAGTTGACTCTGTTGGTCTTCTTTTGGAGATCCTGTCACATCCAAGTCCTTATCACTTTTCTCACATTTTCCCACAAGACTCCCTAGAAAAAAAAGGCAAGCATATCCATAATTATCTCCCTGCACAAACTCAAATCCAAGTGGATCAAATAACCTCAATATAACACCAGATACACTAAATCATTTGGAAGAGAAAGTGGGGAAGATCCTCAAACACATTGGTACAGGAGACAACTTCCTGAATAGAACACCAACAGCACAGGCTCTAAGATCAACAATCAATAAATAGGACCTCTTGAAACTGAAAAGCTTCTGTAAGGTGAAGGACACTGTCAATAGAATGAAACAGCTACGGATTGAAGGAAAAAAATCTTCAATCTTACATCCAACAAAGGGCTAATATCCAAACTATATAATGTACTCAAGAAATCAAACACCAAATAAAAAAATAACCTAATTTTAAAATGAAGCACAGAACAAAACAGAGGATTTTCAACTGAGGAATCTCAATTGAATGAGAAACACTTAAAGGAATGCCCAACTTCCTTAGTCATTAGGGAAATGCAAATCAAAACAACTCTGAGGTTCCCTCTCACACCAGTCAGAATGGCTAAAATCAAAATCTCAAGCAACAGTACATGCTGGAAAGGGTATGGAGAAATGGCAACACTCCTCCATTGCAGATGAGAGTGTAAACTTATGTAACCACTTTGGAAATCAATCTGGTGTTTTCTCAGAAAATTGGGAATAGTTTTTCCTCAAAACCCAGCTACACCACTTTTGGGTATATACCCAAAACATGCTCCACATACAAGGACACTTGCTAAACTATGTTCATAGTGGCTTTATTCATATTAGCCAGAATATGGAAACCACCTAGATGTCCCTCAACCAAAGATTGTGGCACATTTACACAACGGAATACTACTCAGCTATTAAAAAGAAATAAATCATGAAATATGCGGGCAAATAGACGGAACTAGAAAAGATCATTCTGAGTGAGGTAACTCAGACCTAGAAAGACACCTGTGGTATGTACTCACTTATAAGTGGCTATCAGCCATATAATATAGGATAAGCATTCTACGAGGCATAGACCCCCAAAAGAGGAAGTAACCTAGAGGATCCAAGGGAGGGTACATCGATATCATTCAGAAAGGGAGACTGAATAGACAGGTAGTGGGTGAAGAGATGAAATAAGATAGGAGAGGGGGCACAGAGAGTTAAGAGGTGGGACTTAGATCTGAGGAGAACAAGGGCAAGAAGACAGAAGGCCCGTAGAGAAAAGAGAAACTGAGTATGGGGACATAGCTGTGACAAGCTGGAAACCTAAGTCAAGGTAGGCTCTTGGGAGGATATGAGGGGTACTCAAGCAGAGACTCCTAGTAGCAGAGTCCATGGGGACAGAAGAGGACACCTTCTATCTACCTAGACTAGTCTCCTAGCAGAGGGAGGAGAACACCAACCCACCCACAAAACTTCAATCCAAAATTTACCCTGTCTACTTGATGTTCGTGGATAAAAACAGGGTAGACAGAGCAGAGATTCAGGGAATGACCAACCAATGCCTGGTCTAAACAAAGACCTAGCCTATTGGAGAGTGCCAACACCGACACTATGAAAAACACGCTGCCTACCTTCCAGATAGGAGTGTTGGGATCTGTAAGCAAGCATCTGTATGGCCAGCCCCAAGGGATCTGACAAACAGGATATCAGGCATCTATGAAGCCACTTACTGCCTACCTGAAACCATCTGTGCATTCTCTGGGTCACCTTATAAGAGAACTTGTACCGCCTGCAATCTTTCTCTCTCCTGCCCAGCCCAGAGACAGTCTCTGTGACCCCTTCCCCCTTCCTTTAATAAACCTCCCACGTGGAACCAGTTACATGGTGTGATTTGTGAACCCACGGTGTAACTTTGCTGCACAATCTTAGCAAGGAGTCTGACAGACTTGTCCTCTGAAAGACTCTACCCAGCAGTGCCTCAAAGCAGATGCTGAGAGGTTTTTTTTGTTTTGTTTTGGTTTGGTTTTAATTTCATTTTATATATTTTACATCCTTAGGAGAAGAGGTGCCTCCTCCCTCTTCTCCTCCCAGTCCTCTCCCTTCACCTCCTTGTCCTTTTTACTCTCCCTTTTCCCCTGTATCAACCCTCCCCAGCACATCAAGTCACAATGGGACTGAGCATACCCTGAGGCCAGGGAAGGGAGAGCTGCCAGGGGAAAGTAATCCAAAAGCAGGCAATAGAGTCCACATTAGAAACAGGTCTCTTCCCTCCATTCACCAGTAGCCACATGTGAAGACCAAGCTGCCCATAGGCCACATATGTGCACGGGCCCATGTCCCATTACAATCCATCCGCATGGCTAGTCTGGGAAGGAGGCTGAAGAAATGTTGCCTGTTGCCTTGCTTCTCTGGCTTGCACAAATGTTTTGTTTTGTTTTGTCTTTTCTTTCTTTTCTCTTCTTTCTTTCTTTTTAAATGTTCTTAATTTAAATAAAATTACAAAAATGTTTCTATTACCTCCCTCCAGACCTTCACATTTAATCTCCCTTGAACTGCACTCATACTCCTTTTTGTAAGGCAAAACCCAGCCTGCCAAGCAATGGCGCCACCCACAGTGGGCTGTCCCCTCAGACATTAGTCAGGGTTCAAGGAACTGTCTCACAGACATGCCCAGAAGCCAACCTGATAGAAACAATTTCTCACAGATATATCTAGATCTGTGTCAAGTTCCCAACTGACATACTTAAATAGGACATTTGCAAAATTAGAAAAAAAATTCTTCCAGGTTTTTACTGATAATTATGCAAAAACCAGCATTTATTTTTCAATAGTTATAAAATTACTAGTGTTTATAAATACAGGTAAAGTTAGTAAGAATTGATAGAAAGTTAGACTATTCTAAACAGGTTTTTAAAATCATTTATAAAGAAAGTTACTAAATACTCTTTACCTAGGTTTTTTAAGACTGGATCTGAAAACATAAGGTACCACAGCGACTAACACTATGGCAAAACACAAACATACAGACTCATACACACACTTACAGATACACATGCATACTTACAAATACATACACATACATGTACACACACATGCACACATACATATACACATTCACAAATGCAATAAATAAAACTGTTAAAACTAAAATAGATATGTATATACTTAAATAACAAATATATAAAGCTATTTAATAAATTTTATTGGTAATTGGAATATTTTTATTTTTATATTAATTACAGTCTATTTACTTTGTATTCAAGCTGTAGCTCCTTCTTTCATTCCTCCCCTCCACTCTGACCCTCCCTCTCACATCTCCTCCCTGTCCCTCTCTAAGTCCACTGATAGGGGACGTCCTCCTCCCCTTCCATCTGACCCTAGTTTATCAGGTCTCATTAGGACTGGTCACAATGTCCTCCTCTGTGGCCTAGCAAGGCTGTTCCTCCTTCAGAGATGGGGGAGGCAAAGTGCCTACCAGTGAGTTCATGTCAGAAATAGTCTCTGTTCCCTTTATCAAGGAAACTGCCTTGGATGCTAAGTTACCATGGGCTATGTCCAAGCAGAGGTTCTAGGTTATATCCATGCATGGTCCTTGGTTGGAGAATCAGACTCAGAAAAGACCCCTGTGCCAGGATATATTTGGTCCTTGTGGAGCTCCTGTCCTCTCCAGGTCATATTCATTCCTCCTTCATTCATATGATTCCCTGAACTCTACCCAAGGTTTGGTTATGAGTCTCAGTATTTGCTTTGATACACTGATAGGTAAAGTCTTTCAGAGGCCCTCTATGGTAGGCTCCTGTCTTGTTCTCCTATTTCCAATGTCCATCTGTCCATCCTATTTGTCTTTCTAAGTGAGGGTTGATCATCTTACCCGGGACCTCCTTCTTGTTTATCTTTGTTAGGTGTACAGATTTTAGTGTGTTTATCCTATCTTATAGGTCTAGTATCCACACACTGTGTGTGTGTCTTTCTGCTTCTGGGATACCTCACTCAGGATGATCTTTTCTGGATCCCACCATTTGCCTGCAAATTTCATGATATCCTTGTTTTTTATTGCTGAGTAGTATTCCATTGTGTAAACGTACCACAGTTTCTGTATCCATTCCTCCACTGAGGGACATCTGCGTTGTTTCCATGTTGTGGCTATTACAAATAAAGCTGCTATGAACATGGTTGAACAAATGTCCTTGTGTGTACTTGAGCATCTTTTGGATATAGGCCTAGGAGTGGTATAGCTGGATCTTGAGGAAGCAGTATTCCTAATTGTCTGAGAAAGTACCAGATTGATTTCTAAAGTGGTTGTACAAGTTTCCATTCCAACCAGCAATGGAGGAGGGTTTCCTTTTCTCCACAACCTCTCCAGCATGTGTTGTCACTTGAGTTTTTGATCTTAGCCATTTTCATGGGTGTAAGGTGAAATCTAAGGGTTGTTTTGATTTGCATCTCAGAAATTGTAATATTTTGAATTCAAGTACTTATTAAAAGCTTAAAGCTATTAAATATGAAGGTATACAAGCATATTAGTTCTTATATATTTATTGCTAAAAATGGAAGGAAATAAAATAACTTTTTACTAGCAAGTCACATGAAAAAACAGGAGCCTACCACAGATCTCCTCTAGGGTCAGACTGTAATGGAGGGGGACCTCATCTATCAGTGGACTAGGGGAAGTGGATAAGGAAGGGAGATGAAGGGAGGGTGGGACTGGGAGGAGAGGAGATAAGGGAGGGAGTTACAGCTTGGAGACAAAGTGAAAAAATTGTAAAAAATAATAGTAATAAAGAAAAACATTGTTTCTATTCCTTAATATTATTTGAATACTTAAACTTGATGCCCTGATTTGATTTGGAATATATGCAGACAAATCATGAAAAACACCCTTTATATAGTTTTGGTTTTAATATTGGAAAATATACAGTATAATGTATGAATATAAACACTATAAGAGACAAATATGGAATAAATTTAGCTGAACTATCACAAATGCCTATTTCAATTGGAGAAAAAAATCCCTGAGAAATGTATTCATTTATATAAATTCTCATCACAACAGCACCAAATATGAGCGATTGGTCAGGCATTTCCTGAAAAGACAGGACCTTGGGGTCAAAGGTCACAGTCTCCCTCAAAGTTCCTGCTACTCCAGATTCTCATTAACTCTTAGGGAAGTTCGGGTCAAAAGTCATTGATTGTACATGTGATTTATAACCCAGATAATGTGCAAGTGAGAAATGTCACCACTAAATAAATTTATTATGAAATTAAAAATCAGCCTCTTGTTTGTAAGACTATTTCATGAAAAATATATGTGAGAACATAAAAACAAATTAATTCAAGGTCTTTTTTTTCTTTCTTATTTTTGTTGTTCACAATTTCTCACTTTTTATCAAGGTTGTAGGCCTTTCCCTCATCTCCTCCCAGACTCATCCTCCCTCCTTCCTCCTCTTTCCCTCTCTCCTAGTCCAGTGATAGGGAAAGTCCTCCTCCCCTACTGTCTTTCCCTAGCCTATCAGGTCTCATCAGTATTTCCTGGATCCTTTTCTTCTTTGGGCTGGCTAGGTTGCCCCACCAGGGAGAAGTGATCAAGGAGCAACAGAGTTCATGTCAGAGACTGTCTCTTCTCCTCTCACTAGGGAACCCACATGGAGACTGAGTTGTCTGTGGACTACACCTAAGCAGGGGGTCTAGATCTTCTATCCCCCACCTCTTCTTCCAAAAGATTCCCTGTGCTTTGTCCAAAACTTGGCTGTGAATCTGTGCATCTGCTTTTTTTCTATGTTCCATGACTATCAAATAACCATTCAAAGTGCCATTAGAAAAATTAGCTTAGGATCTCCTTGTCATAGAATTAGTTTTTATCAGCTCTATGAAGTTTGAGTTTCATACTCAGGCACACACCCTACTGCAATTCCATTCTATTCATTGTACATGAATAATTGATAAATCTTATTTAAGCTTTTTCCACTTGAAATGAGTATAATATGTACAATGACACTTGATTATTAAAATCATGAGAAGCTTTTAGATCTTTGATATTTTTGAAACCACATATGATTAATGACTTATGAATAACAAATGTAGTTGCTCTAATAAAAGCACAATAATGCTAAAGGGAATATTTATAAAATCCCTAAACTGTCGTTTTTAGTGCCCTATGTCTGAGGAAGCAGACAGTAGCTACAATTATCTTCCTTCAGTGGTTTGAGTATCATTGATGTGCTGCTTAATATCAGTGATGAGGGTGAAGGTTAGCTTCTTTTTATGAAGGTGTGTAGGTGGTTTAGAAACGCAACTAATGATTGTTAGAACAATGCAATAATTTGTGATGAATATTTTCAAAATAGTATTAGTTTTGTATATATGCTAGCATATACTAGTTTCATGATCTTTAACGTAATATGCTGTATATTAAGAAAAGTATTTAGAAAGATTGTGCTGCTCACATTTTCTCATGGTAGTATTTCAATATAATTTAATTTAATTTTCAGCTATCTGCTTCCATCAGTTTGGTGTATTCTGTGTACATATGTGCAACATGTGAGGCATACCTAAAATGATGAGGAGGTCTCCTGGAATATTTGCTTATAAAATTATTTCTGTACTTTGTCTCTTAGAAACTTGAGAACTATGATTCTCTTGGGATGCCTGTGATTTCAACAAAAGATTCTGCCTTTGTTACTTTTTCTATAGCTATGATAAAACAACACAGTCAAAGGAACTTATGAAAAAATAGTTTTTTGGGGGAGGCTTACAGTTTCAGAGGGTGAATATATGATCATTATGAGGTGAAACATGGCAGCAGACAGGCAGGGCCATTGAATAGTAGCTGAGATAATACATCATGTTTTTTTAAATATTTTTTTCATTTTATATCTAGATTGTAGGCCCTTGTCTCCGTGCCACCCTCACTCTCTCTTTTCCCTTCCCTCCCTCCCTTAGTCCACAGAAAGGGAAAACCCTCCTCCCTATCATCTGACCCTAGCTGCCATCAGGCTTCATCTGAGTAGGGGTTCTAGGTCCTCTCCTTGCGTGGTCCATGGTTGGTACATCAGTCTCTGTAGGCCCTGGGTCCAGATTTGTTGGCTTTGTTGGTCTTCTTGTGTAGCTCCTGTCCTCTCCAGGTTCTTCTATGACTCTGCTCTTCCATAAGACCCTCTGCACTCTGCCCAAAATTTGGCTATGAGTCTCAGTATCTGCTTTGATCCCCTGCTGGGTGGAGTCTTTCAGAGGACATCTATGGTACTCCCACATCTTGTTTCCTCTCTTAAACCACTTCAGGTGTCTAGTCTTTTTGCCCTTCTGAATGAGAATTAAGCATTCTCCCTAGGGTCGTCCTTGTTATTTTGGCTACTTTTGGTCTGTGGATTTTAGTAGGGCTATGCTGTATTATATGGCTAATAACCATGAATTTCTTTATGATATTTGTTACCTCACAAAGGAGGATCTTTTCTAGCTCTATCCAATTTCCCACAAATTTCATGAATTATTTGTTTTTAATATCAGACTAGTGTTCTGTTGTGCAAATGTACCAAAATTTCTTTATCCCTTCTTTGTTCGAGGGACTTCTAGGTTGTTTTGAGTCTGGCAAATAAAGCAGCCCTGAACATGGCTGATCAAATGTCTTTTTTATATGGTTGAACATCTTTCAGATATATGTCCAAGAGTGCTATAGCTGGGTCTTGAGGTAGCACTATTCCCAATTTTCTAAGAAAGCACCAGATTGAAAAAGTGGTTGTACATGTTTACATTCCCACCAGTAGAGGAGGAGGATTCCCCTTTCTCTACATCCTTGCCAGCATGTGATATTACCTGAGTTTTTTTTTTATTTTAGCCATTGTGACAGGGAATCTAATATTCAAAGATATCAGAAGATGGAAAGTTATCCCATGCTCATGGATCAGTAGGATTAACATGGTAAAAATGGCCATGCTGCCAAAATCAATTCCCATCAAAATACTAACACAATTCTTTACAGGCCTTGAAAGAATTCTCAACTTCATCTGGAAAAACAAAAAACCCAAAATAACTAAAACAACCCTGTCTAATAACAGATCTTCTGGAGGTATTTCCATCCCAGATTTAAAGCTGTTCTATAGAGCAACAATAATAAAAACGGTATAGTACTAGCATAGAAGCAGGTTGGTGGATCAGTAGAATCAAATTGAAGACCCAGAAATAAGCCCACACACCTATGGACTTTTGACAAAGAAGCAAAACCATACAATCAAAAAAAAAAGCATCATCTCCAATAAATGGTGTTGGTCTAACAGGATGTCTACATGTAGAGATATTACATCTTAAGCCACAAACATTGGCAGAAAGAGAAGGAACTTGCAATGGCATGGGATTCTGAAACCACAAAGCCTGTCTTCAGCAATAACCCTCCTCCAACAAAACAAAACAAAACCAAGCCAACTGGGGACAAACTATTCAAATATATCAGACTATGGGGAATCATTCTCATTTAAACCACAATAGCTATATATTTTGCTTTTCTTTTAAGAAGTATTTATTAAATGGTTTGTGCTGACATATTAACCAATTTTCTTATTTGCTGTTTATTTTGTCATTTTGTGTCATTTATTTCTATAAAGGTTTTTTCTAGGTTTTTGTTTTCTTCATATTACCTTTCTTTTTAAAAATTATTCTTAAGTAATTCAGTACACGAAATACACTAGGTATAGGTCATAGCGCTCCCCTGATAACGTTTCCTACTGACAATAGTGTGACTTCCTGCAATTGGTGTAATATACCATATGCTGGAGCTTTAGCAATGTAACATGGACCAAACCACTGAAGAAAATTGACTATGCATCCCACAGTGATGGCAACTCTAGCTTCTTATAGAGGATGATGCTTCTGGAGCCTCCTCCTGCTCCATGTTGAACTGTTGATCATCTTAACCGTGCACAGGTCTTGCTCAGGCTCCCACAGCTGCTATGAGTTAAGGAGAGCAAGGCTCTGCCAAGATCAAAAAGTCACTAATTTGCAGCAATTTTCCTAACCATTTCAAAATATGGGATGGATAGAGTATGATACATACATCCCATTTAGAGCTAAGTATTCCACATTCATTCTCTGCACTCTTCTCTGTGGAGGGACTCCATACAACTCCATTCTCTGCATGAAGGGGCATCTATGCTGAGAGGTAAAGTCTGAACCAGTCTGAGGTACAAGGACAAATATGAAAACCAGTATGTAGATTAAAGCCTGGACACTATGAAGTCACACCTCCTTTCACCATTAATTTTTTCCATTATCATCTATGTAATCCCTAAAATAAATTCCATATCTATGTGATAATATATGAAACCAGAGTGAATCCTGCACTCTCTCTCATACTGCAAAATTCTGTTTCTCTCTTTATTCCATAAAGCTCCAAATTTACATTCTTCTCACTTAACTACACTTGCACTGCACTTTCCTTTCTAATGGTATTTCAAAAAAATAATGCAGCTTCAATTTTTATCACTTTAACAGACAATAGAAACTTTGTAAGTTCCTTGGAAGAAGTGAAAAACTGTTTCATCTTAACATGCCATTTTCTCTCTAAGGGGATTTTTCCTCAAATGAGTTCAGGAATGTTGTGTGGCCCTATACTTAGAGAGGCATGAACAGCTGTCTACTAGCTGCAGATGATGAACCAAGAAAAAACAAACTAAGGGACCACACTGACATGCCCAAATTAGTAAACCAATTATTATTGGAGTCAATTAGAGGAGTCTGAGTAAGGGATTACTTATGAGAGTAGAAAGACCCAGAGACTGCGAAATCACAAAGCACATACCAAAAGGGGCTATGACTTGAGGGCATTTTGAATCATGAACCTCACACATAACTGCAAGGTTGCGGAACATTCTGGAGAGTGGTTTCTTTTGCTTTTGTTTTTTGGTTGTTGTTTGTTTTTCTTTGCTTTGTTGTTTGCTCATTTTTCAGGTAGCTCTTTTTTTCTGATTTGTCTAAAAGTGTCTTTCAGCATTCTTTACTACTTACATATACTTGAAAAGGAAAAGGTCTAGTGAACCTCATCTGTTCCAGGTATTTCCTGAAGTCTTTCAGCTGTCTAATTTCTGAGCTAAGGAAGCTATTCCATAGATTTTTTTTTCCCCTTAGAACATTACATGCTTTAAAGAGGTTTCCTCCAAAAGGGTATGTTATATATCAGATGAAATTGCCATACAAAACTGATGACTTCCTATAAAGTTTTAAACTTTAATGTAGAGGAAATTAAACTAAAATATTATTTATCTCTTGTGACTGATATTGAGTTCAATATGATGAAAAAGTACTTAATATTTGTGAATACAAATAAAGCTTTGATATCACTAATTTTGTATAAAAAGAACATGCAAAAATGTAAAAATTGTATATCACCAAACATTGAAAACGGCAAATTTCAATGATATTTTTATTTATCTATGAGACATAAATTTCTGCTAAAAGTAAAAGAAATATGTTTTGTTTTGTGATGTTTAAATGGAAAACAAAAATATGCCAAGTGTTCTTATAAGTATTATTAGAAAAATAAAAAGCCATTTTTAAATATCCATGTACAAATATGTAACAGAAATTTTATTTTTATGTTAAAATATACGTAAGAGCAAACATAACTCATATATGAAACATGCAAGTAAGACTAATTTTTATTTGCCTCTGGCTAATAAAAAAATAGCAGAGGCAAGAAGTTCAAATATTTATACATATTTTACTGGTATTAACTTGGGGAAATTTATTAGTAGTGGTCAGTTTTGAATAAGATACACATTCAATTTTTTAAGTAATGTATTGATTTTTCACCATAGCAAAAGTGACCCTAAAGTGACTGTAATTATTTCAAGTGCAAGACAAGAGGCCTCATTTTGCTGACCACCTGCCAAGAAAAATTAAAAATGAAACACATAGGAAGCAAATGAGTTCAATGGTAGAAAGTATAAACACAATGCGACTAGAAAATACCAAACAACAAAAAAACCTAGTCTGAGACATTTATAAAGCTTCTATGAAACTACATAAAAATTAGGTCCTTATCATTTAAATGTGAATATAAATTAAGAAACAAATTTTGTTTATGAAAACTTGAATTACCCAATGGAATACTACTCAGCTGTTAAAAACAAGGAAATCATGAAATTTGCAGGCAAACTCATGAACCAGGAAAAGACTATCAGTGAAATATCACAGAAGCAGAAAGACTCACATGGTATATTTTTGCTTGTAGGAGGATATTAGCCATATTATAATAGGATAAACATATTAAAATATACAGACCTAAACAACAAAGAGGAACCTAGAGAAGATGTTTAAATTTCATTCAGAATGGCAAACAGGATGGACACTGGAGGCAGTAGAAGAGAAAGAACAGGACTAGAGTCTAGCACAGATGTTCTCTAAAAGACCCCAACCAACAGGGGATTGAAGCAGATGCAAAGACTCACAGGCAACTTTGGACAGAGCATAGGGAGTTTTATGGAAGAAGGAGGACATAAAAGTATCAGGGGAGACTGGAGCCACACAGGAGACCAACAAAGTAAAAAAAAAAAAAAGCAGGGCCCAGGGGGTACTGCAGAGGCTTATTAATCAACCAATGACCATACATAGAGCGGACCTAGACTGTCTGCTTAGATGTAACCAATAGACGGCTCAGTCTAGATATGGGTACCCTAGTAAGAGGAGAAAGGACAGTCCCTGACATGAACTTGGTTCCCTTCTCCTTGATAACTTCTCCCTGCAAGGGTACCTAGCCAGCCCACAGAAGGAAAGGATCTGATAGGCTAGTTTCAGATAGTAGGGGAGGAGGACTTCCCCTATCAGTGGATTAGGGAAGAGGGATAGGTGACAAAGTGGGAGGAAGGGTGTGATCAGGAGGAGATGAGGGAGGGGGCTATTACCAGGATACAAAGTGAAAAAATTAAAAAAATAAAACACTGTTATAATAATACAAGGAAAAAATGGAAAGGAAACAAACAAACAACAACAACAAAAGAGTTTCTGTAAAATGGTAATCAAAGGTAGGGTCAGATGGAAGGGGAGGAGGACCTCCCCTGTCAGTGGACTTAGATGGGGGCATGGGAGGAGATGAGGGAGGGAGGGTGGGATTGGGAGGGAATGGGGGGGGGCTATAGCTGGAATACAAAGTGAATAAACTGTAATTAATATAAGAAACAAAAATGTAATTAAAATAATATGGTGAATTAATATTTTGGATAAAAAAGAGTAATCACATAAACAAACTTTGATACAGTAATGTAATAGGTGTCAGGAAATCTGAGTCCTTTAAAAAAAGAAAAATTGATGCATTAAAATTATTTTAGCTAATGTGGTGAAACGGGCCTTTCCAGCGCTCTGAAAGCTATAACACAGATGAATTACTATGAGTTTGAAGCTATGTTAGGCTACTGAGCTTTACCTACAGACAAACATCTCATCTCAAAAGAAGCAAAGCAACAAAAGCCATTTTTTTAAAAAATAAGAGTAAAATATTTAATATCATTAAAAGATTATTTTTCTAAAACTACACCGCAAACCAAATATTATTTGATATTTTATTTAATTCACTGGATACATTTTTAAGTTTGCAACAATATATTATATTAAAACATTTTTCCTTTTATTTTGTTTCTTTGGTAAGTCTTAAGATTAAATCATACAAGCTACTTTTGAAACAGTGAAATAAAAAGCCATAAGTAGCAATACTCCATAATAATAGATATTAATATTCTAGTATAAAATTTTTGTTTGAATAAGCCAAGTCTTTTGACACATTTAATTTTATACTCTGTTACTTTCTACAAAAGTTCACATCTCATACTGTTTTCCCTAGAACTATAAAATAATGATACTTATATTCCTGTAATTTTTGTCAGAAATTTTTCCTATGCAATTATAAAATGGAGAACTGCCATATAAATTCTATGCTGGTTCAATTTATTAGGCAATAGTTTAGATGTGCCTTGCTCATCCCTGTTTTATGGAAAGTTCTGGTAAATTTACTGTCCCCATTCCTACTAAATCAGTTCTAGAGGCTTCAAGAGTAAGGCAGCTAGGCAGTTTTGGCATTGAAGTTTAAAAGTTTTCTGATACCAATCAATATACAACATCTACATTTGGGCAATGATTAATTCTCAATGACACATGTCTTGACATTATAAATTACTAGGAAACCTGTGAAAATGTCAAAATTTTATTATCCAGGACACGTTTAAGTAAGGTCATAACATATTTTATAACAGTGCGTGTCTCAGACCTCTTGCTGTTTGAGACATTCCATTCACATCAAAAGGATAATACAGAAAATGACACTCTATGGTCTATGGTGCTGAATTTCATACACAGTAGCTTACTAATCCAACACATCAGTATACTCTACTCACTATTTATGTGCTTATATTATAATTCAAATGCACAATAACTTTTTTGATAGTTGCTATTATCCAATTTCCTGATCCTAACATTATATGGGGACCTTTTGGAGAGCAACATGATTCAATTGTGACAAATTGTTAAAAAAAATATATTATGACTAAGTGCCCTTCTGACAGCAAAACAATTTAGCAAGATGAATGAGATAGAGCTGTTATCTTTCATCATAGTGAGATGAGAATAAGGGAAAATGGATAGAAGATAGAAAAAATCATAGTGTAGTATTTGAACTTTTATGAACAAAGTGCATTACAGTTTAAGAGAGTATTTTAATGTCTTCAGGTTTCAGCCTTGAATCTATGGTCTAGTAAAAGCATATAATGGAGGAGGAAAAAATACATGAGGTGGACATAGAACCATGAAGTTTTATGCTATATAAACAAGAATATTAAAGTCAAGTATACCTAGACTCTTAACTTATTACAGTAACATAAAAATGTGACTGGTAATGGTTATATAAAACAAACATAATGTGTTTCTATAAATTATGTTTATAGAATAAACATAATGTGAGTACTTATGTAAGTTTATTAATTATGGCATCATTAAAATATATTTTAGAATACATTCAAATTATATTTTTTTCTTTTTCAAATGAATGGAATTTTATGTGAATTACAGATTTTAATTCTCAAAATATAGTATTGCACACTAAATTTGATTCTGAACTTCAGATTACTCACTGTTAAAATTGAAATATTAACAATTACTTCATCTGTGTATGATTTCAAATAACATTTCTAGAGACTTTTCAAATGCTCTAATATTTCTCCTAAGTTAGGTAAGTGTAAGTTTGTTTTCTAATGTACTGCTCAATAGGTAATAGAGATAGTCTTAAATTTCTGGTTATAAAACAACTGAGATGACTCTCTTAACTTTGATCCATCAAAATCATTATTACTTGAAACTGTTACCCTTCTCTCCCCCCAAAATTATTTCATATGGTACATTTTCTTTCAACCATGTGGCACTTTAGAGAAGGTATGAATTAAAATGATTCATTACAAATGAATAAGACAAGTTCTTATTTCTAAAGACAGACCCCTGGAGCACAAGAACAGCTACTTATGCACAGAAGCTATTACCACGGGAAGATGCCTGACACTTTGTATTTCAAAAGTTGCACATTTTCATATAGATTTGTTTAATTTTGATTTTTTTCATTTTTATTTTATATTAATCACAGGTTATGTACTTTGTATCCCAGCCATAGCCCCCTATCTCCTCCTTCCCTCCCTCATCTCCTCCCTGCACCTTTCCAAGTCCACTGATAGGGGAGGACCTCCTCCCCTTCCATCTAACTCTAGCTTATCAGGTCTCTTCAGGAATGGCTGCAATGTCCTCTTCTGTGGCCTAGCAAGGATGCTCCTCCCTAGGGGAGCAGGGAGGTCGAAGAGCCAGCCATTGAGTTCATGTCCAAAAGAGTCCTGGATCCCCTTACTAGTATACCTACTTGGGTACCATTGAGCTACCATTTGCTACATATAAGCAGGGGTTCTAGGTTATAACGATACATGGTCCTTGGTTGGAGAGACAGTCTCATAAGAGACCCCTGTGCCCTGATACATTTAGACCTTGTGGAGCTCCTGACCGCTCCAGGTCATACTAACTCCCCCTTCTTTCATATGATTCCCCGCTCTCTGCCAAAGGGATGGTTATGTTTTTTAATCTTTGTTTTGATACTCTGCTAGGAAGA